>JAVJIX010000045.1:5387500-5922500 GCA_036785185.1 Paratrypauchen microcephalus | reverse complement strand
TAAACGTGGACTAAACCAGGACTAGACCAGGACTAGACCAAGACTAGACCAGGTCTAAACCAGGATTAAACCACCACATGCGGCTCTTTGTCTTTTTTCGTGCGGCTCTTGTGCATGTTCTCTTCGACTGCGTCGTTGGACGCGGCCCCAAGGGGGAGGCACGGTCCGGGTGCTGCCGGACTCGTGCTCGCATCCCCGGGTGGGACACACGGCCTCGCGCTGGTCATGCTGCTCACGGATTTGACCACGATGAGTGCACGTGTCCGGCACTTCTCTGGTCCCAGGACTAGACCAGGTCTAAACCTGGACTAAACCAGGACTAGACCAGGTCTAAACCAGGATTAAACCACCGCATGCGGCTCTTTGCCTTGTTTCGTGACCACGCCCCCTTCCTCCCCCATGCTTCACTATTAATACATTTTGTTGAAAATCTACGTAAGTTTGAGTGTTTAAACAAGAGAGAAATGTGAGAAAAGGTTCATTCCAGTCTGAGAAAAGTGTATACAGTGAACCCTCGTTTATCGCGGGGGTTAGGTTCCAGAAATAGCCCGCAATCAGTGAAATCCGCGAAGTAGGACAATTTTATATTTTACAATTATTCTACATGTTTTAAGGCTGAAAACGCTTCACCAGACACATTATACACCTTTCTGAGACTGGTATTAACATTTTTCTCTTGTTTAAACACTCAAACTTTTGTAGATTTTCATTAAAATATATTAATAGTGGGGGGGGGGGGCACGTGACACGCGGACACGTGCGCGCGGACACGTATGCGCGGACACATGCGCGCGGACACGTGTGTTTGTTTTGGTACCACATATCCATGCCATGTGCGAAAGTCGAGTGGAAAGCGACCTGGATATCATTTTGGGCAAGACTCAAGCCAATGCTAACAGTGCCAAACCGCTAACAGACGCCTCTGAGCACCAGTCCTCACCACAAGACCAGGTAAGACCAACCTGCGCTCACAAGAGTTGGTTGCATTTCACCCCGGCTCCAAAATCAGTCCGCCCCGGATTTCGGGGCATGGCTATCAATGCGTCGCCAATACTCCACAGCTCTCTAGGACGGGGTCGGGTTCGTCCTCTCGGCGTCACGGGGAAGAGCCACTGTCTCCTCTGTGCGCGCGAGTGTCCTCCCCCCGCTGCGGCTCCCTCGAATGTGGCTCTCCCCGCTGCGGCTCCCCCGGACGCCCGCGCGGCCAGGCGCCAGGCCCGTCCATGTTGATTCTTGGCTCTTCCATGGTCCGGCTCGCACTCAGTCTCTTCCATGGTCCGGCTCGCACTCAGTCTCTTCCATGGCTCGTGCAAGTAAACAAAGGCCACACCTCCTGTCACCCAGGCGCTCTCGTGAAGGACATCAGAGACTCTAGACCATCCCTGGTCTAGACCTGGTTTAGTCCTGGTTTAGACCTGGTTTAGTCCTGGTTTAGACCTGCTTTAGACCTGGTTTAGTCCTGGTCTAGTCTCTTAGCTAATCAGGGCGCAGGGCAGAATGTTACACTGTAAAAAAAAACAAACAACCAAACAAACTTTGTCCAGTTGACAAATTGAACTTCTCCTTTGATCACTGTAAAAAAAAGTTACACTATAAAAAAAATTGAAAAAAAAAAAAAAAAAAATTGGAAAAAAAAATCCACGAAACAGCGAGGCCGCGAACAGTGAACCGCGATACAGCGAGGGTTCACTGTAATGTGTGTGGTGAGGCATTTACAGCCTTAAAACATGTAGAATAATTGTAAAATTGTCCTACTTCATGTATTTCACTTATTACGGGTTATTTCTGGAACCTAACCCCCGCGATAAATGAAGGATTACTGTATACATAAATGTACACATAATGACAACATCAACATGTTGGCTGCATTTATATGGGAAAAAATATTCAGGCTGGATTACTGTGGTCGGTGATACCATCATGATTCCTTAATGTTTGGTGATGTATCGGGGGGATTTTATGATTCATTTACATACATACATATTTCTTGCATACTGCTCCTGTAAATTATATTAAATTATTACATTTTTTTTTAAAACCAGCCAATAATGTAATAACTAACCAATAATATAATGTTACTACATTATTAGCATCAGGTTATTACATTATTGTTTCAGACATTATATTATTACATTATCGGTTGCTACTAAAGACTTATTCCCATTCAAATGGTATAATATTTTGTTTTAAATTGTTGATCACTATGGCATCGGTCCTGTTCTCATCATTCTGAAACCCAGGCATAGATTAGATTTTATTTATTTTTTATTTTATTTTATTCATAAAGTATAAAAAGACATCATCAGTGTGATAACATTACAAAATATTGAATGAAAGTGAGCAGAAAGAAGAGTAATCTTATGTTCTCTGCGCCTCTTCCCTTTTCCAGACAATAACACCGATAGTGACGATAAAACTTTTCATCAATACATTCCATTCCAATCACAATTATTAATCAATTGTATACATAAAGCTTCATTTTTAAGCACAACTATTTAGTTTTCTTTTTCATACCTGCACATTACACTGGATTTTATGTATTTTTTAAACACCGTTATTGCAATTTTACTTTTAGATTAATGAAATACTGTGGAAAATGTGTAGGCTCAGATTGTTTTAATAAGAAATAAGAAGCGATAACGTTTCCTTGGAGAGAAGCAAGTCCAGAAAAGTGAAGAAGAATTGACTTTATTGATCTCACACAGGAGAAATAGTGCATTATTAATACGTGAGAACATTGTGAGCAGATTTCCAACAAACTCTGACATTTTTAAGTGATTGTTACACATGCAAAGATCCTCCTCACACCGTCTCTGCACATCGAATCTGTTTGACTCTAAAATGGCTTCTCGAAATGCAAATCGCAGCCACGTGCGTTACGTGTGGGTGTAAAACTTCCTCTCTTCTCATTCCTGATTTGTCTTAAAAGCTCTCGTAACCTAGTCATGGAGAGCAGCCTCGGCTTCAAAGCCCCGGCGCCGGTGAGGGCTCGAGCGTGGCAAATTACCCAGACTGTGCGGCGGAGAGGTTGTGACGCACATTCAAAACACAAAACAGCAAGGGTAATATCGCGGGTGGCCACCAGATGGCACAGTTGCACTTTGGATTTGTCGTGGGGGAAAACTGCAGCAGAGAGGAGGAGAGCGAAGAAGTGCGTAACCTTGTGGGTGAAAGCATGGCGGTTTGTGGAAGGGGGTGTACATGAGGGGATGCGATTTCAAATCTATCAAACCGTAAATAATTTTAGAATGTTCTTGTTAAATATTGCATTAGATATTCTTTTTCAGTGAGTCATTTCTGTAATTTTTCTGTCTTCCCGGTACTGTTTTACAAATGAGGAGTGGCTGTCACTAATCCAAGTTATGTAATTTCAAAATATATAAGAAAAATATGTTATAATTCTTCAGGATTGCTTCAGGATTGTTGGTTATTTTTGTCTGTTTACTCTAAAATCGCATGTATGAACTTCTGAAATTCTTATTTTTCATCAAAACCAACAAGTTATAACCATACCTAATGTATAACCAGTTATAAATAATTGATTGATAATTGATACTTTGCAGCCGATGCCATCAACATTCCCTGGGGGTGTGATGCTAACATTTGGCACTGTTCTGTCTGAAGCTCCATTACTCAAGTTAGACTTTAGTTTTAAACAAAAAAACTTGTGTTTGTGTTTGCGAAGGTGTGCATTGTGTCACCATGGTAACTGCTGAACATTCCGCCATAGAAATACATTTAGATCCCCCCCAGTGTGATGTCACTGCAAAGTATCAATAGATTATGTTCATGTTTTTTTTTTTTTACGAGAGAGAGTCACATTTTTAACGAAATATCAAACAGAAACTCACAAATGTTGAACGTTATTTGCTAGAATTTGACTGCACATTCCATAATTTCTATATTTTTTCTGTTTTCCTGGTACTGTTTTACAATTGGGGAGTGGCTGTCAGTCATCCAAGTTATGTAATTTCAAAATATATAAGAAAAATATGTTATAATTCTTCGGGATTGCTGCAAAATTTATTGTAGTAATATTTTGTTGTCTATTTACTCTAAAATCATATGTATGAACCTCTGAAATTCTTAAATATTTTTCATCAAAACAAACAAACAAACGTTATAAATATACATAATTGATACTTTGCAGCCGATGCCATCAACATTCCCTGAGGGTGTGATGCTAACTGTTGGCACTGTTCTGTCTGAAGCTCCATTACTCAAGTTAAGACTTTAATCTAAAAAACAAACAAACAAAAAAACTTGTGTTTGTGTTTGCTAATTTTGTGCGCTGTGTCACCATGGTAACTGCTGAACATTCCGCCATAGAAATACATGTAGATCCCCCCCAGTGTGATGTCACTGCAAAGTATCAATAGATTATGTTCACGTTTTTCTACGAGAGTCACATTTTTAAAGAAATATCAAACAGAAAACCCACAAAAGTTGAACGTTATGGCAAGAATGTGCAGTCAGATTCTAGCAAATATTAACTCTTTCACTGCCAGCCTGTTTTCAAAATCTAAGCCTGTAGAGTGCCAGAGATTCAGAGAATTTTCACTGATTTTACAAGACTCACAGAATACTGAGTTCTTTGACTATATAAACATGGCACACATCAAAATAAAGCCTAGACTCTCTTCTTTCACCTGGAAAAAAATTATGTTTCTAACCTTTTCGGTTCTCAAATAACTGATAGTAGAACATAGGGAAGTTTCAGCAAAAACACTGGTTTTTGAGCAAGAAATGGAGAAAACGAGCATTGAGTTCAGAGAAGGATTTCGAGCAGATCAGTGACTTTGACATCAATATTTATTGATTTAGTGACACCTCAAACATCTAAAATAACAGAGAAAGAGATTTTTGATGACAAAGTACATTTTTTATTTACAAATATAAGAATATAAGGCTCTGTGAATAGTGCCAAGAGATGTTTACAGGATATAATAATATCTTTTCATATAAAATAGAACTTTGTTGAGGCTTTGTCTGAGGCCCAGAGTACAGACCCATAATAAAAACTAATACACACACACACACACACACACACACACACACACACATATATATATATATATATATATATGTACATACACACAAGCCCATGCATAAACCTTTACACACACACACAGCTACACACGCACGCACGCACACGCGCACGCACGCACGCACACACACACACACACACACACACAACTTCATTCATTACAATTACCACACAGCACAGCAGCATTACTGCTCCAAGTCAGTAAACTTCTTCTTTGGAGCTGTCGTAGTTCTGAAGAGACTCCCTGATCCGCGCAGCGCACACATGACATGCCCCCTCCTCGGGCACAGCAGATCTCTGCTCAGACCTCGCTGCTTGATCCGGCTTGTCTCTGCGATCCTCTGATCCAGGATCCTGGGTCCCAAGAGCGATCTGATCGCTCCATAGGCGCTGATCAACAGTTGTCTGCTTTTCCGGGTTCTCTGGCCTCGCCATCTTACACACATCTATACACACACTGCACTCCTCCTTTCTTCCCCGGCTCTGATCGGCAAATAATGATACAAGATCGCCATCTACAGGTTGAGAGATGTGAATTACACCTCAAAAGTTGCTCCAGGCCGTATCCTAGCAACCCCCGCTGAAAAACGTGTTGAACGTCTATAGACGTTCTGGCAATCAACGGTTGGGTTCGCCCGAACGTCTATAGACGTCTCCGGCAGCCAATGAGTTAATTGTAATGACACCCATTTCTGAAGCTACTGCTAAAAATTATCTTGCATCTGCGTATTCCGACGGAGAAGACGTCAAGCTTTGTGCCAGTTTTTGTTTCCTTTGGATAAGCGCAGTAATTACAGATATTAAATATAAACCAGGTCAAACAAATCCGCAATTTGCCAGTAAAAAAAGACACTACAGACTTTGGATTTGGTTAGTGATTTGAGTTGTGGTTAAAGCTTTTGTTTAGACCGAGGTAGTGAAATGATTAAAAAAAGAAAGAAATAAAAATAGTCCAGTGAAGTTGTATGGATCGGAAAAGACGAGTAGCAAAGTGTTTTGCCCAATGGCACTACGTGAATCCTGAAGTACTTTGAAATTACATAACTTTAATGACAGCCACTCCCCAATTCTGAAACACCAAACCAGAGAAACAGAAGAATTATAGAATTAACACATTTTAAACAATCTAATACAATATCTAACAAGAAAATACTAAAATTTGATT
Source organism: Paratrypauchen microcephalus (assembly GCA_036785185.1). Lineage (NCBI taxonomy): Eukaryota > Metazoa > Chordata > Actinopteri > Gobiiformes > Gobiidae > Paratrypauchen > Paratrypauchen microcephalus. Next base: position 5,916,288 of record JAVJIX010000045.1, on the reverse strand, counting down.
TAGCCCAACAACAGAATGATGTGCGAGTGAATCCAAACGGGACTATCAGGATATATTATGCTTAATATTCTAGATGTTTAAATAGCTGTTACCTTAAAGACCCATTAAACTCCCTCCTGAAGCTTTATTCCGCCCCTCAGAAAAATCTGAACAATCCTCCAGAGTGGGCGAGGCCTGGCGGGTGTAGGACGGGCTCTGGAGCGATGATTGACGGCCGACCGACAGCCACAACAATCCAACATGACAGACTTTGAAACAGAGCGGACATTTGTGCTCGGATCACGCCGTTTCTCTTTTCTCCAGACACGGCGGGACTTTGTAGTGTCCATTTGTTTGTTTATTTATTTATTTGATAGGGACAATGCACATTAATGAACATAAGTATAAAACAAATGTAAATATGCAGAATTTTAGCTACAAAGCTAGTTTTCATCCGCAGTCCCTCGGCAGGCATATACATAAAAATACAACATACAAAACAAGCGGCACAAACAAAAGTCTAGTGGTCACATGACTGTTTGGTTTTCAGCCATAGTTTGAGTTGTGTTTTAAAAGTGATCAGTGTAGGGCTCTCCTGTATGTGCAGAGGAAGACTGTTCCAGATGTTAGTGGCCCTCACAGCGAGAGGGTTCTGACCAAAGGCGGTTCTTCTGTGGGGGACCTCACAGTCTCCTCTGGAGGAGGCCCTGGGCCCTTAGGTTTGAAAAAGACAGACATGAGGAGTGGGGTTAGTCCATGTAGCGCTTTGTAAATGAAGCATACATACTTAAAATTTATAAAATTTTCAAAATGTAAAAGATTGTACTTATTTAAAATATTACATACATGAAATGAATTAGGTTTTTGGTCAAAAACTTTCAGAGATTTTTTAAACAGTGATTCAATTATTTTCAAAGTGGTGAGAGACCAACTTGTGATGCAATATTCAATACAGTGGTACCTCACCTTACAAAATTAATTCGTTCCAGAAGTGGTTTCGTAACGTGAATTTTTCGTAAGTTGAGTTGCTATTTCAATGGAAAAGGCCTGATTCGTTCCAAGGTTGTTGTTTTTTTAATAGTGTAACATTTTTTAATAGTGTAACATTGGTTCTGCGTCCTGATTGGCTAAGAGACTAGACCAGGACTAAACGTGGACTAAACCAGGTCTAGACCAGAACTAAACCAGGTCTAGACCAGGTCTAAACCAGGATTAAACTACCACGTGCCGCTCTTTGCTGGTTTCGTGCGGCTGGTTTGTGGCTCAGGCTCCAGAGGACGCGGTCCGGGCGCCGCGGTTCTATCTCGTGCTCGCAGCCCCGGTGCCAGTCGTGCAGACCAGGACTAGGGGTGCTCCTCGCGCGGTGCGTGCTCCTCGCCATGCGGTGCGTTCATGTCTCCGCGCTCCGGAGTCGTGTCTCCCCCCACGCTTCACTATTTAATACATTTTGTTGAAAATCTTGCGTGTTCGGCGCTAGAGCTAAGAGGCCGAGAAAGGTGCACAGTGGGGCGTGCATCTGAGCGCGCATTATTCGAATTTTTGAAATTTCGCGTTTCGTAACTTGAATTTTCTTTCATATCTAGAGACCAAAATTTTACGTGAAGGCATTTCGTAACTTGGATTCTTCGTATGTAGGGTCTTTCGTAAGGTGAGGTACCACTGTATGTGATAAAATCATTAAATGAAGAAACATTCTAGGAGCACCAAGTGTTATAAAAGACCTGATTTGATTAAAATTTTTAAGGAAATATTTGACAGTATTGGCAAGTTTTTTAATAAGATTTTTGAAAGACAAAGTGGAATCAAGCGTCACACTAAGATACTTGAATTCTGTGACCAATTGTAATTCCACTCCTCTCAAGAATACTCCGGAGCTTTTTATCTCTTTTGATTGCTTTGAGAATATCATACAGACGTTTTTTTTGGAATTTAGAAGCAAACATGATTTAAAAAGCCAGTCATTTACTTGTTCCATAGCTGAGGTCAGAATGGAAGCTGCCTCTTTCACGCTCCTTGCCTGAGTATAAATTACAGCGTCATCTCCATACATTTGATTTGTGTTTGGATCACTCCGTTTCTCTTTTCTCCAGACACGGCGGGACTTTGCAGTGTCCAGTGGTGCCATGTAACGCCCGTAGACCGCCAGTGGCTGTACTCATCACGTAATAACCTAGAATCTGACTGGCGGCCGTTAGTCCAACCTGAAAATTCAAATGACGTAGCCATAGCTGATCCTAAAAAGGCCGTTACAGACATGGCTTTTGACCCAAAAGTCAGATTTTTTAACAAATATGCACTAAAATGCCCAAATAAGGCCAGGGATAGGTATACACTTCTATTTTAGACCCATTTAGAAAGATAATCAGTAGTGATTTTGGTGTTTAGTGGCTCTTTAAAGCAAAGTTAAGGATGAACCTTATTTGCTAGGGAACAAGGTTCATCCTTATCCAGAATGCGCACTTCTCCAGTACTTTACAAACTTCTACAATACTTTACAAAGATCTGAGTCTGGTCGCTAGGGAATCTCCGAAGTTTGAATGGCCGTGATGGACAGGTGGATTAGCCAATCAGGGACGCGCATGGTTCTTCTGTTTACGTTTCTGTGTAGTAAACATCTTGTGTGGACGGTTACGCTCATCCTCAGCTATGTGATCATCTGACCCTTGAGAATTTGGACCACTTTTATACATTTTAATGTGGTCATTTCCAGTATAATAGAACCAAACGGTAGAAGAAACTAGAGGTGCGCGATTTATCGATTAAATTGATTAAATCGAATTTGCAGTTCAGGACGATGTGTTTTTATGAAAATCGATTTTTAAAATTATTTTTTAAATGCGAGCGGAACTAATGCGCCGCCACGTTCTACATGGGTAAGTTAGCATAGCGCACCCAAACATACAAGCGGGTATGGCGGCGACTGAGGTAGAGCAGGAGCTACCAAAGAAAGGTGTCGCTACATCTGTTTTATGGAACTGGTTCGGTTTTCTTGCGTCGGACTTAGAACAAACTTGCTGTAAATCCCTGAGTGCAGTCCGCGGACCGCATGGCCGTCTGCGAAATGCTACAGGTCTCGCAACTACGGGAAGCAGCCGCCGACTCCATTTTCTCCCGTAGAAGAAGTAGCGCGCGGTGCATGCTGGGATATATGACTGCGCAAAGCGTGCATTTTCACGCGCTTGGTCCACGCCCCGATTTCCATGGAAACGACTGCGGTGTTCAGACCGCGTGTTAACTGCGCATGGGACAACAACGAAATGGAAGAGCAGGTGTCGCGCCGGATGTGACGCACATGCCGTTCAAACCACGCTCCGAACCGTGCACTCTCTGAATTGAGAAACGGCTGTAGTGCCCATATATACTGTGGAAAAGCCCGGATTCATTAACACTGTGAAAGTTTTGGACACGAAGTATGTGCTACCAAGCCGCAAATATTTTTGTGTGGTTGCCACAGCTTTACAGACTGCACAATGCTGTAGGTAAGGGTCTTCAAGTGATATATATATTTTTTTTTAAAAAACAGCTTAATTGATGCAAGGTGTAATGTATTTGTTTTATAAAAAAAAAAGTTGAATTGTTTTGAGCCATTTGTCTGCCATCTGTTATTTGTTTTTGAGTAGGGCAGAGAAAAATTGATTCAAATCGGAATTTTTGTAAAAAAAAAAAAAAATTGAGATTTTATTTTTAGGCCATATTGCCCAGCTCTAGAAGAAACACAGCAAAAATGATAGTTCAAAGTATATACTCTGGCTGTTATACTTGATGATTCGTGCAAGTTCCCTAACCCTAACCCAGTGATGCAAAACCGTGCAATATGTGGACTCCAGCTTTTCAATTGAGTTCGTTTTACTTAACCTTTGGGTGTTGGGGTTGGCTGCTCATACCACTGTACAGCACACCCGTTCACGGACAGCCGGTTTTGCAATGCATTAAAACATCTTGACATTCTTGGAAAAGTATAGACTGTATATTTAAATGGACCTTTATCCATTTTTTTTTTTCCGTCGAAGTAGGATTCTGGTTGGTAGACTGTATATTTAAAAGGCACGTATCGAAATTTGTCTTGCCTCAGTACGTCAGGAAGTGCGAAATAGGATGCTAGTTGGTCGACTGTATATTTAAAAGGCGCGTATCGAACTTTGTCTTGCTCCAGTACAGATATATTGTATAAGCAGCTCTTGAGTTCAAAATATATGCTGTGTGATCTTCATCTAATTATAAAGCGTTTGTCTGAGTATCAGGAAGTGCGTATTAACATGCTAGTTGGTAGACTGTATATTTAAAGGGCCTGTATCAGATTTTTTGGAGCAAAATGTGTCTTGTCCCAGCACAGATATATTGTATAAGTAGTTCTTGAGGTCAAAATAAGTCTGATGTGTACTGTCTGCATCTAATGACAAACTTTTTATTGTCGGAGTATCAGGAATTGAATGTTGGCATGCTAGTTGGAGGATATTATTTATTATTTCTATGATATTTAAAAGGCCTTATCAGTTTTTTTTCCATGTATTTGAGCAAAATTTGTCTTGTGTGCCAAGTACAGTGTTTAGTGGAAGTGTTGTCCGAGTATCAGGAAGTGCAGGTTAGGCTGCTAGTTGGAAGACTGTATATTTAAAAGGCACGTATCAAGTACTGTTATATTTTATAAACAGCTCTAGGGGTCAAACTATGTCTTCTGTTTGCTATTTTCATCCAGTAGTAAAGCGTTTTATTGCCTGAGTATCAGGAAGTGCGCGTTAGGATGCTAGTTGGTAAACTGTACATTTAAAGAGCCTATATCTGTTTTTGTTTGTTGTTGTATTTGAGTGAAATGTCATCTTGCCCCAGTACTGATCTGGTGTATCAGTAGCTCCTGAGGTTAAAACTGTTGTCTGCGTTTAATTATCAGGAATTGCGCAGTTGCATGCTAGTTGTTAGCTTTACTGTGACGCCAAACTTGCTCTATGATCTATGAAAATGGTAAAAAACGCTCATAAATAATAATGATGTTCAGAAAGCGTAAAGTAAATAAGGAATAACTTTGGACCACTGCAACCTTTTTCAATTAATTAGTTCACATTTTTTAAGACCGTAAAAAGCAAACACAGCACCTTTGAAGCATGAACACAATTTATTCAGACGTTTGACATCTCGGAAATGGCACCGAAGCTTGAAAAATTTGAAATATTGCTTGTAGATTCTTAATTTTCTGCACGAAATTTGATTCAATGGCAGCGATAAATCAAGAGATTTATCGCTAAAATAATAATTTCTCGGCGGCTAAATAAACGTATTACCAAGTGCGCGCTCACAAATCATCCACGCAATTACAGCTAACCGTAATAAGGCACAAACGTTACGCATCCACATGTCAAAAAAGAATAAGGCGGTGGTAATCACTGGTGGCAGAGTTCTCAATATCAGATGGAAATTAATTTGATTTCAGCTGAATAATAGTACATTTTAGGGAATATTTTGTCGCACCCTAACATCTCGATTGTAATTTGTAGATGTTTTATTTTCAACTAAATGACTGAGGTAATTCTGTTTGTAAATTTGCGCCATTTACTTGGTAGTTGTGATTGAAGCAAGTAGTGAAATGATAAACGAATCAGAATTAAACAGAATGATGAATGAAACCAAACGGACTAACAGTAGATTTTTGATGTGGGTTATATTATGTTTAAATTAGGGATGCACCGATGTGAAAATTTTAGCCCATACCGATATCTGATATTAATGTTGCTGTTATCGCCGATAACCGATATTAGCCAGTAGAGATTTTTTTTTTTTAATTCTGAGATAACATTTTATACAGACTGAAAATCATGCAAAATGAATTTTTTAATGTCTTCTTTTATTTTCAGAACGTGTTTTGACTCCATAAAGCTTAACTTATTTTATTCACAAAACCCCTGTGAGAAAGTTTAGATTAAAAAAAACAAAAAAACACAAGGATGATAAATCACCATGTCACTCTTAATCTGCATTTCACATGGCTCCCATATCACCACATATACTTCAGGTTTGGGGGCCATTTTGTGTATTGCCAAGAAAAGGAACTGCAACACATTTTGTCAAATTACAATAAACTTAAAGGTCCCATGGCATGAAATTTTCACTTTCTGAGGTTTTTGAACGTTAATGTGAGCTCCCCTACCCTGGCTGTGAGCTCCCCTACCCCCCATGGCTAAAAGTTGCGAAATGTGTAAACTGAGCATTTACGATCCTTTTCTGCGTTTGAAAAAAAGACAGCCCAAACGGGCGATTCTGAACAAGGGAACTTTCTGATGTCACACTCAGGGAAAGGTTTCCACCCCCCGTCTGGATGTCTACCCACCGTCTCTGGAAATCACGCCCAGAGAATTTGGACCGCAAACGAGCTACGAAATGCGAGATGCGTTTTTTTATTTGCCTGGAGACACGTGAGAGTGTTTCCAGGCTCGGATGTCCTTTATCCAAGCCTCCGAACCTCTGAAACAGCAGTGGTTTAATTTTATTTTCTGTGGAAATTGTGTTTTTTTAAAATGGAAATCGTCTCATATCTTCCTCTGCGCTTAAACGACAGCGAACATCGCACTGCTAAACCAGGAAACAGCTGCGTATTTGGCCACAACCCACCCGCTGCACTGGCCTGTCTCTGTCCTCCTCATTTGCATTCAAGCAACAACGCCCAGAATAAAGCGTTTCAGAGACATATTTAGCCTCATGAAGACAGTCAGAGTCATATCTCATGCACTGAGGCTTGATTTTGAGTATTAGGGAACCATTAAGGCGCCATATAAAAGCATCAAGAAGTATCATGTCATGGGATCTTTAAATATGGACAGATACAAGATAAACACAACGTTTTATAACCAAGATCCCTGCAGCTTGACCTTATTAAGGACAGCTCCCAGTGCTCTGCCTGAAGTGTGATAGAACTTTTGTTTTTCAAAGCAAGGTATTTATAGTACTGACAAATATCGGTCGTTAATATCAGCCCAGTTTGTGCATCCCTAGTTTAAATGCTAATCAAGTCTTAAAATATTGGCTGCAAAGACTTGAAAGACTTGAAAAAGAAGTGAAGGTTAGACAAAACCATAACTTATTTGCCTGAGATCCGAATAAACTCTTCCCCAGTGCTTTACAAAGATGTTCGTATCAAAACAAATATCACCGATGACATGTTTTTGCAGACTCAGCGAGCAAAGCACTAAACTCTTAATCTAAGTTGAGAGAAATGCCATTTTATTCTAATTGATAGGTGAGCTCCTTGGTTTGGTTTTCTGGCAGGGAAGGGAATTATGGGTAAAAAAAATCATCTTAGCTTATACTTGAATACGTCACGACATGTTAACGTAAGCATGCAGCTGTAATGAACATAATTTGATGGCAGAAAGGTTATGCTGCACTTTATTGTCCCCGTAGGGAAATGATTCCCTGCATTTGGCCTCATCTCACACCCAGGGTCCTATCCCTGTGATGGGAATGTTCCACAGTATGACATTAAACAGCTCTACCTTACATTTATTCAATTACAGATTTTATGGCTCAATAATACCTACAAAAACAGCAGAGCTACCTCTCCACAGATCTGACCTGTAACTTGGTCTGATTTGGTATCCATAAAGATTCCAGACAGAGCAATAACATTTTCATGGTGACAAGAATTTTATGCATCCTCCACCACAAAGTGACATAATGCACCTTTAAATTGTACTATTTTTATATTTAGCCTGGGAATTAAACAACAGTTTCTAAGAGTGCAGACGTGTCAGCGTTAAAGACTAGACATGAGAAGGGGGTACAGGTATTTATTTATTTTTTATTTATTTATTCGTTTATTTGGAAGGGACAATGCATATTAATGAACGCACAATTTGTATAAGATCACACAAACCGACACACCGAGCACAGTGCTAATTTCCATCCGCAATCCCAGACATAAAGATTATCGGGAAAAGAGTCTTGATTATTTTTTACTAATTGATGAAATGTATCAGCGCCACTGTAAATATTCAGAATTGCATTGTTTTTATGCTTTATGTTCATTGTTTGTGATGTTGTTTGTCTCAGGGACTGCAGACGGAAATTAGGTCCGAGAGCTAAAGTCTGGTACAAAGCATCTTTTCATTTTTTGTGATTAATGCTCCTGTACATTGTCCCTGTCAAATAAATCAAATAAACTAAACTAATCACATAAACTAATTCAGAATGTCCACCCGTTTTTTGTTTTTTTTTCCTTTTAGACCTTTTTTATTTTTAGATTTGAAAGCTGTGAACCCAGCAGCTCAATATCCCTCTTATTATGTCTTTATTGCAGAGTTCACTGACATGAGCCTTCACCTTTTATTACAGTCAGATATGATCTGGACTTTGGCTGGTGCGGGGGTTAGCGGGTCACTTTGTTGAAGTCTGTTCAGACGATGCCCTTTACGTGGCGGACAGCATCTGCTCTCAGGTCAACATCAGCAGAATTGTGCTTTGACATACGGCTCGACATGGAGGGCATGGCTCCCCCTTCTGGTAATGTCACGTGCCCACGGCCTTTAGCACCTGCAAGAGCTCGCAGCCGCAGTGTGCCATCGATACAGAGTTTAAAGACGGCTGCATACTGTTAGTAAGCTTAACATGGATTTGTATCGAGAGTGCGAAAGAAAATTGTCTATGTATAAAGTTTAAAATGACTGCCCGGAGTCCTTTTTTTGATCGTACAGCTCTGGAAAAAGATAATAAGAGACCACTGCATTTTTTTCTGAAATCAGCATCTCTACATGTATTACAGCCATTCCATTCCAGCGTCTGTTGAATTCCAACACAAACACAAAGCTGAGCTACTTCAGTTCTTGCACCAGGAGTGGAATAAAGTCACCCAAGAACAATGTGAAAGACTGGGACTAAACCAGGTCTGAACCAAGACTAAACCAGGTCTAAACCAGGACCCAAGAACAATGTGAAAGACTTGTGGAGAGCATGCCAAGACGCATGAAAGCTATGATTAAAAATAAATATTGAAAAATAAATATTGATTTCTGAACTCTTCTTAAGTGTAAACATTAGTATTATGTCGTTTTAAAATGAATTTAATCCTGTTTCTTTGCATTGTTTGAGCTCTGAAAACATGTATCTTTTTTGTTATTTTGACCATTTGTCATTTTCTGCAAATAAATGCTCTAAATGATAATATTTTTATTTGGAATTTGGGGGAAATGTTGTCAGTAGTTTATAGACTCACACAAAAATGTTCCTTTTGCCCAAACACATACCTATAAGTAGTAAAATTAGAAAAAAAAAAACTGATAATTTTGCAGTGGTCTCTCTTTTTTTTTTTTTTTAATAAAAAAAGATCCCTGTACAGCTCAACCTTATTAAAGGTCCCATGGCATGAAATTTTCACTTTCTGAGGTTTTTGAACGTTAATGTGAGCTCCCCTACCCTGTTTAGGCCCCTCCCCCCCTCCCCCATGGTTAAAAGTTGCGAAATGTCTAAACTGAGCATTTGCGATCCTTTTCTGCGTTAGAAAAAATCAGAGCTCAAACGGGTGATTTTGAACAAGGCACCTTGTTGACGTCAGATCGAAAAAAGAAATACAAATGCAGTTCCACCCCCGTCTGTCTGTACTCAGCGTCTCTGTAAATCACGCCCAGAGAGTTTGGACCGCAATGCGAAATGCGTTTTTTTATTTGCCTGGAGGCACGTCCGAGTGTTTCTAGGCTCGGAAGTCCTTTATCTGAGCCTCTGGACCTTTGAACAGCAGTGGTTTAATTTTATTTTCTGTGGAAATGTGTTTATTTTTCAATGGAACGCTTCTAATCTCTTCTCCACGCAAAAACGCGGAAATGGATCAGAGAGCGCACAGCTGAGGGCCGACAGCGGAGAGCGGAGAGTTTGGCCACGCCCCCACCCTTTACTATAGGCCATCTCTTTTCTCCTCATTTGCATTCAAGCAACAACACCCATAATGGCCTGTTCAGAGAGAGAAAAATTACTCTTTCTCATCTTGATTGTTGAGTGTTGATTTTGAAGAAGTCATTCTTCAAAATGGCTCCTTAATGGTTCCCTAATACAGTATTAGGGAACCATTAAGGAGCCATATAAAAGCATCAAGAAGTACCATGTCATGGGATCTTTAAGGACAGCTCCCAGTGCTCTGCCTGAAGTGTGATAGAACTTTTATTTGTTTTTCAAGACAAGGTATTTATAGTACTGACAAATATCGGTAGTTAATATCTGCCCAGTTTTACACATCGGGCCGATACGGTATGTTACAAACTTTGCGATATTGGCCGATACCGATGTTAAAGCTGATATATCATGCATCCCTAATCTATCCTGATCTCAACTGTAGTTATTTGTTTAAATCTTTGGTCAACAGTTAATACAACAAAACACGTCATCGTTAATAATTTCAACTTTCTTGGCAAACTACAACTTAATACTTTCCTCAAAATCCATGCACATTTGCTGCTATTTGTATTTTTCCATTAAGATAATGACTTCTCACCTAATAAACATTCAGTAGCCTGACTTTATTTTGAATCAAAGTGAATTTTGAGTGAAACTTGAGGTGTTTGCCGCGCTCGGAGGAGGACGGCGAGGGGCGCGTGGTGAACGGGCTCCACTTGACTGACATGCGGGGCGCTAAAAACATAAAGTAAAAAATTCGGCGTCCGCCTGTGAGAGAGTGGGGCCCGCTGCTCGAGAGGAGGACGAGTTCCTTTCATCTACGACACGGGGAAGCAGTGGAAAAAAAGGAGGAGGAATACAAAAGTGTGGAGGGAGGAGGGGATGACAGATGGGCGAGGAGATGAGGCAGCTCAAGAAGGTCCATATTTTTGTTAATTGATTTAATATTATAATCAAAGTAAATGCCAAATCTGTTACTTGAATAGTTTTTAAAGACATTCTACTTTTCTAGCAGCGTACTGTTACTCCTACTTGAGTAATATGTGACTGAACACGCGGAAATAGGCCGCAACTCGGCATTAGTGAAACCCAGATAATTGAGTTTTTAGTATTTTTTTTTCAAAATGTGCTACTTGAGCTCATGAAGAAGCCACTCCATGTTTCAGATAACAGCATTGGCTGCTTATAAAGCATACATTTTGTCTGTAAAATTGGCTTTGAGACATGTCCGTTTCTCCTAAGCTTACAGAATATAATCGGATACTTTACTGCCAAAAGACCGTGGATACGTGAATATTCAGACAACGAGGCAAGTAAGTGTACCCGATGATGTTTGCAGGAACACATTTACTTTATAGACTTTAGGACATGTGTAAATACTAATTCAGCTTTTGTGTGGATCACATTTCATGACGGCCGCTGCGGTCAGCAATAATCTTTAACCGGTGTGCGCGCAGCCTAGCCTATTTCTGCTAGGACTAAACCGGGACTAAACCAGGACTTAACCGGGACTAATCCAGGACTAAAGCAGGACTAAAGCAGCTTCTAATTCTGACCCTTCCTGAATGTAAACACCACACCACAGTGATGCCAGTGATGGGGGAGGGCTTAGTTTAATGTCATGCAAATGAGTTCTGAAGGCCTGGACAAGAGAATCTTTAACGTGGAATTTCTCAGATTGTTGTTTTCAGAATGTGCCGCTTTCAAATGGCCACAACTTCTTCAAACGTTCTCAGATGTCCATGTGTAAGGCGTCGTTGGAAAGCTTAGAATCTACACTTTCAGAATCTGTGAATAACTCAAAACGCCTCCGGAACGACTTGTGTCCTCTTTTGCTGCGGTCGGTCACATATTTTTATTTAAGCAGCAGTAATCTTATTTGAGTCAAAGATTTTGTTCTGGTTTTGTGTTTCTTGAATCACTCTTTGAGATATGAGTTGTTTTTTTCTCATATTTGTGCTTTTCCTGTGAAAATACCCGATTTTGTGTAGTATTTAAAGTTTTATCCTTGTAATGGCATTAACTTTAAATTATAAATCCGATAACACGTCCCACTAGTTTTTCTGTAAAGTGTCCATATTGGGGTATTTTTTTTATCTAAGTTATGTTTTCTCGTCAAAAAACATACCTGGAGTTATGTTTTGTTTCATTCACACATGTTTTAAGTTCTTCTCTCAAATGGAAAACGCGCTGATCTACCTTGTGATGTCATGTGGTGATACAAGAAGTTGTGTTTTTAAACTCCACACACCTTCACTAGAACCATTTGGATTATTTTGGCCCTGGAATTGCCCATTTCTACTAAATGTAGATGCTAACTTGACAGCTACCACTCCATGACATCACAAATTGGAACATAGCATTTTTAGCTTTGGAGATGTAGACAGACTAATGAAAATTAAAAAAAATAAATAAAAAATTAAATGACATGTCCAATGAGGATATCACCCGAAACCATATTAGGAAGTCGATAACCATTTCACGCCGATATCCAGAGGGCTGCTACTCTCCTCACTTCATCTCTTGAAAATATTCAAATTAACATTGGAATATTTTTATGTTACCATCCTCTTCTTTCACACGTGCTTTCACAGTTGTCTGATCCGTGAATCTCAACTAACACGTCCGAAGGCATGTTTTACCAAAATTTAGTTGGCTTGCCGAAATATTTTCTCATCACCGTTATCGGGTCAGTTCAGTTTTTGTCCATCCTACTCCAGATGTTTTTGTGAATAAAAACGTGAAAGAAAAATCATTTGGGAAAACCACTACTCAAGTAAGGATAATTTAAAGGTCCTATATCATGCAAAATTGACTCTTGTAAGCTTTAAAGGGACAGTGTGTAAGATTTTTACCCGTTAATTACAGAAATTGAAGATACCCATTCAAAAATACAGTGTTTTCCAAGCCTTTTCACTTCCATCATGAAATCAAAGTATTCTGTTGGACTTAGATATACCTGCATAAAAGGGGGATCTTCCCCATATAGAGGCAGCCATTTTGAATAGGAGAGCCGCAGAAGGACATTTGGGCTCCGCCTTCGGCAAGGCTCGTGGTTTTGGGTAAACAACGACAAGCATGTTGCCGGATCACACGTCGTAATGGATCTAACAAGTGTTTTGGACTAAATTGTTTTACTGGATTTTATTCGCTGGATCTTTACGGACACATTGAGACCAAGTTTATGGTGAAATACTGAGTTTGACCTGTCCAGAGCCTTCAAAGGTAAGCAAAGTAACAACAAAACCTCGTTTTGTGCTTTTCCGTATAAAAGCCCCATGTGCTCGGGGAGTGATTGTTGTGCCGGGAAATGAATTGCATAGTCAAAAAGAGGAGACTGTAAGGTTTCATTTGATGTGTAGATTGTCATGGTACACAATCGGGAATGTGTGCTCTCGTGCGAAAAGAAAAAAAAAAAACTGTGAACGGGACCGCGTTGTATTTATACAGTAGTTGTTGGCGAGGGCTCGCACAGCGCCAGGTGCACTTCACGCGTTCGTGCGCGGGTACGTGAGCTGTCCGCGTTACGGCACGCCCGGGTGACCCTCGAGGTCTGCCGTAGCTAAAACAGGAAGTGCAATAGCACCATCCACCTATGCGCCACGAATCCTACACACTGGACCTTTAAAGGGACAGTGTGTAGGATTCGTGGCGCATAGGTGGTTACTAGCTATTCCACTTCCTCTTTTGGCTATGGCAGACCTCGAGGGTCACCCGGACGCGACGTAGCGCCGAAATCTCGCGTGCCCGCGCACGAACCGCGCACCGCTGTATACATAAAGCGCGGTCCCCCGTTCACTTTTTTTTTTTTCTTTTCGCATGAAAACACACAATCCCGATCATGATTCATGACAATCTACACATCAAATGAAACCTTACAGTCTCCTCTTTTTGACTATGCAATTCATTTCCCTGCAAAACAATCACTCCCCGAGCACATGGGGCTTTTATACGGAAAAGCACAAAACTTAGCTTACTTAGCTTACCTTTGAAGGCTTTGCACAGGTCAAACTCTGTATTTCATCATAAACTTGGTCTCAATCTGTCCATAAGGATCCAGCGAATAAAATCCAGTAAAACAATTTAGTCCAAAATACGTGTTGTATCCATTACGATGTGTGATCCGGCAGCATGCTTCTTTACACAGGCTCCCCCTTCCCCCTCCCCTTCCCCTTCTCTCCTTCTGTCCTTCACTCCCAAACGCAGCGCGGCTAAGCAGCTGTTAGCAGGAGCCGAGGCGAAGGATGAGCCCAAATGTCCTTCTGTGGCTCTCGTATTCAAAATGGCTGCCTCTATATGGGGAAGATCCCCCTTTTATGTGACTATATCTAAGTCCAAAAGAATACTTTGATTTCATGATGGAAGTGAAAAGGCTAGGAAAACAATGTATTTTTGAATGGGTATCTTCAATTTCAGTAATTAACAGGTAAAAATCTTACACACTGTCCCTTTAAGCCATCATCGAAAACACACCTGGAGTTGTGTTTTGTTTCATTCACACATGTTTAACACACAAACCCTGCAGATTTAGGCTGCGTTCTTCTTCCAAACTAAAAACACCCTTATGTGGCAATACAGGAAGTGCTTCACTGTGTTTTTAAACTCTAAACGCCTTCACGAGAATCATTTGGATCATTTCAACCCTGGAATTTCCAATCTCTACTGAACTAAGAGTAAAAGTTAGCTGTTAGCTTGAAAGTTACCATTCCATGACAGCGCATTTTGAGCTTTGGAGAGGTAGACAAACTAATAAAATAGGATTACTGAAACACGTGAATGAAACAAAACACAATTCCAGGTCTGTTTCTGATGAGGTAACAGCATTATCGCGTGACTTAAAGGAAAAGTAACGTTTTTTACAATTTGAGCCTTATTTCGGTAATAAAACAAGTTGTTTTACTCACCCATAGCACTTTGGTGTCATATGGAGGATTTCCGGAGATGTTTTAGATTAGCGTTAGGCTAACGCCGTTAGCCTAGCGCGACTTATAGCCATAGCTCGGGGCATTCCCCGAGCATGTAATATGCCCCGTGCGGGCTCCAAATAACACAAACTTTAGCACTTTTCAAATCATAGAAGCTCGATGTCTTTAGTCTACGATTTCGTTTGGTCAAAAGTGGCCTGTAATCCGAGATTTAGCCATAGTTTCGAGTAGATAAGGACGCCAGTGCGCATGCGCGGAGTGTGCTCTCAGCTCCCGGGACCCAAACATGAAACGCAAAGCTGTAAACTATGGATAAATCTCGGATTACAGGCCACTTTTGATTCAAACGAAATCGTAGAGTAAGACATCGAGCTTCTATGATTTGAAAAGTGCTAAAGTTTGTGTTATTTGGAGCCCGCACGGGGCATATTACATGCTCGGGGAATGCCCCGAGCTATGGCTATAAGTCGCGCTAGGCTAACGGCGTTAGCCTAACGCTAATCTAAAACATCTCCGGAAATCCTCCATATGACACCAAAGTGATATGGGTGAGTAAAACAACTTGTTTTATTACCGAAATAAGGCTCAAATTGTAAAAAACGTTACTTTTCCTTTAAAACTCATAGGAGTCAATACCGTCCGAAATATAGGACCTTTAACTGCAAGTTTAGTTTTCTTCACATTTCACTTCAGCGGAATAGTATAAAAATAGATCTTTATGTATATATTCACCATGCAGAAATCTATCCATTCAAAAGCATGTGTAAAATGCTATTGATTTCCATTTAACGCTGGCTTATATACTGCGGAGTGGCTCTACTGTATTTAATGAACTGATTTTACACATATTTGCGTTTTGCTCAGTGTGCGGACCATCGCTGATTAGAATAACTAAAGGATCCATAGCAATAATAGTAGAACCATAATAGTTTTTAACATTATCTGAAAATTTGACCTTCATACATTCATTTAATTTGAGTAGCAGTTTAAGTTCAACGCCCAAGTCAAAAAGCAAAAAGTTTCATGTTCAAATGGATCATACAGCTCTGGAAAAAAATAAGAGATCACTGCAAAATGATCAGTTTTTCAGATTTTACTACTTGTAGGTCTGTGTTTGGGCAAAAGGTACGTTTTTGTTTGAGTCTATAAACTACTGACAACATTAACCCCCAAATTCCAAATAAAAATATTATCGTTTAGAGCATTTATTTGCAGAAAATGACAAATGGTCAAAATAACAAAAAAGATCCATGTTTTCAGACCTCAAATAATGCAAAGAAACAAGTTCAAATTCATTTTAAAACAACATAATACTAATGTTTACACTTAAGAAGAGTTCAGAAATCAATATTTGGTGCAATAACCCTTATTTTTAATCACAGCTTTCATGCGTCTTGGCATGCTCTCCACAAGTCTTTCACATTGTTCTTGGGTCCTAGTTTAGACCTGGTTTAGTCTTAGTTTAGACCTGGTTTAGTCTTGGTTCATCCCTGGTTTAGTCCTGGTTCAGGTCTGGTTTAGTCTTAGTTTAGACCTGGTTTAGTCCTGGTTCAGATCTGGTTTAGTCTTGGTTCAGACCAGATTTAGTCCTAGTTTAGACCTGGTTTAGTCCTGGTTCAGGTCTGGTTTAGTCTTAGTTTAGACCTGGTTTAGTCCTGGTTCAGATCTGGTTTAGTCCTAATTTAGACCTGGTTTAGTCTTGGTTCAGATCTGGTTTAGTCCTAGTTTAGACCTGCTTTAGTCTTGGTTCAGATCTGGTTTAGTCCTAATTTAGACCTGGTTTAGTCTTGATTTAGACCTGGTTTAGTCCTAGTTCAGACCTGGTTTAGTCCTAGTTTAGACCTGGTTTAATCTTGGTTCAGATCTGGTTTAGTCTTAGTTTAGACCTGGTTTAGTCCTGATTCAGACTGGGTTTAGTCCTAGTTTAGTTCTGGTTTAGTCCCTGTTTTAACCTGGTTTAGTCCTGGTTCAGATCTGGTTTAGTCCTAGTTTAGACCTGTTTTAGTCTTGGTTCAGACCTGGTTTAGTCCTGGTTTAGACCTGGTTTAGTCCCAGTCTTTCACATTGTTCTTGGGTGACTTTATTCCACTCCTGGTGCAAGAACTGAAGTAGCTCAGCTTTGTGTTTGTGTTGGAATTCAACAGATGCTGGAATGGAATGGCTGTAATACATGTAGAGCTGCTGATTTCAGAAAAAAATGCAGTGGTCTCTTATTTTTTTCCACATCTGTATGCAAGACGTTGTAGGTGAAGCGTCGACGAGGCAACCATCTGGGTAAAACGCACTCTTGCACTTTCTCTTCAAGCATCGTTCAAAACTTACGCCAGGCATCTTCTGGCTCACCTCCATCATGGTAGCAGAACCATCAAACTCCCTCAACCTCTCCATTTCATCCTTTTCTTCCAAATCCTCCTCTTCTTCTCTATGTAACTTGCTTAATTTAATTGCTTCCGTTTTAATTACCGTAGCCCAAGGACCAACATTGACCTTTGCTATTAATTGCGGTAATTGCATTTTATTAGTGTGTAAACTTATAAATATTTCTACTAATTTTGTTCTTTTTAAGATCTGGTTTGAACTAAATTTTCAGACATTCATTTTAAGTTGTAAATGTCACATCACCATCTGCCGTCTTTTATGAATGGAACAATACTACGGTAATACTAATATTGACTTTGACATTTGACTTTTCAGAGGTTTTATCCATGTTATAGCGGTTTTCCTTTCTCATTTATCCTTTTTTTACCCTCTTTAAGTTGTAATTGTGCATATTTGAGCAATCTTTACATTTTAAAGAAGCAATATTTACAGTTAATCACTGTTTTCACCACCACCGGTACGTACATACATTGTTCTGCAATTTTAGTTTCTTAACCCTAGAACACTTTTGCTATAAAAAGTAACACCATCACTTATGTCGGGTAATTTTTACCCGATATAATATACCCAACAAAAAGTACTTGTCATGAAAAATAGATCCAAATATGACAACACATGATAAATTAGATATTTTCAACTGTGGTATGTGTAACAAAATGGAACAAAAACATAGGAAGACCCAAAAAACATGCTCCAAAATTACTGAAAAATTAGGAATTTGAGAACAAAAAAGGCACAGACATCTTGATACGTGAACAGTTGCAGGAGAGAGGAACAAAAAATACTATTTTTTCAGTGGGTAAAAATGACCAGTTGACAAAAAATATTGTTTTCACCATAAGAATTCCCTTTGAAATCACCACTTTGTGATATTTATTCATAACCACTGCACTAAATAAGGATAGATACTAGGGATTTCAACAATTAATCGATTAACGGTTAATTGTCGATTAAGACGTTGGTCGATCAAAATGCATTAATTGTAATTAACCGCTAACCGCGGACACGCGGACATGCGCACCCGCGTGGTCATGAAACAAGGCAACCGCGCTGCGCCAAGATCGACTCACAGCCGACCGCACGCGCCAACGGCACTGCTTAGCAGCCCCGGGTGTACGCGCGAGGCGAGATCTAACCCGGAATGCGTGCCGCTGCTGCCGGTTTCGCCGCAGCCCGCGCCCCGCGCCCCGCGCCCCGAGCCCCGCGCGGCTGGCCTGCGGCTCGGAGCGCGGGGCGCGGCGAAACCAGCACGCACCCCAGTGGTTTAATCCTGGTCTAGTCCAGGTCCAGACCTGGTTTAGACCTGGTCCAGTCCACGTTCAGTCCTGGTCTAGTCTCTTAGCCAATCAGGACAGAACACAATGTTACTCTATAAAAAAAATTTTACACTATAAAAAAAAAATTGGATAGAGCGAGGGATTACTGTATTTTGTTATTCAGCATCAATACATTTGTCTGCTTTTTACTAAGGAACAATTAATTGAGGAATATACAATATAATAATACTATGATATATTTATGACTCAGTGTTATGTATACTATAGCTTATATTCTTAAAGACCCTATTGAAACACTAAAATTCAGGTGAAAAACGCCGCTTATCAGTTAATCGTTAATCGATCGATAAGGTCAATCAACTATCAGTTAATGAATTAACCGATAATTTGCATCCCTAATAGATACACATTCCAGGACCACTCTTACTTACCTATTCCTTACATCCTCTGACATTAAATTCATTACATTCTTATATTCCTCTTTCACTATTGCCAGGTGAAAATCAGCCAAAAGCCTGTAGGAAAAAGTGGTCTTTGGGGTAGGGAAACACCTACACCTTCAAAGATGTCAAAAACAATGGGGAAGCTCCCCAGGGACACATGACTCTCAGCAAAATGCAACATGTTGAAAATCATGTACCGTACTTTTTGTACTATAAGTCGCACCTGACTATAACCCGCACCAACCAATTTTTTTTTATTTTATTAAGGTTTGTACATATATAAGCCACACCTGACAATAAGCTGCAGGTGTCCACATTGTAACTTGAGATATTTATACAGAAAGATGGTACACAAAAGGATTTAAAAAAAAAAAAAAAATGTAATTAACGATAAAAGAAGAAATTCAAATTTTAATTAACGTAAATACCAGTACGTGCTTTTTTCGGACAGCGCCTACTGCAGTAACACGGCAGAAACACGGCAGTAACACAACTGTAAAATGGCCAGCCTGTAGCCTTTGGAAGCCTTAAAATAAAGTTTCAAGTTGAACCTTAATGGTAAACCCCCTGAACTCAATCTCACGGAACTGTTGATACCTGTAGGAGATTTTAAGTGGCTAAAATAAGGCTTCATTAATTCATGAACTCGCCTCACTTATTTGATAAAGTCTTGATGAAGAATTAATCCATACATAAGCCGCACCTGATTATAAGCCGCAGGGTCTGAAATGTGAGAAAAAAGTAGCGGCTTATAGTCCGAAAAGCACGGTAAATACCTTTGCTCAGTGCTCTAGGGTTAATCAGATATACATGCATGGATTTAGCAGTGTCATGCAGTCATTTTGGTACAAATGAAGAAAAAAGAAAACTTACATCGTTGGCTAATGTGGTCTGCATTTACAGCAACCATCCTGTTACAATATACAACAAGGTCCACAAACTGCAGCAAAGTTGTTGTAAAAGTTAAACGTGCACTGCGTAAAATGTTATTGCTTTGTCTAGAATAGGGGTCACCAACCTTTTTCCTCCAGTGAGCTACCGTTACATAACAAAAATAGCAGCGACCTACTGATTTATTAGAAATTTTGTTATACAAGAGCCACAGTAAGACTTCGAAGAGGTTCAGTTACATGCTTATAAATTATAAACCACAAGACATCAAAATTCCACATTTACAATGGTAATAGGCATTTAATTAATCAATTTATAATTATTCAGCACAATACATATAATTCAGAAATCCCTTGGCGAGCTAAAATATTCCACAATATAGATTAAATATATATAACAAGGGAGACAAGCGCTACGCTACATCACAGTTCAAATCTGTGGAAAGTCGCTCCTATTCACATGCGTGAAAAGTCCCTCAGTCGTCCAGGTAGAATCCATGATCAAAGGAGAAGTTCAATTTGTCAACTGGACAAAGTTCAGAGCTGACGAAGCCTCTCGGATGAGCGGCGAAACGTTTTCAACCAAACAAACTTTGTCCAGTTGACAAATTGAACTTCTCCTTTGATCACGCTCCTATTCACAGGAAGAATTATCGTATTTTTGAGCGATAGAAACTCTCATAATAAAGGAATGCTAGATGGATGTGTTTAATGTCATACCATGGAACATTCCAAGGAAAAGCAGCAACATATCCATGGAAACGAGCAGAAAAGTTGCACAGTGCATCTTAAAACAATAAAAACATAGTTCCATCTTATCTTTCCTAGAAAACATGGCACACAAAAATAACAGAGGGTAACAAAAAATAAGTAAATAATAAATAAAAGAAAAAGACTGAAAAAAAAAACTGAAAAAAGTAAGTATATGGGAATATAATAATAAAAATAACAGGTTTATGTAAGACTGTTTACTGGTCGAATCTAGCTCAGGATTTTTAATTACCTTATACAATAGGTTTAAATTTGAATTCCTGAGCATAATTTCAAATAAAATAAAATATAAAGTACAATAAAATAAAATAAAAGACATATAAAAATATAGTTCCATCTTATCTTTCCTAGAAAACATGGCACACAAAATAAAAAGTAAGTAAATAAAAAAAGTAAATAATAAATAAAGGAAAAAGAACTGAAGAAAAAAGTAAATATATGGTAATATAATAAAAATAACAGATTTATAATAAGACTGTTTACTGGTCAAATCTAGCTCCGTATTTTTAATTACTTTATACAATAGGTTTAAATTTGAATTCCTGAACATAATTTTGAGGGGGTACATAGACAAAAATTAAATATAAAGTACAATTAAAAAATAAGATAAACAAAGATAAAGATAAACAAAATAAGAAAACATTAACACAAAATAAGTAAATAATTAAAAAAAGAAAAAGACTATGAAAAAAGTAACGGTATACGGTATAGTAATAAAAATAAAAACAGATTTATGTAATAAGACTGTTTACTGGTCGAATCTGCCTCAGAAAGTCTCAATTTTGTCCTCAGTCCTCCAGGTTTAATCCCCAAAAAAGCAAAAGAAAAATAAAATGTTTCAACTGGACAAAACATGAAAGAAGCCACCTGGATTAGCGGTGATCTTTATTCTCAAACTTTTGACCAGTCGACAAAATTTTATTTAATTGAATTTTTTTCTGCCGATATCGATATTGACACCAATCTATTTTCCATCCATACTCTTTATAGGTGCAGTATCTTGAACAATTGTCATGTATTAGCAACCTTTCTCCTTCCTGTCTCCTCAGCTGCCATCTTCCGTCCAAATGACATGGCTATTCAATTGTGATTTTGAATTAGCTTCCATTGCCCGTCTGAATCATGAGTCATCAGAAGCGCCATTGCCAAATGGATATCAACCAAGGATAAGCAGTTGGGTGTACGTCCTTGTAATGGGAACGGGCATTTGGGAGTTGTACCTCATGAGGAAGAGTTTGTGATTCCGTTCTTTAAAAAGTAATTTAATGCTTCGCTGGAGGATGGCCTCTTTTGCGTTGAGTGTTCATTTTTATCAAATCAGAACTGCGGGCCAAATATGGTGCAATGAGCCACTAAGAGCGTGAGATATTAACATTACGGTTTGGTGCGTAGTGAGGAGTGTAATGTCCACGCAAAGTGAATCTGAACAATGTAAAAGAGATATTGTATCGTACGCTTTGTTCCATTGTTTCTCAAAGGAGTAGCATGGGAGCTTTTACGAGAAACTGTTGACTCAAGATGCAAAAATATTATCATCTTCAAGGCTTGTACAAAATGAACCATGAAACGTCGCAGGCAAAGCGGGAACATCTCCATGGAGACGAGCAGAACATTTGCATGGTGCACCTTAAAATGATGTGCCACCTGCAGAAGTGTATCTGCAATGTATCTGAGAGGCATCACATCCAATAAAAATATTCATGTTCAGAGCAAGTTTATCTCCCATTTGACACTGCTGTCATTTTTTAAAAATAATAATAATTATTATTATTAAGAAAGCTGAAAAACAAATTGACAAATCCAATCTTAGAATCGTGACAATTTATCAAAACAGTTTTCTAAGGCAGATGTCCGCAGGCTTGTTTCTTTTTTTCATTTATTTAAAGATCCCATGACATGGTACTTCTTGATGCTTTTATATGGCTCCTTAATGGTTCCCTAATACTGTAAATGAATCCTTCTTCAAAATCAACACTCAGTGCATGAGAAACAGAGATAAGATGAGAAAGAGTCATTTTTCTCTCTCTGAACAGGCTATTATGGGCATTGTTGCTTGAATGCAAATGAGGAGAAAAGAGCTGGCCTATAGTAGAGGGTGGGGGCGTGGCCAAACTCTCCGCTCTCCGCTCTCAGCTGATCCATTTCCGTGTTTTTGCACGGGGGGAGAGATTTGAAGCGTTCCATTGAAAAATAAACACATTTCCACAGAAAATAAAATTAAACCACTGCTGTTCAAAGGTCCAGAGGCTCAGATAAAGAACTTCCGAGCCTAGAAACACTCGGACGTGCCTCCAGGCAAATAAAAAAACGCATTTCGCATTGCCTAGCGCATTCGCAGTCCAAACTCTCTGGGCGTGATTTACAGAGACGCTGAGTACAGACAGACGGGGGTGGAACTGCATTTGCATTTCTTTTTTCGATCTGACGTCAATAAGGTGCCTTGTTCAAAATTGCCCGTTTGCGCTCCAATTTTTTCGGAGAAAAATGCAGAAAAGGATCGCAAATGCTCAGTTTAGACATTTCGCAACTTTTAACCATGGGGGGGGCTAAACAGAGTAGGGGAGCTCACATTAACGTTCAAAAACCTCAGAAAGTGAAAATTTCATGCCATGGGACCTTTAAGTAATTTTAGATCAATATTGCAATTTAAAATGTCCAATTTTTCAACATAAAGATCAATGATATCATACATTATAACTATATAGCAGACAGAAGCATAATTCTTCTTTAAATCCTCATGCATCCTTACTGTGAGTGGACTTGCCTCTCCATAGACCAGGCTCATGGCTTACCTATGTTGACATATTTATTGGCTGAAATGTTACACTGGTCTACAAGCAAAATGCTTCCGGAACAAAAGTAGTGATATTTTTCTTGGTTTAGGTCACTAATAAAGAAAAAGTAAGTCAGAAGTGCTGATTGACTATGGTTTCCAAGATATAATATTGGGTCAAAATAGGAAATTTCTGCAAAATAAGGCAAAAACGGTAGTTTATCAGAAGGTCCAGTGTGTCTACAAGCAACAGTTCTATCTGAAAGCCTGTCTGCACATTCCAATACAGTCATTTTAATATGTCTAGAAATTTAACATCAAATATTTTTTTATTTCACATAAGAGAGATGCCTCAAATTGTGTGCACCTGATGTCTTAAAGGAGAATTAACGTTTTTTACAATCTGAGCCTTATTTCAGTAATAAAACAAGTTGTTTTACTCACCCATAGCACTTTGGTGTCATATGGAGCAATTCTGGAGATGTTTTAGATTAGGATTCTCCGTAACGTGAGTTGTTGTGACATATGTTTGCGGTAACAAATAACACAAACTTTAGCACTTTTCAAATCATAGAAGCTCGATGTCTTAGTCTACACTTTCGTTTGAGTCAAAAGTGGCCTGTAATCCGAGATTTATCCATAATTTCGAGTAGATGAGGAGGACAGTGCGCATGTGCGGAGTCACAGCTTATTTCGCTCTCAGCTCTCGGGACCCAAACATGAAAGGCAACGCTGTAAATTATGGATAAATCTCGGATTTCAGGCCACTTTTGACTCAAACGAAAGTGCAGACTAAGACACTGAGCTTCTATGATTTGAAAAGTGCTCAAGTTTGTGTTATTTGGAGACCGCAAACATATGTCCTGAGAACTCACGTTACGGATATCGCAAATCTAAAACATCTCCTGAAATGCTCCAAATGACACCAAAGTGCTATGGGTGAGTAAAACAACTTGTTTTGTTACCGAAATAAGGCTCAGATTGTAAAAAAAAGTTAATTCTCCTTTAATATGTCTAGAGTCTTAACATCAAATATGTTTTGATTTTTTTGAGAGATGCCTTAAAATTGTGTGCACCTGATGTCTTAAGATATTTCGTGTTTATTTCTTGATGGATAAAGAAGTGCAAGTTAAATATTTTAATATAAATATTATTTTTAAGCAAAAATGCCTAAATCTATTGTATAAACAGATGATGTAAAACATCATTAAATATATTGAATACATTAGCTCACCAGCACAGTTATCAATTGCAATTTTCAGTTCATCTTATCCATATAAATACGATTTAGCCACTTTTATCTCGGAAGCACATCGAGTCCAAAAATTTGTAGACCAGTGTTATTATAGATAGATGGACATCCAGTGTCAAGAGCCTGTCCCCAAAGGTCCTCTCCTGTCCGGTGATGGTGCTGTGCTGGGGGTTATCCATGATGGAAGAGTTATACAGGGATTAGACTCTTAATTTAGACTTTCATTTCGTTCTCTGCCTTGTTAGCACTACCAAACGTCCCCAAACATTTACTGTCGAAATGCCCAAATTATCCTAACAGAAAAGACAAAATAACCAGATCTTGCTCCGTCTGATATACTCCCATGATAACTATACACTAACAAGTATTTCCAGCTGCCTCCTCCCAGACACATATTTACAACAACTATATTCTGTCCGTGCCCAGAAAACAGACAGCGAACTCGGCGGCGATGCCAAAAACAGTCCCACTTTGCACATAATTTCACAAATGAGCCCGTGTGCGGTTATTGCCAAGCCGTCACAAATGAAAGGACAATACTCCAGCAGAAGGGCATGCTGGGAAAGCCATAACCCATCGCTGTAAAATAGTAAAAATTACAAGGGTTTTGTGCAAGATAGTTTTGTGGGGAATGTCGGTTTTAGCATTAGACAGTAACTGCAATGAAAATGTGTTATAATGTCTTTAACTGTCCAGATACATGTTTGAAGACCGTTTTTTATTTGAAAATTTGATCAGTTAGGCTCGACATTCAAATAAAAATCAAAATATTTCATATCTATATAAATAATATATAGCAAAAATGTGTTTTGTTGGAATAAGTGTTCCTCATACATGCTCAGAAAATCCAATTTGAATTTCTTATAAGGTTATTATAGGCTGTATCCGAATGTCCACACTATTCCATACTTAGAGCATTATTTAGGGGGTCACGCCTTTTTTTTGTTGTGTCCGAATGTCCATTTGATAAAAAGAATTTCCCACTATGCAGCTTGAAAAGTAGTGGGCATCGATGGTCACTGCACCTGTCAATATAAACCACAATTAGGGATGGGGCCGATCCGATCCAGTATCGGTATCGGGTTCCAATATCAACGTAATTCGCAGATCGGAAATTTCCGATCCAACCTGCGAAAATTTCCGCTCCATGAGCCATATCTGTATATACACATTATCTGCTGAAATGACTCCACGAGTGAGTCCCTGTCGGCTGCTCTGCTCCTGCTGCAAAATGTGGAATGGATTTCCTGAACGGAGGCGTATCTCAGTGAGACACAGAGTAATGATGAGACACGCCTCCGTTCTGGTAATCCATTCCACAGTTTGCAGCCAGCTAGCAGGCGAACCAACTTTTCATCACAACATGTCCGCTGTGTGGAAATACTTTTTACTAGAAACACCTCAAAGCAAGACAGCAACGTGCAATGTTTGCAAAGCCGTTGTACCGAGAGGCGGAAGCTATTTATCAGAGACTGCGCTACCCGAACTCTACCACCAAATGTCAACCAAGTTAGCTGATATCACAGAATTTCCTGTTCTTCTGACGTCCTTTTCTGACCTATACTTACCTCAGGTTGCCTTTTGGGACACACATGCAAACACTTGTTCATATCATAGGCCTACTTGCCTGTAGAGATGAGTTTATTTGAGGTTAAACAATAATGATGATAATATTGAAAACAAACAGTTTTGGTACCGGAATAGTATTGGTATCGGCCGATATTCAAATTCAGGTATCGGATTGGATCGGAAGTGAAAAAATGTGGATCCCTACCATGAGTCATGTCTGTATATACACATTATCTGCTGAAATGACTCCACGAGGCATATCTCAATGAGACACAGTAATGATGAGACACCCCTCCGTTCTGGAAATCCATTCCACAGTTTGCAGCCAGCTAGCAGCTAGCAGGGGAACATTGAGCAGCACAAGCCAGTTAACCGACTTTTCATCACAACATGTCTGCTGCATGGAAATACTTTTTCCTAGAAACACCTCAAAGCAAGACGGCAACGTGCGATGTTTGCAAAGCCGTTGTACCGAGAGGCGGAAGCTCCATTGCGACCTACAATACAGCAAACTTAATAAAAGATCAGAAAAAGCACCACACTAAGGAGCACGATGACTTCTTAGCCATGGCGCAGAAAAAACAAAGTAGCCGACAGGAATCACTTCTGCAGTCATTCCAAAGACAAGGTCAACTTCAACCAGACAATGTGAAAGCTAAAGGGAGCTACAGTTTTGGTATCGGAATAGTATCGGTATTGGAAGATATCCAAATTCAGGTATCAAGTGAAAAAAATGTGGATCAGTGCATCCCTAACCACAATAGTGTAACAGTGGACAGTGGCAGGTCTTGAACTGGACTGCCTACAAAGATGTTCTAATTTTAATATTTTTTCTTCTTTTTTCTTGTATTAGGAGTATTTCTTTTTTTTTTTTTGGTAGTGTGCCTTGAAGAATTGCAGTTTTTGTATCTTCAGAGTTTTGCGGTCATAGAAAGTTACAGAAATTTAAACCTCAACTATGTCAGTTCAGTAGAAAGTTTGAAATCATTGTCTTCTAAATATAGTTAGTGTCATATTCCAATGGAGCGTGTTTTTAATGTTGACTCATGTGTGTTCTAATCAACTACTATGTGTTCAATTTTGTTTTTAAAACTCCTTACCATTCTAGCGTATTTTTCCTTTAACGTCTGACTAAAATGATTCTCAGTTCAAACTGTTTCTGAATCTGTTTTCGAACCCTTTAGTGCACCAACAAATGGCTGCACTCTTTCTGAAGCTGAGACTCTGTAGTTTTGGCCTCTGCTGTCCGATCTACTCTCATTTTAAGTGGGATCAAGCTCTACACGGAGGAATTTCAGATTTCGCATTCAGCCTGAGGTCTTCGGGGGTAGATATAAGAATGGGAGTGATCTGAGAGACAGCAGATTGAGCATTTGTTGGGGCTGGGCAATTCCCATTCCTTTAAAATAATGTCTGTCCATGAGATTGATAATTCCCTTCTACGAAAAGGGAGAGAAACAGAAATTAATTTAGAAAAATCTACAAGAGCTCACAAATATTGTATATATAAATTTTTATTTTTTTCCCCCCCTCAAAATATAACAAACATTCCTTTTTGTAAGCTTAAAAGCTTAAATTCCAGTAGAGGTCTTGGCTGGATGTCGATGGATAACCACTTCCACGGGGTGATGGAATTAAGCCAAGACCTCAGAGAATTAAGGCGACAGAGGGGTTCCTGGGTTTCGGCTTTTATACAAGACAAGGACAAGCCGTGTGCCCTGCCGTTTTTCATCCACTGCATTTGTTCCCTTCCTCCATCCTCCCCCCTCCCCCACAACTCTCACTCTGTCTGAACTCCGCACACCTGAGGCAGCCTGCACAACCGACCTCAGCGGGGGGCAGATTACCTTCCTAGGATCTTTTTTTTTTTCCTCCTAAAGAGGCAATGTCCATAGTCATAGCCACATCGAGAATGTACAGGGTGTCCATAAAGTCCCTTTACAATTTAAAAAAAATATTGAAAAGGCAGTTGATGAGATATCTTAAAGGTCCCATGACATGGTACTTCTTGATGCTTTTATATGGCTCCTTAATGGTTCCCTAATACTGTAAATGAATCCCTCAAAATCAAGACTCAGTGCATGAGAAAGAGAGATAAGATGAGAAAGAGTCATAAATGTCACTCTGGAACAGTCCATTATGGGCGTTGTTGCTTGAATGCAAATGAGGAGGACAGAGATAGCCTATAGTAGCGGGTGGGGGCGTGGCAAAACTCTCCACTCTTTCCTTTTCAGCTGTGCCCTGTGCGCTCTGACCCACTTCTGTGTTTTTGCGCGGAGGGAGAGATGAGAAGCCTTCCATTGAAAAATAAACACATTTCCACAGAAAATAAAATTAAACCACTGCTGTTTCAGATATCCACAGGCTCAGATAAAGGACTTCCGAGCCTAGAAACACTCGCAAGTTCCTCCAGGCAAATAAAAAACGCATTTCGCATTGCGTAGCTCCTCCGCAGTCCAAACTCTCTGGGCGTGATTTACAGAGACGCTGAGTAGAGACAGACGGGGGTGGAACTGCATTTGCATTTCTTTTTTCGAGCTGACGTCAATAAGTTTTCTTGTTCAAAATCGCCCGTTTGAGCTCTGATTTTTTTCTAACGCAGAAAAGGATCGCAAATGCTCAGTTTAGACATTTCGCAACTTTTAACCATGGGGGGGGCTAAACAGGGTAGGGGAGCTCACATTAACGTTCAAAAACCTCAGAAAGTGAAAATTTCATGCCATGGGACCTTTAACCAGATTTGTTTTATTTTAATCAGTGTTTATTAAAGTTAAATAAAAAATTTCGAATAAATGGTCCATTTTTCTTCCACGAGGCAACAATATCTGCAGATGATCAAAGGAGAAGTTCAGTTTGTCAACTGGACAAAGTTTGTTTGGTTGAAAACGTTTCGCCGCTCATCCGAGAGGCTTCGTCAGCTCTGGGAATATCTGCAGATGTTTACCTCGACCTTCTGACCGAATATGTGGCACCACAACTGATTGACTTACAACCAACCATCGTTTTCCAGCAAGATGGTGCACCACCACATTGGGGACTGCATGTTCGTCACTTCCTCAATCAAACATTTCCAGACCGATGGATTGGTAGGGATGGGCCAATTCCATGGCCACCCCGTTCACCTGATATCACTCCTTTGGACTTCTTTTTATGGGGTTATCAAACAACGGTACGGGACATTGCTGACTTGAAGCAAAGGATTTGTGAAGCCATTGCCACCATTAATGAGACTATCCTACAATTGAGTACCGTCTTGATGTGCTTCGTGCAACTAATGGTGCTCATATAGAGGTCTATTAAATGAAGTGAAAAAACTTTAATAAACACTCATTCAAATAAAATAAATCTCGTTAATATATCTCAACAACTGCCTTTGTAATAAATTATTTAAATTGTAAATAGACCTTATGGACACCCTGTATTTTCAACCTTTTATTTGTCAAAAAATTGATGAAAACTAAAAACTGGTCTGTGGTTGAAAAAGAGCATTTGATTACGAAGATAGTAGAATGGATTTACATTGGATTTTTAGTGCCCCCTTGTTCCCAGGTGGTTTTGGGTCAATGTTTAGTGTTTAAAGGTGATTAGACTGTAGAGTGTTGAGTCATTTGGCTCAGTTCGATTCCAGCTCCCACAGACGAATGCTGCCGTAGTACTGAATTGTCGTTGTATTATTGGGCCTAGCCACCTTACCTTCAGTGTCTGCGCACATTTATGTATGAATCTGTGTGAATGGGTGAGTGGCTCCTGTGCTCCTGATCCCAGCGGAATAGTTGGTTTGATAGGCTAATGCCAGATTTACACTGCCTGTAAGTGTGGTCTGGTATGTTTATCGAGTCGGTTATGTGCAGATTGCCTGTTACACCAACTGCGATGACTGCAGTGTGCAATTGACCAAAGCAACACAGTTTTACATGGTAATTCTTTTGATAATTCACCAGTAATAACCTGAAAATTGCTCCAGACCACTGCAGTGTCTGTAAAAATAGACTTGTTGCGGATTCTTGTGGCAAAGGGCATTGGTTTTAATGACTTCCTGCCATGTCCCAAACCACAACGCACTTGCAGTCTGTGTACACCAGACGTAACCTTTTAACATTTTACAGCCTAAAGCACAAACTTTTTGCTGGCTTAGTTATCAAAATTGCAAGTTAACTTGACAAGTAACAAGTACACCAGGGCCAGATAAAGTTCACCACTGTAGTCATTTTTAAAGATGACATATGCAAAATGTATTTTATTATTATTTTTTATTATTATTTATGAGCTTTTGGCCTTGTTATAACATTGTCCCTTCATTATTTCAGTACTCTACGTATTTGAATTGGTTTGTACATGTTTGAGTAATCGTACAGTATATTGTGGTGCATTAGAGGCTACTTGTTTATTCAAATAAAGTTTCCTGGTCACACATGCAAGGTTCAGAAATGTTGTTTAGCCATTTTCAACTATGAAATGAATTAAACTACAATGCTGAAGAAATGCAGCATTCATCTCCTTTACTAGATAAGCTTCTGAGTGGCATTGCAATCAAAATACAGTTCTGGAAAAAAAATAAAGAGACCACTGCATTTTTTTCTGAAATCAGCATCTCTACATGTATTACAGCCATTCCATTCCAGTGTCTGTTGATTTCCAACACAAACACAAAGCTGAGCTACTTCAGTTCTTGCACCAGGAGTGGAATAAAGTCACCCAAGAACAATGTGAAAGACTGGGACTAAACCAGGTCTGAACCAAGACTAAAGCAGGTCTAAACTAGGACTAAACCAGATCTGAACCAGGACTAAAGCAGGTCTAAACTAGGACTAAACCAGGACTAAACTAGGATTAAATCAGGCCTAAACTTGGACTGAACCAGGACTAAACCAGGAATAAACCAGTTTAAAAATGGGACTAAACCAGGACTAAACTAGGATTAAACCAGATCTGAACCAGGACTAAACCAGGTTAAAACAAGGGTTAAACCAGGATTAAACTAGGTCTAAACCAGGACTAAACCAGGGCTAAACCAGGGCTAAACCCGGTCTGAACCAAGACTAAACCAGGTCTAAACTAGGACCCAAGAACAATGTGAAAGACTTGTGGAGAGCATGCCAAGACGCATGAAAGCTGTGATTAAAAATAAGGGTTATTGCAGCAAATATTGATTTCTGAACTCTTCTTAAGTGTAAACATGAGTATTATGTTGTTTTAAATTGAATTTGATCTTGTTTCTTTGCATTGTTTGAGCTCTGAAAACATGGATCTTTTTTTGTCATTTTGACCATTTGTCATTTTCTGCAAATAAATGCTCTAAACGATAATATTTTTATTTGGAATTTGGGCGAAATAATGTCAGTAGTTTATAGACTCAAACAAAAATGTTCCTTTTGCCCAAACACAAACCTATAAGTGGTAAAATCTGAAAAACTGATAATTTTGCAGTGGTCTCTTTTTTTTCCAGAGCTGTATATGTGAGTTATGAAACTAACTTTTTCCCTGTTATACAAGTCTAGCACCCTTGTTACTTGTTGCTTGTTACCATGGCGCCGTTTTACTTTTGGCTGAGTGCACCGAGACATCTTCAAATGTAACAAGCTACAATTTACTTGGACCACACTCACACTTCTGGGAGCTGGCTTTGGAAAGTCTGCAACACTTGACCTTATAGCCGAGTGCTTCGCTTTTTATCACTTCCTCTCCCAAGATGCCTCACCTTGGCCTCGCGAATCAACACAAATGATGCAAAATGATAATCATAATAATAAATTAAAAAAAAACCCAACAACTATGAACTACCTTGAATCAAGTTGCAAATTTCTGGTGTGCAACTGAAGAATTTGTTTAGTCTTCATGGCCGCAGATTCTTGTCAAAACATTCGCAGAACTCATTTTACAAGGTGATCTTGTGCTTCTGTGTACTAGTTTTCTGTGCAATTTAAAGTTTCTGTCAATGTGTACAGACATAGTATACGGTTGAAAAGTAATAGACAAACATGAAACCACTAATACTACTTATAATCAGATTTTGGGACAATTGTTAGAAAATATATTCAGTTACAGAATACTGAATACCTGCAATAAAATGTATTTTGTAATTCGATACATGATCCAATCAGAGTATTACTGTATATGCGAATACTTAGAATATTTTAACTTTAATTGGCATTATACAGTATTCCACCTCCTGTAATGCAACTTATTTATCACTGATTAAAGAAAGAACAAGCTCACATGTAGTCATGGCAAGAGCTGCATTTTCTATTTTTCTCACTATTTGCACAATCATTTGCGAAGGTATTCTATTGTTTTTGGATTCGGAATACCTCCCAATGAAACTATACTGGAATACAGTTATTAAATTTAAGTTCAGAATACATATCTTTGAATTCTCTGATAAGTTACATTTAAAACCACAGAATGACACCTTTAACCTTAGAAAATATGGGGATGAAGAAGATGAAATAGCTAAAAGTTTTTGCTGCTGTGGAGATCAAACTAAAATTAAGATTAGGCTTAAGCCTTTATTGGTCTCACACACAATGACACACAGTGACACACGGGAGAAATTTGACTTCTGCATTTGACCCATCCTTTTCAGGAGCAGTGAGCAGCCATCTTTTTCGGCGCCCGGGGGGCAGTACCGTGAAGGGTCTTGCCCAAGGACCCACACTGGTTAGCTCATTGCCCGGGGGGGATTTGAACCCACAACCCCCAGGGGGAAAGTCCATGACTTACCAGTTGAGCTAACCAGCCGGTTAAATATGTTACATTATTAATTTTGACAATGTATTTGATTTATAAAGTGCCTTCCACGACATCCAAAGAACTTAACATCTTCAATTAATTTGTGCCACCCCTCCCCCCCCCCATACACACTTTCATCCTAAGCAAGGTGGGTGAAGTGTCTTGCCTAAGGACACAATGACACCAGTTATTCTCAGTGGTCTCCCATCCAAGTTCTAATCCAGCTCTACCTATAGAGATCGGTATTGACAAGTCTATTACTTTAACTGTATATACTTATATAGAGAGAGTACATAATACAACCCTCTACATCAGGGGTGTCAAACGCATTTTGGTTCGGGGGCCGTATCCAACCTACTTTGATCCCAAAGGGGCCGGATCAGAAAACTCATGGCAGATATACCCCAAAAATAGCAATAAGTCCAAATATTTGTGTAGAGAAACGCACATCTATTACAGACTGTTGTTTCTTCAGTCCCAGCAATAATTTGTTTATCTTCTGTCTTCTCAATTCTCCTTTCAAGTTATTGTATTATTATTATTATTGTATGCCGTGTCTCACAGTGGCGTTTAAGATTATATTCCTTGAGCACCGCCACTTGTTGCAAACACACCGAGCGTACAGGTTTTCCATTCACCTCCGTGAACAAATAGGAATTAGTCAATTTTTCTTGGAAAATCCTGCACTCGGCGTCCACTTTTCTCATTTTTGACATTTTGCTGATGAGGGTGTCACGGTCAACAGTCAAAACGATGGTCCTTTAAGAGCGTTTGGAAAGAGGCGAGTCTTCATTTGTGTTGCTGTGGTGGGAGGCGCTGGAGACGATGCTATGCTAAACTGCACGGAAAAGAGGCGCAGAAAATTACCAAAATATTAATAGAAAATTAAAATATAATTGAAATATTTTAATAGAAAATCAGCCGAGGGCCAGATTAAAGGTCTTGGAGGGCCGGATCTAGCCCCGGGCCGCATGTTTTGACACCCCTCTCTCTCTCTACATTCAGTTTGTGGAAGCAGCTTTATATCTGTCTATAGACATAAATGTATAAAATTATTATCAGTAATTAGAATGAATCACAAAACAGCATATTTACTCTTTACATCTCGGAAAGACTCTGTCGCCGTTGTTACGATTCCTTTTTCGCTCCATCTGAAACTGACTAACACTCTCTTTTTCCGTCTGTTCGGGGCCTCTGCACCATCGACCCCTTTGACCACCACCAACCCTCACACACCCCACATCCATACTCGGCAAGGTGGGCGAAGTGTCTTGCCTAAGGACACAATGACACCAGTTAAAGCAGGTATTCCTGGCAGTCTCCCATCCAAGTATTAACCCGGACCTACCTAGCTTTCGAGATCAGATGAGGTCGGTATTGATAAGTCTATTAGTTCTATAAAGTGAGGTGGGTGAAGTGTCTTGGCCAAGTTACACAAGGACAGTAATGATTTATTGTTCCTCTGCGTTCGACTTGTGAAACAAAATTATTAGCAGTAATTACAATGAATCACAAAACAGCATATTTACACTACAAAACGCAATCTTCCAACATCATCTTCATAAATCACACAAAACAAATCAACTCAGTCGCCGTGGTCATGATTGCTTTTTCACTCCATCTGAAATTGACTAACATTGTTCTCTTTTTCTGTCCGTCCGGGGCCTCTGCCTGTTTTGCATCTGGCGAAAGACGCGGAGCTTTGGAAATCAAGCGCTCCCCAAACAAAAGGCGTATTCACTTATTTATTTTGTTGTCCGATTGCTGTGTTTGGCCGCCGTCGTCTTTGTTTATGATCACTCCAGCTCTGCGGCAGGTTGGACGGGGCTTCATTACGCTGGTTTTAGAGGGAGATGAAGCGGAGGGAGAGAGCTGTCGGTACACATACTCGGATCCGGGAATGATGGCTTTAACGGAGTGGGCCACCGTGGTGTATGAGGCGAAACGCGCTCGGAATTGCAATCGGAATTTTTGTCTTTGTAACGTGATTAGAAAGATATCCTTAAAGGTGGCCTGTGCAACTTCTCTGGTGGAGGGTCCGTCATGGATATGTCTTTGCTCTGCCTGGAATGTTCCACAGTATGACATTAAACAGATCTACTTTATATGTATTCAATTACAGGTGGTTTTATAGCTCAAATACCTAAAAAAAACTGTATTCTGATCTGACCTGTATCTTGTTTGTCAGGTTTAGGGTTTAGCGTCCCATTTTTCTGTCTTACCCCTTCGTCTTACCCCTACCCCTTGGTTTTGCGCGTTCATGTGAGGGCAAGAGGTGTCCCGATTCTAATTTTGATCAAGGGCTCAGGGCACAACCTCGGGCTACATACCCCTTGAACTGAAGTAAGCTCTCGACCAGATTTGAAACGAAGGGGTACGTCTACAAGCTCAGGCAGGTTTTGGGATCAGGATGGCAGCGTCACATCGAGCAGCCAAGGAGTGTCATAAATGTATTTTCAGCGGTTGTAATTATCAATTAACAGTTTAGCAGGTTTACAATTATGACGCTTATGTTCTGCATTACTTTTAGTGAACTGTTGTTGCGGTTTTAATTGTAGTGATGTCTGTTTAGGCGACGTTATCGTTTTCATCGAACTTTCATGTATAAACAAGCTAGTTTTTTGTCGAGCTGAGGTACCCGATAATCCTTGACATTTGTTTACGTTTGTTTGCGTCAATTGTTGTCGCCTCGTTAGACGTAGCAGCTCAGGTAGAGGCAAGGGACGATGACGCAAACGGTAATCGAGTGGCGTCCCATTTCTTAGAGGAACGTTCGTACCCCGAGCCCTCTCAGCTCAGTATCGAGGGGCAAGACAAAGACGTAGATAAAGGGGAAGGAGAAGGATGTAATGGGACACAGCCTTAGTCCCCATGAAGATAGAAAGCTGTAATATCATACTGTGAAACATCCAGACAACGCAATAACATCTCCATGGAGACATTTGACTGACCATCCACGAGAAAAGTTACCCATTGCACCTTTAAGATTAGCAATTTACAATGAAAACACCCTTGGACTAGTTTGTTTAATACATTTTGTGGTTTGATTTTGAATTAAACTAGACATATTGTGCTTGTGTCTACTATAGTTCTATTGCATGACACCCGTGGATAAGTAGCTGCATATCACGCTAGTGTGTAGTGCTTTTTTTCCCCCCTTTTTTTTGTGACCCATATGCGATGCTGTCAAATCCTACACACATCACTGATTAAGACAATGAAAGTGGAGAAGAAAGTAAGAACAAAGCAGTGGGTGTATGCAGTGGCGATGAGTATTGCTCAAACATGCCTGAATCATGCAAAATACAACTTCGAGATGGTAAAGGAAAGGGAAAACGGCTATAACATGGCTCTAAAAGCTCTAAAAAGTCAATTTGGCATAATAGGTTCTCTCTAAAGAGGTTAAGGCTAATTGATGCAGCTGTAGCGACAGAATAGTATTTGAAATGCACACTTAAATCAGGTTTATTAGGAGTAACTGTGCTGCCTGTGTAACCTTTTAATGCATTTGTTCATTGTAATTATCTATTAAAGGTCTTATATTACACAAAATTGACTTTTTAGCCATTATAATGCCGTTTTCTCCTCAAAAACATACCTGTGTAGTAACCGTCCAGAGTGCAAAATGTTCTGTTCCACCTTGTGATGTCATAAAGCTGTATTTCTCAAGTCAACAGTTTGAAAATTCTGTATCTAAAGTTATCTAAATTATTCTAGTGAAGGTGGATGGAATTTAAAAACACAGTAGAGCACGTATATAGCGTAATATGGGCCCTTTAAGTTGAGGAATCTAAAATAAAAAAGTAAATAAACCACCACCAGCAACCAACAACCACAACAACCAACAACAGCAACCAACAATAGCAACAACCAACAGCAGCAACCAACAACAACCAACAATAGCAACAACAACCAACAATCGCAACAACCAACAGCAACCAACAACAACAACACCCAACAACAGCAACCAACAACAACCAACAGCAACCAACAACAACCAGGAACAGCAACCAACAATAGCAACAACCAACAACAGCAACCAACAACAATCAACAACAACCACAACAACAACAGCAGCAACAACAACAACAATAACAACAATAACAACCAACAAGAGCAACCAACAATAGCAACAACCAACAACAACAACAACCAACAAGAGCAACCAACAACAATCAACAACAACCAGCACAACAACAGCAGCAACAACAACAACAACAACCAACAAGAGCAACCAAAAACAACAACCAACAAGAGCAATCAACAACCACAACAACAGCAGCAGCAACAACAACAACCAACAATAGCAACAACAACAACCAACAACAGCAACAACAACTTTTCATTCATCATTTCATTTATTAATTTCAGGTCAACACAAGGAAATAAATACATGTAACCAATATACAGTCAAATTCATTCGTTTTTTTGCTCGAAAAGGAGTGGGAAGAAGAAAACTTACTTAACGACAACCCCGTCTTCCAAAACATAACTTAAATTATTGATTTAGCTTCCTTGTCATTTCAGTTGGAAAACACAAAAACAAAATATTCCATTCCAAAACTTTTGATCAAGGACTATAAATTACACATAAGGTGTTTCTATCAGGAACATTAAAAGACGACAAAAAGTAAACATACCAGCAATCATAAGCACAAAATTACCAACGATGGAAGCACAACTACAATAACACACATACATAATAAGACAACAGCAGATACCAAAGCCCAAAACTGATACAGAAAAGTGCAAGAACTTAAATTTGTGAATATTTTGGCAGATCTTTTGCTGTAAATCCAGAGCATTCCACGTTTTTTCCCCACATACAGTAACTTTTGTTATTCACACGTTAAACACACTAACCCTACATATTTAGGCTGAGTTCTTCTCTGTAACAGAAAACACTCCACCTTGTGATGTCATGGAGTAATACAGAAAATGCTCCACTGTGTTTTTAAACTCCGCACACCTCCAATGGAATCATTTGAATGGCTTTAGCCCTGGAATTGCCAATCTCTCCTGAACAAAAAGTATAAAGTAGTTGTTAACTTAAACTACCGCTATATACATCTGACATCACAAGGTGGAACGGAGCATTCTGAGCTTTGGAGATCCAGACAGACTTATTAACCAGGATTACTCATATTTTTATTTTTATTTATTCGTTTACTTGGAAGGGACAATGCATATTAATGAGCGCACAATTTGTATAAGATCACACAAACTGACGTAAATATCCCGGATTTAGCACAGTGCTAGTTTCCATCCGCAGTCCCAAACATAAAGATATAGCAGACAATGAAAAATATGTTGCAGTTGCAGACAGTAGACAATTTAGTACATGTGTTATGATCACAAACATAAAAACAATTTAGTATCTATACAATAGTAGCATATAATTCAATAAATTACAGTAAAAATACAATTGATGGGCTTAGCCTAAAGTGCAGATTAAAAGGTGCTTCTCAGTGTGCGTAATAAGGTGCCTATTATTAAGGTGCCCATTCTATTTATAATGTGGATTTTTGTAGTGTGTGCATGTAAGTGTGTGTGTGCTTCTTGTATGTCATGGATATTGTATTAGATGCAGTGGTGAAAGTAGTTTTCATTTTTTACAGGCGCTATAATGTCCAGTGCATCACTTTACCGTTAAAAAACAAACACTCGTTTTACCTGTTTTTTTTTTTGTTTTTTTTTGTTTTTTTTTTAAACGTTTTACACCTTTTTCATAGATGCGTGAAGAGTCCCTCAGTCGTCCAGGTAGAATCCATGATAAAAGAAGAAATTCAGTTTGTCAACTGGACAAAGTTTGTCCAACTTTGTCCAATTGACAAATTGAATTTCTTCTTTTATCTTTTTCATAGATAAATAACTTTTATTTTTGTGGGCCTACGAAAGTTTCGGTCAATGCACAGCACTGTAAATGAAGCGGCTGCTGACGCATGTCACAGATTCTATGACTACTTTAAACATGCTATTGTCTTCATCAGAGCTGGTAAAAAATGACATATTGTGCATAGATATGTTTTCTTATTAAACAGCGAAAATGACTAATTTACTAAGTGTTTTTAGTCAGCATAAACCCTCTCTTACAGGTGTAGGCAGCGCGCCGGCCTTAAATCTTCTACCAGTGCGCAGCACTGCCTCGCAATGGTTTAGGCTACTTTCACGGCTACAGTCAGATAAGTTTTGACAGTCCTTGCTTAACAGACTGCAGATATCTTTGCACGAGAGTTTCGGGTAGCTTTCAGTTATTCTCGAATGGCATAGTGTGGTTGTTTGTGTTTTCTACTTAAATAGCACACTGTAGTGCACTCATGAATGTATGCATAATTCACCTTCTTAACTGTGTTGTTACAGCATTGTAACAACACAGTTAAGAACACAGTTTTGCAGTTTTGCTCAACACAGTTTTGCTCAGTTCTTGGTTAAGCACTTGGTTATGAATTCACTGCTTCTGATAATAGTTGCGGTCCCTTTAAGAAAGGCGTGACTTTTGACACGCTGCTTTTGTGTTCTAGCGCAGCTCCTTTTCCGATATTCTTGTGTGTTAATAAAACGACTCACCGTTCTTGAGTCTAAAATGTGAGATGTTTTCGGGTTTCTTATTACAACCACAACTTCCACAGCACCTTACTTTTTTTTTCAAATCTGGGTTTTGGCCACCATTAACCATATTCTCTTAGCGGTGCTGCGAACCGGCAGTGAATTTTATACCGGTGCGCCGTTCCGGTGCGCACCGCTTTACTTTCACAACCATATGATTACAGTTTTGATTCCTTTTAAGCCATATTTTAAGATGTGTTTTAAAAGAAGCAAGAGTTGGACTCATTCTGATTGATTATAGGTATTGTGTTCCAGTTTTTGCATCCTGTAATTGAAAGAGTATTCTGAGCAAAGGTTGTTTTTCTGTACTGTACCTCACATTCCCCCCTGGCAGATGATCTGGTGCTGGACTCACGTTTTCTTTTTCTATACTCCCTGAGCGGTGGTGGGGCCTGGTCATGTAGGAATCTGAAAATGACGCAGCTATTTTTAAAGAATTTGAAGTTATCAAAGGTTAACCGGTTATATTTTTCTAACCTTTTTCTATGTGTGAATGAAACAAAACAACTCCAGGTGTGTTTTTGAGGACGTAACAATATTATAACATGACTTAGATTCAATTAAACACTAGAGCTAAGTCATAAAATCATTGTAGAGATTCTGTTCCCAGATTTCAGCACAAACTTTTCTTCTCACTGGTGGATTATTTTATCTCCACGGATGCTGCACATGTCTTCCCACGTTGCTGGTCATTTGCAATTCAAACATGTACCTTTGTGATGCTAAAGTGTCACCACGCTCACCTCCCGCAGTAAAGTGAGAACACGAACTGGAGAATACAAATGTGGCCCGTCGTGTATTTCAGGTACTTTTAACTCAAAAGTAAGGCCCTTTTCTACAAGGGCTCCTACGTGGCTATTTCATTTGCCCAGCACTACTTTAAAGAGGTTTTCATATAATAGAGAAAAATCAGTTTTGGCACTGAACGGATATTTTGTAAAAGTAGTTCTTTGGTTCAGAATCAGACCGCTGTATGCTGTTAGCGTGAGGTTTTTGATCGTAAAACTGACAATGATGCTGGTGCTCCATCAGCAAAATGGGTGTTTTTAGCAGTCCTGTGATGGAAAACTTTACTTTGGCTCTTTGAAAGTTTTTTAAGTCCATATCGAAACTTATTATGGTGAATAAGTCATAATTAAGCAAGTGTGTTTCAAATTAAAGTCATAGTGCATAACTTTCTGGAGGTGGAAAGCATTTATGATTCCATGGAAATAGAAAGTTAAAACCATACATACGGAACATTCGCCAGAGAGAAATATACGTTTTATGCCATTTTGTTGAAGATTATAGCTATAGGAACAATATTTCCATGGAAACAAGCACTAGGTCAGAGCGAGGTTTGTGGAAATACAAGCCCACTCACATTTTTTTTTCAGTCTAATAAACACATCCGTAATGAAAATAACATGCTTTTATTTTAAAATATTTCGGTTCTTAATGGCTCTAATCAGTGCAGCCTTTCACGTTGAGAGTAAAAATCAGAAACCCTTAAGTTAATTGAGAAATTTTAGAACAAAGTGAGTGTACGGTGCAGTTAAATGTGGAACCTGGAGTTTATTTTTACATCTGGAGCTACAGCGACGCATGTATATATATACTTAAAAGCACCAATTTACTCCAGGTCGAATATCAGTTCAAGTTTAGGTACATGTATTGATGTACTACAACTATTTGCCAAACATTTTAGTTACGTTTTACTTATTCAAAGTTATAGGTACTTGAATGGATGGATTGAACGATAGCAGCCTAATGTTTGTGTTTAAAGGTCCTATATCCTCCTGAGACCCGGCCCGTTCATTTGTGTCCTTTATAGTGGACATTAAGTTAACCAGTCTGTCTGCGTGTGTTTTGAGATAGACTCTAGTTTGTGTCTGCACTATGATTTAAAATAAATAAATAAATAAATAAATAATAAAAAAATTTAATACACAAATAAATACATAATAAATAAATAAATAAATAAATAATAATAATAATAATAATAATAATAATAATAATAATTAAATAAATACATAAAAATAAATAGCAAACAATTAAACAAATAATTAATACAGTGAACCCTCGCTGTATCGCGGTTCACTCTTCGCGGCCTCGCTGTTTCGCGGATTTTTTTTTCCAATTTTTTTTTTTTTTTTTTTCAATTTTTTTTATAGTGTAA
This sequence comes from Paratrypauchen microcephalus, assembly GCA_036785185.1. NCBI lineage: Eukaryota > Metazoa > Chordata > Actinopteri > Gobiiformes > Gobiidae > Paratrypauchen > Paratrypauchen microcephalus. The sequence continues at coordinate 5,874,670 of JAVJIX010000045.1, read as the reverse complement.
CTTTTTTTTTACAGTGTAACATTCTGTCCTGCGCCCTGATTAGCTAAGAGACTAGACCAGGACTAAACCAGGTCTAAAGCAGGTCTAAACCAGGACTAAAGCAGGTCTAAACCAGGACTAAACCAGGTCTAGACCAGGGATGGTAGGGACAGAGTCTCAGATTTCCTTCACGAGAGCGCCTGGGTGACAGGAGGTGTGGCCTTTGTTTACTTGCACGAGCCATGGAAGAGAGTGAGTGTGAGCCGGACAAATGGAAGAGCCAAGAATCAACATGGAGCGTCCGGGGGAGCCGCAGCGGGGAGAGGACACTCGCGCGCACAGAGGAGACAGTGGCTCTTCCCCGTGAGAGGACGAGAGGACCCGTCCTAGAGAGCTGTGGAGTATTGGCGACGCATTGATAGCGGACTGATTTTGGAGCCGGGGTGAAATGCAACCAACTCTTGTGAGCGCAGGTTGGTCTTACCTGGTCTTGTGGTGCTCAGAGGCATCTGTTAGCGGTTCGGCACTGTTAGCAGTGGCTTGAGTCTTGCCCAAAATGATATCCAGGTCGCTTTCCACTCGACTTTCGCACATGGCATGGATATGTGGTACCAAAACAAACACACGTGTCCGCGCGCACGTGCCCGCGCGCACGTGCCCGCGCGCACGTGCCCGCGTGTCACGTGCCCCCGCCCCACTATTAATATATTTTAATGAAAATCTACAAAAGTTTGAGTGTTTAAACAAGAGAAAAATGTGAGAAAATGTTAATACCAGTCTCAGAAAGGTGTATAATGTGTCTGGTGAAGCGTTTTCAGCCTTAAAACATGTAGAATAATTGTAAAATATAAAATTGTCCTACTTCGCGGATTTCACTTATTGCGGGCTATTTCTGGAACCTAACCCCCGCGATAAACGAGGGTTCACTGTACATAAATAAATACATAAATAAATAAGAAATTAAAAGGGAATCTAAAAACTTTTTGAGGTGACTGCAGAAGCTTGTCAGACATGTTGGTCATCAAAAAAATTAAAAAAAAATAAAAATTGCTAGGTAGTTGGATTTAACACCAAAACTGTCCCAGATGTCCATTACAAAGGACATGTTGCTACATTATGAATAAAATTAAAATTAACACAATGTAAATGCTAAGGTGTTCATTTACCTCCAAATAGAAAATTAAAATAATATTTTTTTTTTTTTTTTCTTCGGGTCCCAGGAGGATATAAGCACAGAGCACGCTGCCAGGGGAATCCCTGTTACGCACCAGGAAGGGAGTTCCCCTGTTGCGCAGCGTGCTCTGTGCTTTGGCTTTCTTTTTCCGCACTGAAAAATAGTTCCCACCCAAAATGACCAAGTCAAGCTCTCCGTGTTGATTTGCACATTTATTTGCACTCGATATGAATGCGCACTACACAGAAAGTAATTGGGAAAAGCATCGAGCAAATTAATTCCTTTTGGCCGAAATCTTTCTCTGGCGACGTTAGACTCCAGTCTAACGCGGAGGAGCTGCAGATACCGCGGCGGTCAGTGCTGACAGACCCGGACAATGGCTGGGTCACCAGAAAAATGCTTTCCACCACTTATTTTAGTCTCTGGACTGTGGGGAGATGCCCAAGTTTGACCTGGGGGTGGCATATCCCTTTAAGTCATGTTAGAATATTGTTGACTTCTTAAAAACAGACCCCGAGTTGTGTTTTGTTTCATTCACACGTTTGAGTAATCTTTTATTATTAGTCTGTCTACATCTCCAAAGCTGAGCGAGGTTTGTGGAAATGCAAGCCCGCTTACATTTGTTTTTTTTTTAATTTGTTTTTCAGTCTAATAAACACGTCCGTAATGAAAATAACATGCTTTTATTTTAAAATATTTCTGTTCTTAATGGCTCTAATCAGTGCAGCCTTTCACGTTGAGAATAAAAATCAGAAACCCTTAAGTAACCCTTAAGTAAAATTGACTTTTGTGAGCTTTAAGTCATGTTAGAATGTTGTTACCTCCTCAAAAACAGACCTGGAGTTGTGTTTTGTGTCATTCACATGGTCAGTTTTCAGTTTAACAGCTCTGTTTACCTTTAGTTCAGTAGAGACTGGCAATTCTAAGGCTGAAATCATCCAAATGATTCCAGTGAAGGTGTATGGAGTTTAACAGCACTTCCTGAGAGAAGAACTCAGCTTAAATATGCAGGGTTTGTGTGTTAAACGTGTGTGAATGAAACAAAACACAACTCCAGGTGTGTTTGTGATGAGAAAATATAATATAGATGAGAAAATAGCATAATACGGCTCCTGTAAAGGTGAGAAATATCTTCTTACAGTCATACCAAATGTCCCGGGTTCTGGTTAATGGTAGCAATTTGAAAAGCTCGAAGGCCAGGTATTAGGGCTGAACAAAAATCAATGTGCATTCTGACAAACATTGCATTCGATTTGCTATTTCGGTTTCAATTATAGAATTCAGCTCAAAGTTCACATTTGGGATATAATAATAATTTACAAAAAGAGCGAAATATGGACTTACAAACTAAAACAAGAAACACATTTCAGATCATGATTGTGCAGATCTAACACAAACACACACACACGGGGTAATTAGCATGTGGGGTCAGGCGCCTTCTGTAGCTAACCATGACTGCAGGTGTTGTACTATTTTTACCTCCTCCGTCCTTGTACTTTGCTTGTACTTTTTTCAAACACTTTTTAAACTGCTACCTCAGGTCCAGCTCTTTGGGATGCAGTGTCATGGACGGGGTGAGAGGGTGACAGGGTAAACTGCTCCGTTCCGCCTTGTGACATCATGAAGTGGTAGCTTTCGAGACGGCAGTTCATCTAAATATTTCCAGTGAAGGTGGCCATGAAGTGTAAAAAAACAGAGTGAAGCATTTCCTGTATCACCACCTGACACGACAAGGTGGAAAAGAGTGTTTAACGTGTAAGAGAAGAACTAAATATGCAGAGTTTAAAACGTGTAAAACGTGTGAATGAAACAAAACATGACTCCAGGTATGTTTTTGATGAAGAAAAGACATTATAACATACAGTAGAGATATTTGTATGGAACTCATGGTAGACAAATACGTAGAAGCTAATGGGCGAGTTAGTGAGGACACAGACAGATCCAAAAATAAATAGTCTATAAATATTCTGATCATTTTAAACAGGTTGCACAAGCCGGTTTAGTTAATCAGTGATCTATTTAAATAGCCAGCTTTCTTCAGAATACCCAATATTGTCTGCTACTAGAAGCTCAGGAGCTACGAAGCGGGGTTGGGCCTTGTACTTGGAGAGTAAACCGTTGGGAATACAAGGTGCCAGAGTGGTGCAAGTGCAAAGTGTTGTGTCCTTAAAGGGATATGCCACCCCCAGGTCAAACTTGGGCATCTCCCCACAGTCCAGAGACTAAAATAAGTGATGGAAAGCGTTTTCCTGGTGACCCAGCCATTGTCCGAGTCTGTCAGCACTGACCACCGCGCGCAGCTGCAGCTACTCCGCGTTAGACTGGAGGCTAACGTCGCCAGAGAAAGATTTCGGCCAAAAGGAATTAATTTGCTCGATGCTTTTCCCAATTACTTTCTGTGTAGTGCGCATTCATATCGAGTGCAAATAAATGTGCAAATCAACACGGAGAGCTTGACTTGGTCATTTTGGGTGGGAACTATTTTTCAGTGCAGAAAAACAGAGCCGAAGCACACACCACACTGCGTAACGTGGTGCGTAACAGGGATTCCCCTGTGTGCTTCGGCTGTGTTTTTCTGCACTGTATGTAAGGTACGCCCCCCCTCCAAAAATAAATAAATAAAAAATTGCGCGGTGCATGTAGGCCTACTGTCCCAAATCTGTAGGCTACAATACAACAAAAGAACTTGAAATTGAACAATGTGAACAATATGAACGTAATATGTGAACAACACACGAACAATACAAACGCTCCTCAACTTACGAACGAGTTACGTTCTGGACACCCGTTAGTTGAATTTGTTCGTAAGTCGTTATTATATGTTTAAGGCTTGTATAAGGATTTGTACTGCATTTAAATAACACTAATATCACTAATAACACAATAACACTAATAAATAACACTAAATAATACTAATATGCTTTTTAAAAATATGGAAAACTGATGAGATAAAAAGAAGAGAGGGACACAGAGGCAAACGCAGTCAGCTGAGAGAGAGAGAGAGCGCGCGTGTGTGTGTGAATGTATGTGTGAGACTGTGTTTGTGTGTATTTACCTCCTATTTTCCTTGAGCTCTTGGGGAAAGATTTGCCCTCTTCTTAAAACGTGCAAACCAGCCATGGCTGGCAGAAAAGGTTTCTTCCGCAGCACTTTCTCCTGCCTTAGCCTTAAGGTCATTAAAAAGCGATATGGCCTTCTCACTGATCAGCATAAGGCTCAAAGGAACACGCCGCTGCCGCTGATTTTCGAGCCAAATACCAAGAAGCTTCTCCATCTCTTCCATTTCACTCTCTTCTTGCTTATGATGGTGGATTGCATACCCGCTGCACTTTTCACATGCTCCATAATGCGGTCCTTTTGTTTATCTATCGTACCAATTGTCGAACGGTTCACGTTGTACGCGTGTGCCACATTCACCATCTTCTCACCAGCATCAAGTTTCTTTATTATCGCCACCTTCTTTTCAAATGAGATGGCTTGCCGCTTTTTCACAGAAGCTTCACTAGAAGCTTTTCGCTTTTCACCAACCATATTGGATTACTGTATGCATGCAAGAAAAACAAGTTCATAACACCGTAGTACGCCCACTCAGTTGAAGTTCTGAACACTTCTACTGAGTGGGCGTGACGCTTGGGGGATGCTGCGCAGCGCCTGCCTGTGCGTCAGCGGCGGAAATACGCACTACGTACTGTACCCGGAAGTCGGAATAGGCGCTAAATACAAAAACTCAAACATTTAACTTTTTTAAAAAAAATGTCGACCCTGTTCGTAACTCCGAATGTTTGTAATTCGAATGTTCGTAAATCGAATGTTCGTATGTCGAGGAGTGTCTGTATACTGAGGAGGTGACCTGCTGCGATGGAATGTTGGATGTATCATTTTTGTGGGGGGGCGTGAGGAGTGTGCTGTAGGGCTGTGAACTTGGTGCTTATCGCACTTCCACTCTGATCGGACCCAGTTCACTTGGGCTCTCCATCTCACACATTCTATTTATATTAAAACATTAAATTTCTATAAAAATGCGTTTTTATTCGCTTAATGTTGTCTTGCAAAAGTGCCAAACAGGCGGCGCCACTGTGGGTAGTAGTAGTAGTAGCAATAATACAAGCAGTAGTAGTAATTGTTGAAATTGTAGTAGTAGTGGATAATGTTCTTACAAATGAAAAAAAAAACAAAAACAAAAGGAAGAAAATGGATGGATGCATTTTTACATTGCCAACTTATCTATCCAGTCTATTACATTTTCCTAGTGATGGCTGTCACATAGATATACGGTCGCACGTTCTTTTCACTAACCCTTCCGTGATAGGCGTGCGCTTTTTTACAGATGAAAAATATGATATCTTAAGATGGCCGCCACATGGAATTATCGCCAACGGTCCTGTGACAATAACTCGGGGAGAGCGAGCTAAACCGCGCTGTCCCCTGCCATTTAAGATCGCTCTTCAAGACTTATGTAACTATTACGACAATCTGCTTTCACTTTTACCGGGGAATAACAAGTCTGCGAGGAGCACTTGTCTCTTTTGAAAAGCCTGAGGTCATTTATAAACCCAATTTGCTCCTTTTCTTCTCTTCTCCTTCCTTTCAGGGGTTGCCACAGCGACTACTGTAGCATCTCTTTTTTTTTTTTTCTTTACATATCTGAGCCACCAACTTGGAAGCACTTGAAAAATAATCACTAAAATACAAATCTTTTGATTTTCTTTTTCTCTTTTTGAATGCATTGCAGTAAATGGTGAATGGTCACATTTTTAAATAGCTCTTCTCCACCTTCAAGGCATTCAGAGCTCTTTAAATGAAGGAACCATTCAATGCTGTTCATGTTAGTAAAATATTTATGTACATTATACTAGAGAAAAGTAAAAAGTTTTATAGGCTGGTATATATACAGTGGTACCTCACCTTACGAAATTAATTAGTTCCAGAAGTGGTTTCGTAACGTGAATTTTTCGTAAGTTGAGTAGCTATTTCAATGGAAAAGGCCTGATCCGTTCCAAGGTTTTTTTTTTATAGTGTAACTTTTTTTTTATAGTGTAACATTTGGTGTTCTGCGTCCTGATTGGAATAAACCAGGTCTAGACCAGAACTAAACCAGGTCTAAACCTGGACTGGACCTGGACTAAACCAGGATTATCCCGGGACATGGCAGTGCCGTTGGAGGAGCGCGTTGCTTGTGTCTCCTTGCGCGTTCTGCGCTAGAGCTAAGAGGCCGAGAAAGACGCTCTTTCAGCGGGAATAAGAGCGGGGTGGGGCGGGCTCTGGTTCTATGTGACCTCCAGAGCCTGGGGGCTGACACTGTGAGCTAATAGGCAGAGAAAGGTGCTCTATCGGCGGGCAAGACCGTGGGGTCTCGCTCGGGGCGGGCTCTGCTTCTATGTGACTTCCAGGTCTAGACCAGAACTAAACCAGGTCTAGACCAGGTCTAAACCAGGACCGGATCAGGTCCAGACCCGGACCAAACCGGGACCAGACCAGGGCCGAGCCCGCGCAGGCCCGCGGCCCCGAGGGGGAGGCACGGGGCGGGATGGAGCCGTGGCGCCCGGGCCGTGCCTCCCCCTCGACGTCGCTTTTTGATCCTTCGATGTCGGCTCTTCCTATTATTGTGAAGCAGAATTCACCAAGCGTTGGATTGTTCACTCACTAATAGGGAACGTGAGCGGGGTTTAGACCGTCGTGAGACAGGTGAGTTTTACCCTACTGATGATGTGTTGTTGCAATTGTAATCCTGTGTCTCCGCTCCCCTCGCACGTTCGGCGCTATATTGAGCCGTGTCTACCCCCACGCTTCACTATCAACACATTCTGTTGATAATCTATGAAAGTTCGAGTGTTCAAACGAGAGAGAAATGCGAGAAAAGCCCAACTCCAGTCTGAGAAAAGCGTAGAATGTGTGTGGTGAGGCATTTACAGCCCTAAAACATGTAGAACAATTGCAAAATACAAAGTTGTCCTACCTCGCGGACCTCTCCCACCGCGGGCCACCTCTGGAACCTAACCCCGTGTGTGTTGATAAAGTGTATTTACGTTTTGGGGCGTGCATCTGAGCGCGCATTAATTGAATTTTTGAGATTTCGCGTTTCGTAACTTGAATTTTCTTTCGTATCTAGAGACCAAAATTTGACGTGAAGGCGTTTCGTAACTTGGATTTTTCATATGTAGGGTCTTTCGTAAGGTGAGGTACCACTGTAGTTTTCAAGTTAACAGCCACCGTTTACCAAACTCAATAGAGTTTGCCAATTTCAGGGCTAAAATTATGTATTCTACTTCATCCACAAGAGGGTTTTCTTGAGCTTTGAACAATTAAGGGATAAAAGACTTTTACAGATATCTACAGATTAGACATCATTTTGACCAGAACATGAGAGGTGTATGGGAAAACAGCGATTTGGGATTTATACAGATTTTCTTAACATTAACAAAATCACTCACAGTAATGTAATATCTAAATTGTACAAAGCAATTCATCAAGGTAAAGAAGGCAACATGGAATACATTGAGTAAAGGCGGGAGTTGGAGGGTAATCTGAATATTTCAAACGAAAGTTGGGAAAGAATCTGTCACTTGTCACTTGTAACTTGGATTTTTCGTATGTAGGGTCTTTCATAAGGTGAGGTACCACTGTATATATCAATCCATTGCGATTCATGAAAATTTAAATTTGCTGTTGTTTATAGTAGGGATGCACGATATATCGGCAACAACATCGGTATCGGCCGATATTGCCAAATTTTTAACATATTGGTATCGGCCCGATGTGTAAAAGTGGGCCGATATTAATGACCGATATTTGTGCGTGATAGCGCAGAATGACCGGCGCGAGACCGCGAGTCCCACCCGGGGCTGCAAGCACGAGACCCGTGTCCAAACCGTGCCTCCTTCTCAGGACCACATCCACGGTCCTGAGGAGGAGGCACGCAGTCCGAGCACATCAAACCTCGACATGAACGAACGCAAGAGCCACACGAAACCAGGCAAAGAGCCGCACGCCGTGGTTTAATCCTGGTTTAGACCTGGTCTAGTCCTGATTTAGTCCAGGTCTAGACCTGGTCCAGTCCTGGTTTAGTCCAGGTTTAGTCCTGGTCCAGTCCAGGTTTAGACCTTGTTTAGACCTGGTCTAGACCTGGTTTAGTCCGCGTTTAGTCCTGGTCTAGTCCTGGTCTAGTTCCACTCTGGTTCCGGCCCCCCCACCCCCCCGCGTCCCCCATCTATAATAATCATAAATAACATCTCCATGGAAACGAGACAGACACGCCAACAGCAAAAATCATAAATAACATCTCCATGGAAACGAGACAGAGACGCCAACAGAAAAGTGACATAATGTGCAATTAAGCAAGATGAGTTGGCATTGTTTGGAGCTGGAATCCAACTTATGAGATACCACTCTAACCCCTAACCCCCTGTACTTACAACGAACTGTCTATAACTGTAAAGAAAGTAATAGTAATAATAGTAATAAACTGAAAAAAGTACTTGGTGACATATTCAGCCTACAGGTAACGTGTACAATGACCACAACCCCAAGCGAACTTTAAAGGGATAGTAAAAGGAGAAATTCAATTTGTCAACGGGACAAAGTTTATTTGGTCGAAAACGTTTCGCAGCTTCGTCAGTTCTGGACGACTGAGGGATTCTTCACACATCTTAAGAACAACTACGAGCCAAACATCATTGGACTGGTAAGAAAGCTGGAAAAGGACACAAGAAGGTTAGCAGAAAAGAGGAATCATTTACGCTTTAACCTTAGATGTCGACAGGAGCAACTTATTCCCAAGGTTTTACAGAAGAAAGCACCGGAACCAGGGCAAAGGGCAGCCAGGTTAACCCAGCGTTACCTGAGAGGTATACTCAGCCTTAGAATCAGTCGTAACAATTATGAGACTGATAACTTAAAATTTGAAATTGACAGCTTACTAAACAAAATAACATGTCTAGTTCCAAAAGAAATGTTTCACAGGATCAATGACTTCATAGCTACGGGTCAGTTGAGACAACACAACAAAACCAAAGAGCGGCACATTAGGAAGTTTGCGCAACTCCAAAATCAACATCAAAATAACCTGAAGGATTGAAGTGGCAAAAGGAAGGAGGATGAACCTAGCCAATCGGTGCACAAAGAACGCTGGGTGGTCCAGTTGACAAATTGAATTTCTCCTTTTACCATGGATTCTACCTGGACGACTGAGGGATTCTTCACACATTTAAAAAGGGATAGTTTGGTTTTTTTTTATGTGAATCCGTATAGTGTCCCCTTCAGCAGTGTCGTGCAATAACACTGACTTACCCCTGACAGTGTCCTCTGAGCCGAGTTCTGCTCCAGTTCTTACGCTGACGAAAGTATTGTAGGTCCAGCAAGTTAGCGGGGTCATTTAATAAAGCTTGTTTTTCTTCTCAAAACAATATTTGTCCAAAAAGTGACATATTTGCGTCACAAAACAGTTGTCCACGAAAAAGTCAGAAGTCATAATCACTTGGTGCTATTTTCTCTCGAGTCGTATCACTGCGCGCTGCCCCCAGCTGGACAGCCGTACCTGTTTGTGTTTTAATACTCGGGAAGTAAAATGTCTGACTACGACACCGACAAGGAGGACGTTAGCTTCAGCAAAGAGCCAGAGGGTTACCTGAATATACAGATGTAGAAATTAGGCAGAGGGAGTTGGAACGGCAAGTGTTTGAGGCTGGAGCCACTGCAGAAGCCGCGAGAGACCGCCTGACGGATAAGAGGCGGTGTGCTTGTACCAACTATCATTTGATGCCACCTGAGGCAAAAAGAAGGAGACTAGCGACTGCATCAGAAACCACTCCGAACTGTAAAAGTGTTGTGTTAGCACGCGGCTGTCCAGCTGGGAGCAGCACGCAGTGATACAACTCGAGAGAAAATGGCACCAGGCCAAACCAAATTTGGTACACAGAAACACTGTTGCTAGGCGACCAACAGGAAGTCAGCCATATTGGACCGAGCATGTGACCCGGCACCAAAGGCAAATTTTCCTGTCCTTGTATTTTAACAAACTGCTTCTCGGGTTTTTGACCCAGACTCCCCAGAATCGTGCTGTATCATCTAGACAAGTGGGACATTAAAAGGTATTAAAAGCGTTCTAAAAGACTGAACGGTGTTTCCGTGAAAAAGCTTTTGCCAGGTGTCCCATTGGCTAGGACAGACGTTTGGCCTGTTGGGTATAGCCATAGGCGCAATGCATTTTGATTTTCCAGGGGGCACTGTTGAGCCATTTTTAAAGATTTTGTAATACAGATTATTTGTAAATTCCTTTTTTTGGCATTCTTGAATTTTGTGTAAAATTTCATGAGTTTTCGTCAGTGGGAAGTACCCGAACATTGCAAAAGGGGGGATAATAATAATAATAAGAAGAAGAAGAAGGAAAAACAGAACAATAACAATAGGCCCAACGCTTTAGCGCTCGGGCCTAATTAAATGTCCCCACTAACTTGCTGGACCTACTTTCGTCAGCGCCAGAACCGGGGCAGAACTCAGCTCACAGGACACTGTCGGGGGTAAGTCGGTGTTAATGCATGACACTGCTGAAGGTGATGGCATACAGATTCACATAAAAAAACCCGAACTATCCCTTTAACTGGCAGTGTCGGCTTAGACAGATTTCTGGTTATATTGTGGCTCCGTTTGAAACAACACACTCCAATCTGAAAGTCAATGAAGGCAGTTAACACACTTACCCGTCATGAATCATAAATTAGAACCCCCGAGGCACGGATTAGCATAGAGCACTACCTTTGTTAATTCATTTTAAGATGGATATTTCCTAAGCAGTTCAGAAGGGAGTGGCGGGGGACCTTTGAGAAGTTATCCTGGATATATACTTTTGACACATACCTATTGTAATGCTTTGAAATGTTAATATTTGCAAGAGAAGATTTGTTGAAATGAGAAATGAAGGTACCTGATTTTCAAAAGAGATTTAATAAAGTGACAAGTAACTAACTTTAGCAAACTCTGAACACTTGTAAGATTTGGGTAGTAGTAGTAGTAGTAATTGTTCAACTTGTAGTAGTGGATAATGTTCTTAAAAATGCCACACACAAAAAAAGACAAAAAAAAAAAGTAGCACTCCAGTATCGTGTGCATGATTTTTTAGTTCCAAAGATTTGGGTAGTAGTAGTGGTAGTAGCAGTAGTAGTTGTAATAGTAGTAGTAGCAGTAGTAGTAATTGTTGAAATTGTAGTAGTAGTGGATAATGTTCTTACAAATGCAAAAACAAGACAAAAGTAGCATTGCAGTATCGTGTGCATGATTTTTTAGTTTCAAAGATGTCAGAAGTCTCGCCTGTAGTAGTAGTAGTAGTAGTACTAGTAGTAGTTGAAGTAGTAGCAGTTATTGTTGTAGTTTTTGTAGTATTTTAGTAAATGTAGTAGTGGTGGATGATATTCTTAAACTGGATTTTTTATGCAAAAAATGACCAACAACAGAAATTGCTCCGAGCTACCAGCACATGCCCACTACCCTGCACTTAACTTCGTTCTCCAATTTTATTTTCTTAATCAGTGACACACGTAGGATTCAACAGCGTCACGTAGTCGTTTTTGTACAAATGGAAAAAAAAAAAGCTACTCGCTAAAGTGATGTGCTGTTATCCATCAGAACTGCCAACAACTGCACAGCTCTTTGTTGTGATAACTTTTACAACAACTTCACCTTGTTTCTTTTATTAATTTCTTCCTATGATTATTGTGATTTAAATTGTCTAAATCAGGGGTGCTCAATGCGTCGATCGCGATCGACCAGTAGCTCGGGGGCCAAGTGTCAGTCAATCGTCAGGGCGTAATACTCAATTCCAATTTTTTGTGAAATCCGATTTTTTGCGCATGTGCCCCGGAGGACACGACGAGGTCACACGCAGCGAGCGTGCTCAATGTTTACGGAAGTCACCGCAAGTCAAGTTGCTGCAGTACTTGCTTCACCACTTCACTGCAGGCATGAAAATCCCTCACCTTAAGGCGAAATTCGCCGATATGTTTGGGATATGTCCCTGTCTCCGGAGCTCCGGATAATTAAGGTCTGTGGATATACAGCGCGATACACGTGGATACACGAACTATCGACAACACGGCAAACTGTTACAACAGAGTGACCGCGTTGTTATGGGGTGAGTCGTATTATCGTGTTATTTCTGCATCAAAGGGACAGATTAGCTGACAGCAGGGGCCCAGGACTAAACCAGGTCTAAACCAGGTCTAAACCAGGACTAATCCGGGACTAAACCAGGTCTAAACCAGGCCTAAACCAGGTCTAAACCAGGTCTAAACCAGGACTAATCCGGGACTAAACCAGGTCTAAACCAGGCCTAAACCAGGTCTAAACCAGGTCTGAACCAGCTGAACCAGGACTAAGGTGTGTGTGTGTGTGGGGGGGGTTATTATAACATAATAACTCACAGGAGTCAAAGATTATAACTGTACATCAGACACAAGCACAGTACGTCTTCTTTGCTGCAGAAAATATTAACTTTCTGCAAGTTTTCTCTGACGGTGCTCCATGCCGTTACAGACAGCTTGAATCTAGACTTAAATTATAGTCTGTGTGCCAAAATCAAAATACTATGAAAAAACGCTATTCCTCACACTCTCAAAGACAAAAGTTATTAATTAAAGATAAGTACATTTGTATATCTGTGGTACACAAGGCCTCACTTTGTTTGCAGTCTTCAACACTTAATCGTCATCCAATGTCACTTTAACTCACAAGGTTATGAAAACATGTATTTATTTAGCACATTCATGTAGGTTTTTTTTTTTTTATGTTTTTCTAATCAGACATCTTGAGTAGAGTCAAAGAGGACCTTGTACCATTGATAATTACACTCTACTCAACAAAAGGACTATTAACAAGGATGTAAAATCCTGTCTTGAAAGGAAGTGCGACGTACTAGAACAAAAGCCAGATTTAGTGCTATCAAAGTGGCACTTGAGAAAATACTGGAAAATTTAATTAGAATTGCATGACTTAATCAATATTGAGACTGCTCCATAAGTTTCTCGGTGTGTTTGCGGCTATACTTTGGCCATTTGTAAGAAGTGCTATTGTTGGAACATCGACTAATAGACATCGACTGTTCCTTACGCACACACACCACTTCAAAACTGAACGAAAGTGGGACTAAACCTGGAACTCAATCTGGACTATTCCAAGATTTGGCTCAAACCAAGCCCAATATTCCAGGGTTAAAGCTTCTGTTGGCCTTACACCTGTCTACACATTCGCAAAAAACCCTGTAAACATAAACATAAAGAACTGAACTGGGGTTAAAGAACTTGAAAAAATATTTTGCTTGAGCCTGCTATGTAGTTAAAATCTATGACCCCGTGGATCACTGTGTTACAATTTGCACATTTTAAATCGCAATAGTCATCTAAAAACACTGAGGATAAAGAAAAAAGTCAGCTGTATTCTGTGTTAGAAAAGTAGAGCTGGCATCGATATAAATACCATCACAACAAAGAGCCTGCACCTCCGATGGATATCTTTTAATCTGTGCCAAAATGACTACGCCACGCTGCTGTCTCCTGGCATCTTTCTTTTATTATTCACTGATTAAGAAAATTTAAAAAATGAAGACGTTAGAAGAGAGAAATGGCTCTACGCTGGTGGCGGTGAAAACACGACTTGATTGGCAATATGGCGTCTTGAAAATAAGCAATTAAAGATGACTCAGATGTGCCAGAATCACTCCAAACACCACTTACGGGGAGAGTAAACGAGAAAAGGAAAGAACTATACACTCTGAAAAGTCTATTTTGCTTAACAGATCGGCTTTAAATTTAGTGCCAAAGTTGGACTGTTTTGGTTGGTTAGCCTTGAAAACCTGTTCCAAACTGCTGATTTTTGCAGCTTTATACATGTTTTAAAATGCTTACATTGCTTATTCACAAAGTTTAAACGAACACATGTTCTGAAGGCGGCAGCAGTAATAAAATCACACTTGCGATCTATGCAAATTGAATATGATCATTTTTAGCCACCCATTCTCTTATATATTGTATCATGGTAATGTAAACAATATTAGTCATGACGTTGCCTGCAATCTGTACTTTATATATTTAGTTTAAAGGGCACGTTATAAGTGCACATATTATACAAAATCGACTTTTCAAAGCGTTTAACCATACTATAGTTGTTTCTCCTTCTCATTTACCCTCTGGAAGTTGTATTTGGAGTGATTCGTGCATGTTTGAGTCAGCTTTAATTTTTTATTTTCAAGCTGATCATGCCCTGAGTTCACCGCCACAGGCACAGGCCCACTGCTCTATACTGACTTCGACTTTTGTACAATTTAATTTTCTCGAGCATAGCATAGTCATTTTAGTACAAATTTTTAAAAATCTGCTGCTTGTTCTCGTGATGTGCAGCTATCCATTGATGTTAAGGTGTTAAGGATTAGTCTGGTTAACACCTGACCATATATCACAAGTGAGATATGGGTCTGGAAACTCGCTTCGAAAAATCCCGTAGCGGAGGTGTGGTTAGCGATTGCCAACGGCCGTTTATTGGGCGTTATGAATGTCTATCATTGAGCGTATACATAAGTCCATAGCCAATCATGTCAGTTGTCAGTTCAAACTACAAGCTTCCGTTTGTCATGTAGTACGCGTCACCGTCTTGCCACACCTCCCCGCTCTCTGATTGGGGCCCTAAATCTGGGACTCTTGCTTGGACGAGTTTCCAGGCCGCCTTCCAGTTCGAAACGAACGGAAGCGGCCTGGGAATTCCCAGGCTAGTTAAGGATCTGTTGGTGGTGATCTGTCAACTCGGGGCGATGTGGGCGTGGCCTTGCAAAGACCTAGCTTTCATAAACGTAATATTTCATTTTAAATGCAGTACTGTATTCATCTTTCTTTCGAGTGTGTTTTACATTATTAATGATATTAGTATTATTATTATTTGAGCGTGAATGTAGCGATAAGTGCACGGTGCTCCGGACTGACACAACGTTTGCATTGACTCCAATGGAGATACGAAATACTCGACATGGGTCGCACATAGACAAACTTTGCCCTCACTGCTTTCCTTTAGTGCGGACGAGTACGTAAATCCACATCTCCACTTCAGTTAGGGCGAAAACGTTTTTAAATTCCATAAGTAGAATCATTTGGATCATTTCAGCCCTGGAATTGTCAGTCTCTACTGAGCAAAAGGTAAAAGTCGCTGTTAACTTGAAAACTACCGCTTCATAACATGACATCACAAGGTGGAACGGAGCATTTTGAGCTTTGGAGACGTAAACAGACTAATAATGCTGGATTATTCAAACATGTGAGAATAAAACACAGCTCCAGGTTTGTTTCTGGGGAGGTAACAGCATTCAAACATGGCTTAAAGCTCACAAGAGTCCAGTTTGTGTAATATTGGACCTTTAACCTTGAAGAGCAGTTGCAGGTCACATTGTAATGTAATATCATAGTAATGTAAACCAACATTTTAGCCATGACATTGCCTGCAGTCTATAAATTTAGCTTAAGCCCCCAACGTTCTAAAGGTTTGACAAGGATCCATACATCTTAAAAAAGAATGTTAAAAAGCATTAACGATCTGCACTTTGACAAAATGCAGCCGTATGCATTGTATTGTATTACTTCTTACTTACTTCTCTCCAGTCAGGCAGCCTTCGCGTAGTTGGAAATTGCCCATTGATTCCAGGAAGTAAACAGTGAGAAGTGCTCAAACTAAATGAACTGTTTACCATTAAGAGCTTTTTTGGTAATCCATACTCCAGCACCTGCACCTAAACCTGCATTAGCCTTGTCTCTGGTTCCACACACACTCATCTATCACCATTTTCTGGCTGTTGTTACCTTTTTACGCTTACTTTCCTTACTCATATACAGTGGTACCTCACCTTACGAAATTAATTCGTTCCAGAAGTGGTTTCGTAACGTGAAATTTGTAAGTTGAGTAGCTATTTCAATGGAAAAAGCCTGATTCGTTCCAAGGCCCCGATCCAAGTTTTATTTTGATAGTGTAACTTTTTTTTATAGTGTAACATTGTGTTCTGCGTGTTTCTCACATTTGTCTCTCGTTTAAACACTCAAACTTTCATAGATTTTCAACAAAATGTATTAACAGTGTGGGGGGGAAGGGGGAGGGGGGAGAAGACTGCGTTCTGACACGTGTGATAGCGCACATGACCCGGCGCGGAGCTGACAGCAGGTCTAGACCAAGGTCTAAACCTGGACTGGACCAGGACTAAACCTGGACTAAACCAGGACTAAACCTGGACTAAACCAGGACTAAACCAGGACTAGACCAGGTGGATTAAAGCAGCGAGGAGGGGACTGCACGCAGTCTGAGCGCATGAATGCATGAACGAGACCCATGCAAGAGCCGCGGGCTCCTCCTGGTTTAGTCCAGGTTTAGTCCTGGTTTAGTCCAGACCACCGCGGCTCCTCCTGATTTAGTCCAGGTTTAGTCCTGGTTTAGTCCAGACCACCGCGGCTCCTCCTGATTTAGTCCAGGTTTAGTCCTGGTTTAGTCCAGACCACCGCGGCTCCTCCTGATTTAGTCCAGGTTTAGTCCAGACCACCGCGGCTCCTCCTGATTTAGTCCAGGTTTAGTCCTGGTTTAGTCCAGACCACCGCGGCTCCTCCTGATTTAGTCCAGGTTTAGTCCTGGTTTAGTCCAGACCACCGCGGCTCCTCCTGATTTAGTCCAGGTTTAGTCCTGGTTTAGTCCAGACCACCGCGGCTCCTCCTGATTTAGTCCAGGTTTAGTCTAGACCACCGCGACTCTTGCATGGGTCTCGTTCATGCGTTCATGGGCTCAGACTGCGTGCAGTCCCCTCCTCGCTGCTTTAATCCACCTAGTCCTGGTTTAGTCCTGGTCCAGTCCAGGTTTAGACCTTGGTCTAGACCTGCTGTCAGCTCCGCGCCGGGTCATGCTGCGCTATCACACGTGTCCACGCAGTTTTCTCCCCCCTCCCGCTTCCCCCCACACTTCACTATTAATAATTTTGTTGAAAATCTATGAAAGTTTGAGTGTTTAAACGAGAGACAAATGTGAGAAAAATTTAAATCCAGTCTGAGAAAAGCGTATAATGTGTGTGGCTGAGCGCGCATTATTAGAATTTTTGAGATTTCGCGTTTCGTAACTTGAATTTTCTTTCGTATCTAGAGACCAAAATTTACCGTGAAGGCGTTTTGTAACTTGAAATTTTCGTTTGTTGGGTCATTTGTAAGGTGAGGTAACACTGTATTTAGTTTTCCACCAAAAACACTCCCATTTATTTGTAACATTTAATGAAATAGTCCCAGTCTATTCACTATTTTCTGATCTATGTCGTTTCCTCATCGCAAACAGACCTGGAGTTTAGTTTCATTTATGTTTAACGCACAAATTATGCACATTTAGGCTCTCAAAATCAAACTCTTCCACCTTGTGATGTCATGTGGCAATACAGGAAGTGCTCCTTTAAACTCCACACACCTTCACTAGAATCATTTGGATGATTCCAGTCCTGGAATTTCCAATCATTACTAAGCGAAAAGGTTAAAAAAAAATTGCTGTTAACTTGAAAACTACAGCTTCATGACATCACAAGGTGGAACAGAGCATTTTATTTAAAGCTTTGGAGACATAGTCAGACCATCAATGCAGGATTACAAGTGTGAATGAAACGAAACACAGGAATGTTTTTGATGAGGTAACAACTGCCCAATATGACTTAAAGGAGTTAATTTTGCGTAACTTAGGACATTTAAGAAGTGAAAAAAATGAATAAATGAAAATAGATACGACCCCCATATACAGTTTTGGGAAAAAATAAGAGACCACTGCGTTTTTTTTCTGAAATCAGCATCTCTACATGTATTACAGCCATTCCATTCCAGCGTCTGTTGAATTCCAACACAAACACAAAGCTGAGCTACTTCAGTTCTTGCACCAGGAGTGGAATTAAGTCACCCAAGAACAATGTGAAAGACTGGGACTAAACCAGGTCTGAACCAAGACTAAAGCAGGTGTAAAGTAGGACTAAACCAGATCTGAACCAGGATTAAACCAGGAATGAACCAGGTTAAAAAGGGGACAAACTAGGTATAAACAAGGATTAAATCAGGCCTAAATTTGGACTGAACCAGGTCTAAACTAAGACTAAACCTGGTCTGAACCAAGACTAAACTAGGACTAAACCAGATCTGAACCAGGACTAAGCCAGGACTAAACTAGGATTAAATCAGGCCTAAACTTGGACTGAACCAGGTCTAAACTAAGACTAAACCAGATCTGAACCAGGACTAAACCAGGGATGAACCAGGACTAAACCAGGTTAAAAATGAGACTAAACCAGGTCTAAACTAGCACTAAACCAGGGCTAAACCAGGACTAAACCAGGTCTAAACTAGGACCCAAGAACAATGTGAAAGACTTGTGGAGAGCATGCCAAGACGCATGAAAGCTGTGATTAAAAATAAGCGTTACTGCACAAAATATTGATTTCTGAACTCTTCTTAAGTGTAAACATTAGTATTATGTTGTTTTAAAATGAATTTTATCTTGTTTCTTTGCATTGTTTGAGCTCTGAAAACATGGATCTTTTTTGTTATTTTGACCCTTTGTCATTTTCTGCAAATAAATGCTCTAAACCATAGTGTATTTATTTGGAATTTGGGGGAAATGTTGTCAGTAGTGTATAGACTCAAACAAAAATGTTAATTTTGCCCAAACACAGACCTATAAGTAGTACAATAAGAAAACTGATCATTTTGCAGTGATCTCTTATTATCGATCCTTATCTTACAATTTAAAAAAATCAATACATTTTATTACAAAGAAAAAAAAAAAAACATTAGCATTTTTTCCCCTTCAAAAATCACCATGCAGTCCCTGTAGCCTCTCCATTAGCGCTGGTTCTGAAATGCTTTCGTGGGCTCGGGGTCTCGGATAGCGCACGGTGAGGCTAATCAAGTGTGAAGGTTGTGAGGAGCAAACGGTCATTAACCTCCCAAACAGAGGCCATGTGCTGACGAAGAAGAGGAGGAGAGAGGAAGAGGGAAGGGGGGGTCTCAATATGTGCAAATGAAGATGGAAAAACGAGGGGGAATGTTGTTGGTGTGTGTCATGTGAGTTGAGAGGGGTTGTGGAGTGGTATGCGGCAGGGTGGTTTGATAAACAGTGATCGAGAGTCAGCTCTGGAGGGACAAAAGTCTTTATTAGAGATTTATTAGAGCACCGATCCAGATTTTTCAGTTCTGATACCGATACTAGACTTAGACTTAGACAAACTTTATTGATCCACAAGGGAAATTGTTTTGGGTACAGTCGCTCACTCATCAAATATAATATACAATATAATATAATATAACAAAGGGTTAAAGGTCCCATGGCATGAAATTTTCACTTTCTGAGGTTTTTGAACGTTAATGTGAGCTCCCCTACCCTGTTTAGGGCCCCCCCCCCATGGTTAAAAGTTGCGAAATGTCTAAACTGAGCATTTGCGATCCTTTTCTGCGTTACAAAAAATCGGACCTCAAACGGGCGATTTTGAACAAGGCACCTTATTGACGTCAGATCGAAAAAAGAAATGCAAATGCAGTTCCACCACCGTCTGTCTGTACTCAGCGTCTCTGTAAATCACGCCCAGAGAGTTTGGACTGCGAATGCGCTAGGCAATGCGAAATGCGTTTTTTAATTTGCCTGGAGGCACGTCCGAGTGTTTCTAGGCTCGGAAGTCCTTTATCTGAGCCTCTGGACCTTTGAACAGCAGTGGTTTAATTTTATTTTCTGTGGAAATGTGTTTATTTTTCAATGGAACGCTTCAAATCTCTCCCCCCGTGCAAAAACGCGGAAATGGATCAGCTGAGGGCTCAGAGCCGAAAGCGGAGAGTTTGGCCACGCCCCCACCCTCTACTATTGGCCAGCTCTTTTCTCCTCATTTGCATTCAAGCAACAACGCCCAGAATAAAGTGTTTGAGAGAGATATTTATGACTCTTTCTCATCTTATCTCTGTTTTTCATGCACTGAGTGTTGATTTTGAAGAAGGATTCATTTACAGTATTAGGGAACCATTAAGGAGCCATATAAAAGCATCAAGAAGTACCATGTCATGGGATCTTTAAAAAAAAAAAAAGTTGGAATAGCAACCAAAGAGCAATAGACCACTGTCAGATGAGACATAATTATAAAAATAAAAATAATGATAATAATGTATAGCAGAATTAAATAGAAAAGTAATAATAAGTATAAATACAATATGGCTCTACAATGTGGCTCTAAGTATCTGCCAATAACCAATACCAGTGTAGAGATGGAACGTATTTGATGGTACATATTTATAAAACACAGTTGACTTATTACACAAGGGATCCAATTGTGTTATGTAACTGTTTAAAAAAAAAATTAGTATTAGTATTAGTAATATTGATTTTATTAGTTATAGTTATTCAAATAATTACTGAACAGCTTTGGAAATGCAAGTTCAGACATTCTAGGCCAAAATCAGCCTGTAAATTGGGGTAGAAATGTCAGTTAGTTTGCTTCCCTATTGCAAAGTCTGTAAGAATTGTGTTCAAACTTAAATTGTATTTGAGCTTTAAAGGGACAGTGTGTAAGATTTTTACCCGTTAATTACTGAAATTGAAGATACCCATTCAAAAATACAGTGTTTTCCAAGCCTTTTCACTTCCATCATGAAATCAAAGTATTCTTTTGGACTTAGATATACCTGCATAAAAGGGGGATCTTCCCCATGCAGAGGCAGCCATTTTGAATACGAGAGCCGCAGAAGGACATTTGGGCTCCGCCTTCGCCTTCAGCAAGTCATAGTCTTTTTGCGTAGTCAAAAAGAGGAGACTGTAAGGTTTCATTTGATGTGTAGAGTGTCATGGTACATGATCGGGAATGTGTGTTTTCATGAGAAAAGAAAAAAAAAAAAACGAGACCGCGTTCTATTCATACAGTAGCGCGGACATCGAGGTCTGCCGTAGCTAAAACAGAAAGTGCAATAGCACCATCCACCTATGCGCCACGAATCCTACACACTGGGGCTTAAAAAAAAAAAAAAGTATAAAAGTATATAACGCATATCATATTAATATATTTGGTATATCTTATAAATCTTTTGGTATAATTAGAAACTATTGTGTTAGCATTTTTGTATTGTCAATTAAAACCAAAATCGTCAAGTTTCTGTTATATAAATTAAAGTGCGTACGACAGGTTTGTATGATTCTCAAATTTTGACGTAACTTGGTGGGATAATACCTTTTGTAAATATAAATAAGATAAGATAAGTTAGTATTCTAACAAGGTGAAGGTGCTATTTTATATTTTGATCTGTCAAATAATAATTTCTGTGCACATTAGGGGAGTTTTGGTGTATTTTGATGTATTACATGGTTGCTAGGTAACAGTTAATCACGATTTCCAACCAGGAAGTCAGATTTTAAATCTAAAAAAAGGACCAAACTGGGCTTTTTACAATTTATTCTGGTGAAATCTTTTGTTAAATATCATGAACTTACCTGCATTTTGGTAAAATGAGTAGTTCAAACTGTTATAGGCACTTTAAATTAAACAGTAAATGTCTTTATATTACGCTATGACATCACTTACAGGTGTTTTAGTGGTTTTCATCTGCTAAACCGCCCTGTAGTTTTCATATATTCTGATTCTCTGAGGCTATTGCCAAATTACATCATGTTTCACTTTACTTTTCCCAATTGCCTCCTTTGGGATTTTAGTATTTTTAGTTTACAAACTTAAGGGGTCTATATTCTTAGTGATTTGCAATGTAAACCAAGAAAAAAATGCATTTGTGTCCGTGCAAATGGCAAATCGTGTACTTTTCACAGCATTATATTTTAACATCCATGACGATTTCTTTTTCCTCATCTGCATTTGACCCGATTCATCTCATATTTGTGAATGACATTATTATTTAATTGTCTGATTTGTTCAGCCTGCAAATAAAACTGTGCATTAAAGTTCTTAGTACAGCCTGCACAGTGTTCATTTGTGCAATAACAAACATTTAAGTGGCACTTGTCCATTGTGGCCTCCTCAGAAGTACCCGGAAAGCATCATCGTAGGCCACCTGCAGTCTTTGCAAAATGGCTTTTTTGTAATTAGTCCAGAGGGATGCTGTGTACAACGGTGTACAAGATGATTATAAGTGTGCGGCGAATAATTACGATGCTCTGGAAATTAGGGCCACAGTTGTCAGCCACTTGTGCTCACTATATGAAGTGATGGAAATTCAAACAAATAATAATAATCATAATACGTGAAAAGTCCCTCAGTCGTCCAGGTAGAATCCATGATAACAGGAGAAGTTCAATTTGTCAACTGGACAAAGTTTGTTTGGTTGAAAACGTTTC
This sequence comes from Paratrypauchen microcephalus, assembly GCA_036785185.1. NCBI lineage: Eukaryota > Metazoa > Chordata > Actinopteri > Gobiiformes > Gobiidae > Paratrypauchen > Paratrypauchen microcephalus. The sequence goes on along the minus strand of JAVJIX010000045.1, from coordinate 5,852,175 downwards.
GCCGCTCATCCGAGCGGCTTCGTCAGCTCTAATAAGAATACTGGTAAGACACTTGCTTATATCTTGCTGTAGGGAGGAGCTACCTAGCTAACTACTTTCCGGAACTATCTCATTGGTTTCCGTCTTTTGTTTCTCTGGCGTCTAGCTTAACGATCCCTATTCATCCCTACACGCCTGTTTTTCACACCTCTGGCCCTGACCTGGCTAACCCTATTGTTTCCCTGTTTGTTTGATCTAGGCTTAATAATGGAATTGTAGATGGAATGCAAATTATATCTTACACCACCATTTCTGTTCAGAGAAGGATTCTCTTTTTTGACAAAAATAGCCTCTTTAACTCCCCTCTCAAACCAATTCTTTTCCCTGGCTAAGATCTGAACCTCACTGTCCTCAAATGAATGACCTGTGGCTTCTAGGTGAAGATATACGGCAGAAGACGGTCCACTCTGGCACGCCCGTCTGTGTTGGTACATCCTCTTGTGAAGTGGCTGCTTGGTTTCTCCAATATAGCGCTCACTGCAGTCTTCACTACACTGAATGGAGTAGACCACATTGCTTTGTTTGTGGCTCGGTGTTTTGTCCTTTGGGTGGACGAGTTTTTGTCTTAAAGTGTTCGTGGGTTTGAAATAAACTGGGATTTCATATTGTCTGAAAATCCTCTGTAGTTTTTCCGACACGCCGGCCAGGTACGGAATCGCTACCCCTTTCCTCCTGGGTTCGGATTCTCTATTATCTTGTTTCTTGCCCTTGTCTCTCTTGGTTTTGTTAACAGCCCATTTGGAAACAAGATAATAGAGAATCCGAACCCAGGAGGAAAGGGGTAGCGATTCCGTACCTGGCCGGCGTGTCGGAAAAACTACAGAGGATTTTCAGACAATATGAAATCCCAGTTTATTTCAAACCCACGAACACTTTAAGACAAAAACTCGTCCACCCAAAGGACAAAACACCGAGCCACAAACAAAGCAATGTGGTCTACTCCATTCAGTGTAGTGAAGACTGCAGTGAGCGCTATATTGGAGAAACCAAGCAGCCACTTCACAAGAGGATGTACCAACACAGACGGGCGTGCCAAGTGGACTGTCTTCTGCCGTATATATCTTCACCTAGAAGCCACAGGTCATTCATTTGAGGACAGTGAGGTTCAGATCTTAGCCAGGGAAAAGAATTGGTTTGAGAGGAGTTAAAGAGGCTATTTTGTCAAAAGAGAATCCTTCTCTGAACAGAAATGGTGGTGTAAGATATAATTTGCATTCCATCTACAATTCCATTATTAAGCCTAGATCAAACAAACAGGGAAACAATAGGGTTAGCCAGGTCAGGGCCAGAGGTGTGAAAAACAGGCGTGTAGGGATGAATAGGGATCGTTAAGCTAGACGCCAGAGAAACAAAAGACGGAAACCAATGAGATAGTTCCGGAAAGTAGTTAGCTAGGTAGCTCCTCCCTACAGCAAGATATAAGCAAGTGTCTTACCAGTATTCTTATTAGAGCTGACGAAGCCGCTCGGATGAGCGGCGAAACGTTTTCAACCAAACAAACTTTGTCCAGTTGACAAATTGAACTTCTCCTGTTATCAATAATCATAATAATAATAATCATTCATAGCTTTTATCTAGCGCCTTTCATGACACCCAACGCGCTTTACAGTTCATTGTTCGTTCACCCCACGCTTGGTGGTGGTAAGCTATTTTCTATAGCCACAGCTGCCCTGGGGCAGACTGACAGAAGCGAGGCTGCCAATCTGCGCCATCGGCCCCTCCGACCACCTCCAACACTCACGCACACTCCACTTTCATCCTAGGCCAGGCATGTCCAAACTATGGCCCAAATTACCTTGAGCAGAACTTTTGACTGCAAGTTTTTTGAAAATCTACTTTGATAAGACAATATTTATTATTAGGGACCGAGCCCGAAGGGGGACGAAGGTCCCTATTGTTGTTGCTTTGTTTCCGTATTATTATTATTATTATTCTTGTTCATACACGCTGGGGCAATTTTGAGCATGTTCCCATGCTTCAAAACGAACGAAACTTTGCACGGGCATCACAAAGTGCTGCCAGTACGACCACACAAAGTCCCGTCCCCCAGTGACCCCCGGAGCTCGATAGCGCCCCCTAGCGCGTTGTCTTTCGGGGCTGGCATACCGTTTAAGATAGGCGCACGAAATTCGGTAGGGACGTGTATCTCAATAAGACGAACAAACGCCTCACTGCAATGTCATGGCCACGCCCAACAGGAAGTGAGATAATTGGGCTTTTGTGTGATTTTTGGGTATTGGACATAGAATGGAATTTGAAACACTTCTCCTACACCGTACCTCAGATGGGCTTAAATTTTGGTGAACATAATCTTAAGACGTTGGAGATGTTAAATTGCGAAGAATTTTCAAATAGGCGGTAATATGACGATACGGCGGATCGATAAAGTTAGGTATTTATTGAATGGGAGTGATGAGTTATGAATGGGAGGTATTTGTTGCTAGGCAACGCCCTGATCAAAGGTCTTTGATCTTTGTACCTTTGATCTGATATAGCTGCAAGCAGCAATGTGGGGACAAGCATCGAAGGTTCATGTAGGCCTCAGCATGTAGGCCACATGCAGGGTCTGACAGGGTCTAACAGAGTCTGACAGGGTCTGACAGGGTCTGACAGGGTCTGACAGGGTCTGACAGGGTCTGTTCTGACAGGGTATCTACAATGTCATGGCCACGCCCAACAGGAAGTGAGATAATTGTGCCAGGCACACGAAATTTGGTATGGGTGTGCGTCTCAGTAAGACGAACAAACGCAGGTGCGAGGTCCCGACCAACGCCGCTTGCGGCTTTAATTTATTTTGTGGTTTTGAGGATCTTAGCATGAATAAAAGACTGATGGCTCATTCTAACATGTTAGACATGCAAACATTTCAATTACTGACTGTACTGAGCACCAGTTTATGGCCCTCAATCAGCCCTCTGCTTTGTCTGTGTTTAGATATGTGGCTCTTGATGAAAAAAAGTTTGGACACCCCTGTCCTAGGCAATGTGGGTAAAGTGTCTTGCCAAAGGACACAATGACAGTTATTACGACAACGGCAAATATTAGTGTATTTTGTGTGTAGAATCCCTCAGTCGTCAAAGGTAGAATCCACGGCAAAAGGAGAAATTCAATTTGTCAACTGGACAAAAGTTTATTTGGTGGAATACATTTCTCAGCTCATCCAAGCTGCTTCTTCAGTTCTGGTCAGACGCTGGTGGACACTGCCTATATCTGCCTGAAGGGGGCGCTAATTACAATGAAATGACTCTGAAACTACCACCCCCTGTTTAGAGTTTGTGTTAGTTAGGTGGGCCTATTAGATCTGCAGTGGGAGTGGAGTGTGGGTCTTTTTAGCAGAACCATTCAGGACCATAATGGTGTTTTCACACCTCTGGACCTGACCTGCTGCCCTATTGTTTTCTTTGTTTGTTCTGATTTAGGTTTGAGGATAGAGTTATAGATGGATGTCTGAGACCTCCATTTCTGTTTCTTGACAAAAATAGCTTCTTGAACTCCCCTCTCAAACCAGATCTTGGACAGAGAAAAGAACTGGTTTGAGAGTTAAAGAAGCAATTTTTAAACTTTTTTAGTTGACAAATTGAATTTCTCCTTTTGTCTTGAGTGTATTTTATTTAGTGCAGGAAAGTCCGGCTCTGTATTCCTGCGTATTTCTCGGCAGACTTCACTAATACGCCCGCTCTGAGACATCTCTACGTGCATTCTGGCTCGTCGGTCTCGATTCACATTACGTGCCAGAGCCCCGGCGCGCCCTCTCGTGTGATTTCCCAGCATTCCCATATGGTCAGTAGTATGTGTTTTTGGCAGGGGCGCACCGGCGGGCACCTGTCTGACATGGCACGGTCAGGGGGTGGGGGGGATGCCAGGCTGAACAGCGCCATCTGCTCGGGGGACGGACCGGCGTAGGAAGGGGGGGGGTAAATGATTGGGAAGAGAGTGAAGGAGTGTGAATGAACGCAACAAATGGAGAGAAAAAGAAAGAAGAACCGTGTAAGCTTTATGTGCTGTATTTATTCGTATCGTCACTTGGTAGAGAGGTAGAGAGGTCGCTTCCTTGTTTTATTACCGAAATAAGGTTCAGATGGTAAAAAACATTAATATTCCTTTAAAGGTCCCATGGCATGAAATTTTCACTTTCTGAGGTTTTTGAACGTTAATGTGAGCTCCCCTACCCTGTTTAGCCCCCCCCCCATGGTTAAAAATGTCTAAACTGAGCATTTGCGATCCTTTTCTATGTTACAAAAAATCGGAGCTCAAATGGGCGATTTTGAACAAGGCACCTTATTGACGTCAGATCGAAAAAAGAAATGCAAATGCAGTTCCACCCCCGTCTGTCTGTACTCAGCGTCTCTGTAAATCACGCCCAGAGAGTTTGGACTGCAAATGCGCTAGGCAATGCGAAATGCGTTTTTTTATTTGTCTGGAGGCAGTGTTTCTGCCTCTTTGAGTGTCTAGGCTCGGAAGTCCTTTATCTGAGCCTCTGGACCTTTGAACAGCAGTGGTTTAATTTTATTTTCTGTGGAAATGTGTTTATTTTTCAATGGAACACTTCAAATCTCTCCACCCGTGCAAAAACAAGGAAATGGATCAGCTGAGGGCTCAGAGCGAGAGCGGAGAGTTTGGCCACGCCCCCACCCTCTACTATAGGCCAGCTCTTTTCTCCTCATTTGCATTCAAGCAATCAACTGCCCCAAGAACTAAAGTGTTTGAGAGGATATTTATGACTCTTTCTCATCTTATCTCTGGAAATTCTCCAAATGACACTGAAGTGTTGATTTTGAAGAAGGATTCATTTACAGTATTAGGGAACCATAAAGGAGCCATATAAAAGCATCAAGAAGTACCATGTCATGGAATCTTTAAAACTTCGGGTTTGTCACCTGCTTGTCTCCATAGAGATATTACTGTTTTACCTTGAATATTCCACAGTAGGGAAATAAACACGCTAATCACAATGGAGACACGGTTAATGGTCAGATCTACGGAGAAGCAAGCCTGCACATTTCATTTCATTTCTATTTATAAGGACAATGTACAGTTACATTAACCACAAAGGCAGAGATGCTTGTACCAGATTCTAGCTTTACAGGTAATTTCCATCTGTTGTCCTGTGGGGGACTGGTAAGAATTCATGTTTTTCAAGGCTGTAAAACACCTGGAATTGAGCAAAAGAGATGCAAAAGAGATATGTTTAATGCCCTATTGTGGAACATAACAGGCAAAGATATAACATTGCCACGGAGGCTAGCAACCTTAGAAGTTACACACTGCATCTTTAAAGTATATATACACTCAACAAAAATATAAACGCAACACTTTTGTTTTTGCTCCCATTTTTCCTGAGATGGACCCAAAGATCCAAAATTCACTCCAGATACACAACACTACCATTTCTCTCAAACATTATTCACAAATCTGTCCAAATGTGTGACAGCGAGCACCTCTGCCCCGCCGAGACAATCCACCCCACCTCACAGGTGCGCCACATCAAGATGCCGATCCGACATCATGACCAGTGCACAGGTGCGCCCCAGACTGCCCACAATAAAAGGCCACCCCGAAATGTGCATTTGTTTTTGCTTTATTGGGGGTCTGGGGACTCAGAACCAGTCAGTATCTGGTGGGACCACCATTTGCCTCATGCAGTGCAACACATCTTCTTCGCATAGAGTTTATCAGATTGTCAATTGTGGCCTGTGGAATGTTGGTCCACTCCTCTTCAATGGCTGTGCGAAGTTGCTGGATATTAGTGGGAGCTGGTACATGCTGTCGTATACGCCGGTCAAGCACATCCCAAACATGCTCAGTGGGTGACATGTCCGGTGAGTATGCTGGCCATGCAAGAACTGGGACATTTTCAGCTTCCAAGAATTGTGTACAGATCCTTGCAACATGGGGCCGTGCATTATCCTGCTGAAACATGAGGTGATGTTCATGGATGTATGGCACAACAATGGGCCTCAGGATCTCATCACGGTATCTCTGTGCATTCAAAATGCCATCAATAAAATGCACCTGTGTTCTTCGTCCATAACAGCCTTTGAAGAGGAGTGGACCAACATTCCACAGGCCACAACCGACAATCTGATCAACTCTATGCGAAGAAGATGTGTTGCACTGCATGAGGCAAATGGGGGTCACACCAGATACTGACTGGTTCTGAGTCCCCAGACCCCCAATAAAGCAAAAAAAATGCACATTTCGGGGTGGCCTTTTATTGTGGGCAGTCTGGGGCGCACCTGTGCACTGGTCATGATGTCGGATCGGCATCTTGATGTGGCGCACCTGTGAGGTGGGGTGGATTGTCTCGGCGGGGCAGAGGTGCTCGCTGTCACACATTTGGACAGATTTGTGAACAATGTTTGAGAGAAATGGTAGTGTTGTGTATCTGGAGTGAATTTTGGATCTTTGGGTCCATCTCAGGAAAAATGGGAGCAAAAACAAAAGTGTTGCGTTTATATTTTTGTTGAGTATATATTGTCTGAATATTTAGTGTATAAATCATTTGCAGATTCATTTTTTATATTGGAAAAATCACTGCAAGAATCAGATTTTTTATTTCTAAAGAACAGAGGAGTGGGCGGAGATTGGGGGTAGGAGAAAACAGATTTTTAGAGCATGCAGACATGGAATTCAGAACATACAGGATAAACATGCACGAGTCAAAATACAACTCTGACTCGACTAATAATGAGGGAAAAAGGTCATAAGCAAAGCCCGCACAATGTTTTATTCTACCAAACATCACCACAGGGGGGCGGTCTGACGATAATTGGGAGTTGAGTCATTTCTACGTGTGTGAATGTAATTTAAAGTTTGTGTTATGCGTCAGATCTGTGGAAGAGGAGACGCATGCTGTATCATTTATGGTTTAATAGTGATTTTTTTCCCCCCTCTTTCCTTTATCTTGCCATGTTATTGTAAAATTTGCACTATGTAACCTGCTTGTTTCTATGGAAATGTCATTGCGCTGCCTGAAATGTTCCGCAGTGTGACTCTATTTTACATTTATTCAATTACAGGAGGTTTTAGAGGTCAAAAATACCTAGAAAAACAGGCATTCTGACTGTGAGCACAGATCTGACCTGTAACTTGGTCTGGTTTGGTCTCCATGATGATAGAAAAGTTTAATGCCGTACTGTGAAACATTCCAGACAAAGCAGTAACATCTCCATGGAGAAAAGCATCTGACAGACCCTCCACCAGAAAAGCTACACAATGCACCTTTAAGATTTAGTTGTATTGTAATGCTAATTATATATACAACTTCTGAAAATATTGTAAACTAAAGTGCTGAAAAAATTGCCCCAATACCGATATATTCTAAAATCAGCTATTGAGATCGAAATAAGTCCGGTATGTGCTGTCCGCAAGAAATTATAGCGCATTTTATTGTACAAGAATCAGCGGAGGAAGTGCGCGATCAGCATGCTAGTTGTTATTAGCTTCACCGTGACGACAAACCCTCACATTGGCCCTCTCCTGTCCTGTGGAGAGGCGAGCACGCTCACTTTTTTCTAGGCTATATATATTTTTAGCACCTTGATAAAGTAAATAAACGCAAGTTAGATCATGCAACCAGGCAAACCAATGTCCATGGAGACAAGCACGTTTAATTTATTGGTTGATTGATTGATTTATTGATTTACGGGGGCGACAGTAGCTCAGTTGGTAGAGCGCTTGTACACTGATCCAAAGGTTGGCGCTCTCGACATCGGTTGAGCGGTCAGATCCACTGACCCACAGGTTGGCGGTTTCGATTTCCAGCTCCCACAGATGAGCGCTGCCATTGTGTCCTTGGGCAAGACACTTGACCCCACCTCGCCCCCACTGGTGGAGAGCCCCCATGTCAGGAGAGTTACATCAAGGCCGGTTGCGTCAAGCGACATGTGGCCGCCCTCCCGTGGACCCACCGCCCGCAGGAGGATCCATGGGGGCTGGTGCGTTGAGATCTGGGCGGAAGATCTGTTTGGATTGTTGCCCCTGCGACCCGAATACCTGCTAAAGCGGAAGAAAGTGGATGGATGGATGGATGATTTATTGAGTTATACCAAAACTTGAATTGAAACATCACCATGCACTCGATGAGGACGTAAAAAGACATCTGAAAGGTTTTCAAAGGGATACAAGGAGACAACAGAACTAATGTGCGTGTGTGTGCGCGTCAGTAGGGGGCGACGGGGGGCGTTCTTCTCCATTAACCGCCCCGAGGAGCCATGCCAGGAGCACAGATGGCGGAGCAGAGGCGGGCACACGAATACATACACATTAGCGTTATATGCTCACAGTACAGCAATCTAAAGCCCATTAAAATGAACGGAGGGGGCTCGAGCCAGGGGGCATACAGCCACAGGGCAAATCAAGCACATTGTAAAGGCGTGGTGAAAGACAGGGGGCGCTAATGAGGCTGTATGTCTCATTAGATCATCATGTCGGTATGGCCATGCTATTATTAAGTTTCATTTGTACATTTATTGTCACGGTAATAATACATAGAACTTTTGAAAATATTCTAAATTTAAAGCCTTTCCCCGTGGAGATGTTGTTGCTTTGTGTGGAATGTTTCACAGTATGGCATTAAAACCTTTCTATCTTCATGGAGACCAAACCAAACCAAGTTACAGGTCAGATCTGTGGAGAGGCGACCCCGTTCAGTCAGAATTGTCTGTTTTTCTAGGTATTTTTGAGCTATGAAACCACCTGTAATTGAGCAAATGTAAGGATAGATCTGTTTAATGTCACGCTGTGGAACATTCCAGGCAGAGCAATGACATTTCCATAGAAACAAGCAGGTGACGGACCCCTAAACGAAAAGTTACATAGTGCATCTTTATGAGTTTCACAACAGTTACAAGTTCTGTATCCATTTTTTTACCCCATGTATTTGAGCAAAGCGTTTAGTTGTCTGAGGATCAAGAAGTGTGCGGTTAGCATGCTAGTTGTTTTAGTGGCTTTACCGCGACTTGAAACTCCGCATTGATGTGTGAGAGTTGTGACAAGTGCTTATAAACTCATTGTGGTGAGTAAATAGAATGCCTAAAGTAAGTGAGGAATAACTTTGGACCACTGCAAACTGATTCTGTTTTTCATTTATTTTTTTGATTTTCATTGATTTTTATTTTATTTTTGTAAGAAAATCACATACAGCAACTTTTAAGAGCTTTTAGCCATGTTTTCTCCTCATTTACCCACTCGAAGTTGCATTTACAGCGATTCAGCCGTGTTTGAATCACCTTTATCTCCTGGAATATGGACGCGATTGTGCTGAAAATTCCCATTTCCCCTACCCCCTATACACGCCCACTGCTCTTTACTTAGGCACACATGGAAATTAGCTGGAAAAAAACAGTTGTATTGTCTTTTATTGTCATTTTTGATCAATATTGAGAAAAAACAGAGACATAATGATGCACGTTTGTCATAGATTATAACTATATAGAGACAAATAGAGACTTCTTTAAAGACTGTGCAGTTAGTATAATAAAAATGCAAAAGTAGAACATTCAAACTAATTAATCCTGTCTTTAAGGAGGGAAATTGTAGATACCACACAGGAAAGTAATTTATTTTAAGATAGTTTGGAGTTTTGTTATTAATGTGTCGTAATTACCAAGAAACGCAATTAGAAAAGTCAAATTAAATCAAGTCTTATTAGTCAAACTAGCCTTACCGTCTTTGAGAAATCAGGTGGCATAGACGGACCGAGATACAGTCAGGTCTGTGGAGAGGCAAGCCCGCTCACAGCAAGAAAGCGTTTGCAAACATTTATCGATCATTTTTAGATCACCATGGTACTTTTATTGTTCCGAAAATGCTATATTTGCCAAACAACGACAAACAAAATGAGTAATTTGTTTCAGTTTCATTTTTGGCGGTCTGAGCCTCCCTTCCCTTTTCTCCTTGTGCTGAGTCGCGCCCCCTTCAGAGCGCTATCACGGCACAATCAGCATGAGCACTGCTAATGAAACTACTGCACGTCTCGTCAGGTTTGTGAAGTTGTAGTCATGTATCACACTTCAAAGTCAGCTTTATTGTCAAAAACCAAATGTATAGGTTGCACACACAAGATTTGAAATTGGAGCGCCCCCTAGGTCCACAGTGAACATAAAACATCTGATAAACAAGACAATAAACATCATGACTAAAACATCACATATACCCGTAGCAAAAGTACAGGAAACTTGTATATAATACAAATATTCAAAACACACAATGTGTAGCGTAATGAAGCTGAAATGGTGTCATTTAAGTGTCATTTAAGCATCAGTGTCATTTAAGTGTAATTTAAGCAGCAGTGTTTGTGTCATTTAAGTGTCATTTAAGCAGCAGTGTCAGTGTCATTTAAGCAGCAGTGTCAGTGCCATTTAAGTGTCATTTAAACAGAAGTGTCCATGTCATTTAAGTAGCAGTGTCATTTAAGTGTCATTTAAGCAGCATTGTCTGCGTCATTTAAGCAGCAGTGTCCGTGTCATTTAAGTGTCATTTAAGCAGCAGTGTCTGTGTCATTTAAGTGTCATTTAAGCAACAGTGTCCGTGTAATTTAAGCAGCAGTGTCCGTGTCATTTAAGTGTCATTTAAGCATCAGTGTCCGTATCATTTAAGCAGCAGTGTTCGTGTCATTTAAGTGTCATTTAAGCAGCAGTTTCTGTGTCATTTAAGTGTCTTTTAAGTGTCTTAAGATATTAAGATGAGAAAAGTGAGTTGTATCTCTGACAGTGAGGCACAGACATAGATTAAACATGGAACCAAAGGCAAACAGAGATCGTTATCATCAAGCAGAGTCTGATATTTTCAAATCCTGGTCACAGAGCCCCCCCCCCTCACTACGTCTATGATCAATCTTTGTCAAACATGTGACCCACAGTCAACACAAGCACTCATCAATATAACTGCAGAAGAGCTCAGTCGTGAATGGGATCATATCTGTCCATTTTTCTTTTATTTACCAACTTTTCCAGGCACATAAAACACAACATGTACCACTAGCCTTAACTAACCACAGCAATGGTGATATCACAAGGCCTGATTACTACAAATAAGTGAATCAACTATCGTACACTGAATACAGGGTGAATTCCACGTCTCAAGGAACATGCAATAATACTTTAAGACGACAAAATTGTATACATGCTCAATACAAAGACACTTTTCCACACCCTCTTTTCCTATTAGTCCGCCTCCATCATGCACGGCAAATCCAGTCTGTTATCTCTGTATTTTTTATATCAATTGATTTCAGTCTGGTTCAATCAAACATTATTTATAAAGCTCTTTTCTTACAAAAAATGTAACACAAAGCGCTTTACAGTGATTAAGGATTAGAAGATTGACTTTTTATTGATCTCACACAGGAGAAATCGTTTTCTGCATTTGACCCGGGGACCATCACCATGATTTTGTTGTTTAGGCTTGGTCAGGACTTTACCTATGGCGCATGTTTTGGGTTGGTGGGGGAAACCGGAGTGCCTGGATGAAACCCACCCAGACACGGGGAGAACATGCAAACAACAAGCAAATATACTACATATACTACCATCTCTGCCTTTTGTAATCTCTCTCTCTCTGTATATGTACCTTTTTCTCTACCTCCATCTCTCCCTGTCTCTTCATCCATCTCCCTACCTCACTGTCTTTCTTTTTTTCATCTCTCTCTCTCTCTATCACTCTATGTCAGGGGTGGGCAAACTTTTTGTCTCGTGGGCCACAAAGGGTCCTAAAATTTGACAGAAGGGCCAGACAAGGAGCAGGTGGATTTAGTGTTTTGGTAAAAACACTAAAAATAACATGGGATATGTAGAAAACATGTGCTTTATTTCAATTAAAAATGAACAAAAGCATTACAACAAAATGTCCATCTTTCAAGTTCCACGGTATTTAGCTATTTATTGAAATGACTCTTAAAACACAGAAAATTAAATTAATAAAATACAGCTTTTTTTAAAATTATGTACAGTTACGTAAAGTTCTGTTCTCCTTCAGGTTCTTTCGTTCTTTCGTTGATTGCTTGCTAGCATAGTTAGCATGTTTTGTGGCAAAGTGACGGCTGATATTATATTCTTTAAAAACCGCTACAGTCTCTTGGCATATCAGGCATACAGCAGCTGATAAGTATTCGGTGAAAAAATATTAACTTGTCCATTCCTTATTAAACACTCGACATTCTCTGTCCACTTTTCTTTTCTTAGCTCCGCTCATCTTTACAGGAGGGCTGAGGGGTCAAAGAGTAAAGCACAAACGTGGAGCAAAACGCCGCACGTCAACAAAGGTCAATGTATGTAGTGCGCCAGCTGTTGGAAAACCCCAGAATTGCAGGGAAATTAAAACATTAAAACATTAACAAGGTTTATTAATATAATTTCTTAAAGTTCGGCGGGCCGGATTAAAAAGCTTAACGGGCCGCATATGGCCCCCGGGCCGTAGTTTGCCCATGCCTGCTCTATGTATAGTTTTCTCTCTTTCTCCATCTTTCTCTCGCTTCATCTCTCTCTACATATATATATACACTTTTCTCTTTCTCCATCTATTTCTCTCTTCTTCCATCTCTGTCTTCATCGGTCTCCCTACCTCCATCATTCTCTCTACCTCTCAACATCTCCCTTTCTCCTGCTTTCTCCCTTTCTTCCAAATTCTCATCCATTTATCTCTCTCACTCAGTTTCTACCTCTCTCTTTCCATATCTCAATATATCTTTCTCCACCTTTCTCCCTCTCTTCATCTCTAGTATATATTTACCCTTTTCTCTACCTCCATCTCCGTCTTCATCTATCTCCCTGCCTCACTGTCTTTCTCAATCTCTCTCTCTATATCTATAGTTTTCGCTCTCTTTCTCTCTCATCTCTCTCCTTTCTCATCTCTCTCTCTCTATAGTTTTCTCTCTCTTTCTCCATCTATTTCTCTGTACCTCCATCTTTTTCTGTCTTCATCTGTCTCCCTGCCTCACTGTCTTTCTCCTTCTCTCTCTCTCTCACTATCGCGTCTATCTCTCTACCTCACGCTCTCTCGCCATCTCTCTATATTTTTCTCTCTTTCTACACCTTTCTCTTCATCTATTTCTCTCTTCCATCTCTCTGTATACCTTTCTCTCTACCTCTCAACATTTCCCTTTCTCTTGTTCTCTCCCTTCCTCCCACTATCTCACCTCTCTCTCTCCATCTATGTCTCTATCTCACTCTTTATCTCTCTTTATATATATAGTTTTCTCTTTCTCCATCTATTTCTCTCATGATGTTGATGTTGACAATAACACGATTTTTTCTCATTGTACATTTTTCTCATGTACATATACTACTACATAATACTTCTCGTATGTATTTGTCGTATATATAAAAATATACGTATGTAGGAGTCCCTGCGGCAGATCTGTTTGTCGTTCCGTTGTATTGTTATAATGGGGACATATTGCAAAAGCAGACACAGTGTATACCTACATAAGCTCCTGGCCTCCTCATCACCGCCCACGATGTCCCAGTTCTGTGGCACAAATGCTGACAGTGCATCTTTAACATCCCCGCTATCCCTCCTTCTCTATCTCTCTTTCTCTCACTCCCCCTTTCTCTCTGTTTGGTCACTTTCCCTACCTCTCTCCATCTCTGCCTCTTGTCATCTCTCTCTCTATCTATATATATGTACCTTTTTCTCTACCTCCATCTCTCCCTGTCTTCATCTATCTCCCTACCTCACTCTCTCTCTCTCTCTCTCTCTTACCATCACTCTACGTATAGTTTTCTCTCTCCATCTTTTTCTCTCTTCATCTCTCTCTACATATATACACTTTTCTCTTTCTCCATCTATTTCTCTCTTCTTCCATCTCTCTCTGCTTTCATCTATCTCTCTACCTCATTGTCTTTTTCTGTCATCTCTCTCTCATCTCTCTCTCTACCACTCTCTCTCTCTCTCTCTCTCTCTCTCTCTATGTATAGTTATCTCTTTCTCCATCTTTCTCTCTCTTCATCTCTACATATATATACACCTTTCTCTGTTTCTCCATCTATTTCTCTCTTCTTCCATCTCTCTCTGCTTTCATCTATCTCTCTACCTCATTGTCTTTCTTTCTTCCACCTCTCTCTCTCATCTATCTCTCTACCTCTCTCTCTCTATCACTCTATGTATAGTTTTCTCTCTTTCTCCATCTTTCTCTCGCTTCATCTCTCTCTGCTTTCATCTATCTCTCTACCTCATTGTCTGTTTCTCCATCTTTCTCTCTCTCATCTCTCTCCCCATCACTCTATGTATAGTTTTCTCTCTTTCTACATCTTTCTCTCTCTTCTTCCATCTCTGTCTTCATCTATCTCCCTACCTCACTGTCTTTCTCCCTCTCTCTCATCTCTCTCTCATCTATCTGTCTACCTCACGCTCTCTCCATTGCTCTCTATATATAGTTTTCTCTTTCTCCATCTTTCTCTACATATATCTGTGTCTATATATACATATACACCTTTCTCTTCATCTATTTCTCTCTTCTTCCATCTCTCTGTATACATTTCTCTCTACCCCTCAACATCTCCCTTTCTCTTGCTCTCTCCCTCTCTCCCTCCCTCCCTCCCTCCCTCCCTCCCCTCTCTCTCCATCTCTCTCTCTATTGTTTTCTCTCTCTTTCTCCATCTTTCTCTCTCCATCTCTCTCTACACACTATATATATGCCTTTTTCTTTCTCCATCTATTTCTCTCTTCTTCCATCTCTCTATACCTTTCTCTCCATCTCTCTCTACCTCTCAACACCCCCTTTCTCTTGCTATCTCCCTTCCTCCTACTGTCTCATCCATTTATCTCTCTCCTCACTCTGTTTCTACCTCTTTCCATATCTCAGTATATCTCTCTTCATCTCTCTCTCTATATATGTACCTTTTTCTCTACCTCCATCTCTCTCTGTCTTCATCTGTCTCCCTGCCTCATTCTTTCTCAATCTCTCTCTCTATCTATAGTTTTCTCTCTTTCTCTCTCATCTCTCTCCTTTCTCATCTCTCTCTCTATAGTTTTCCCTCTCTTTCTCTCTCAGTCTCTCTTTATATATAGTTTTCTCTCTCTTTCTCCATCTTTCTCTTTATCTCTCTCTCTACACACACACACACACACACACACACACACACACACACACACGCACACACATATATACACCTTTCTCTCTTTCTCCATCTATTTCTCTGTACCTCCATCTTTCTGTCTTCATCTATCTCCCTGCCTCACTGTCTTTCTCACTCATCTCTCTCCTTCTCTCTATCTCGTTTATCTCTCTACCTCACACTCTCTCCATCTCTATAGTTTTCTCTCTTTCTCCATCTTTCTCTTCATCTGTCTACATATATAGATACATATACACCTTTCTCTTCATCTATTTCTCTCTTCCATCTCTCTGTATACCTTTCTCTCTCTCCATCTTTCTCTACCTCTCAACATTTCCCTTTCTCTTGCTCTCTCTCCCTTCCTCCCACTATGTCATCTCTCTCTCCATCTATGTCTCTACCTCACTCTTTCTCTCTCTCTCTCTCTCTCTCTCTCTCTCTCTCTCTCTCTCTATATATATATATATATATATATATATATATATATATCTTTCTCTACACCTTTCTCTCTCTCTCTCATCTACCTCTCAACATCTCCCTTTCTCTTGCTCTCTCTCTCCCTTCCTCCCACTATGTCATCTATCTCTCTACCTCACTCTTTCTACCTCTTTTTTCCATCTCTCATGATATCTTTCTCCATCATTCTCCCTCTCTTCATCTCTCTCTATACCGTTCTCTCTCTCCCTCTCTACATTTCCCTTGCTCTTGCTCTCTCCCTACTTCCCACTATCTCATCTCTCTCTCACACCGTCTACCTCTACATCACTCTCTTTCTACCTCTCTTTCCATCTCATGTTATTTCTTTCTCCACCTTGCTCCCTCTCCATCTCTCTATATATATACGTTTACTCTCACCCCCTACCTCTCTCTCTCTCTTCTTCTCTCCCTTTCTCTCTCCTTCCATTCCCATGAAATTTTGACTATGCCTTTTTTCCAAACAGTCTGCTCTCTTCTCCTTGTCTTTATTTAGCGTTCACACACCCTCCTCCCAGTGGCCTAATTAAACGCTCGGCAGCTGGAGATTTTCCCAAAGCCAGTTTCCCCTCTCCTCTGCAAGGTGGAAGGGAACAAGGTGGTTTACAGTGTACAAGGAGAAGGCGAGGGCAGGAAACTAACCTTACCAAACTTATATTCAACTAAATTAACTTTTAAGAGCTGTTTCTAATGGTGACCCTCATTACTTTACTCAGAGCTGTACTTGTACTAGTTCAAGGATGTTTGAGTGATTCTGTTTTGTCCTGTATTTGAGGCTTGCGTGCAAAGAAAATGTCTGTTTTCACCTATCCCCTATGTCCTAAAAATAAATAAGGAATAAAATCTAGCTAAAACCAGCTGAAGGAAGGCCAACCGATAAAAATGAGTTTTAAGAAGTGATTTAAAAGATGGTACTGATGGTGCGAGCCTTATTTCCTCAGGCAGGTCCTTCCAC
The DNA here is from genome assembly GCA_036785185.1 of Paratrypauchen microcephalus. Classification (NCBI taxonomy): domain Eukaryota; kingdom Metazoa; phylum Chordata; class Actinopteri; order Gobiiformes; family Gobiidae; genus Paratrypauchen; species Paratrypauchen microcephalus. The sequence continues at coordinate 5,835,651 of JAVJIX010000045.1, read as the reverse complement.
AGCCGACGCTCCCTCACCCTTATTGGATAGATATTAAAGGAAAAGTAACGTTTTTAGAATTTGAGCCTTATTTCGGTAATAAAACAAGTTGTTTTACTCACCCATAGCACTTTGGTGTCATATGGAGCCTTTCCAGAGATGTTTTAGATTAGCGTTAGCCTAGTGCGACTTCTAGCCATAGCTCGGGGCATATAATATATTCCCCGAGCATGTAATGTGCCCCGTGCGGGCTGCAAATAACACAAACTTTAGCACTTTTCAAATCATAGAAGCTCGATGTCTTAGTCTACGATTTCGTTTGAGTCAAAAGTGGCCTGTAATCCGAGATTTATCCATAGTTTACAGCTTTGCGTTTCATGTTTGGGTCCCGGGAGCTGAGAGCACAGTCCGCACATGCGCACTGGCGTCCTCATCTACTCGAAACTATGGCTAAATCTCGGATTACAGGCCACTTTTGACCAAACGAAATCGAAATCGTAAGACATCGAGCTTCTATGATTTGAAAAGTGCTAAAGTTTGTGTTATTTGGAGACCGCAAACATATGTGCCCCGAGAACTCACATTATGGAGATCGCAAATGTAAAACATCTCCGGAAGTGCTCCATATGACACCAAAGTGCTATGGGTGAGTAAAACAACTTGTTTTATTACCGAAATAAGGTTCATATTGTAAAAAACGTTACTTTTCCTTTAACTTATTGGCACTATTGCGGAACAGCAATAACAGCGGAAAAAAATCGAGCGTATCGCCTAAAGACACGATGGAAAAGAACAGTTTTGAGTAGTGATCGTACAAAAACGCTGAACGATATTGCAACTGCCTATATAATTCCCCTATGAATCTATACTGCTGTTTGTTCATCCTTAGCCTATAGTTAAGTACAGAGCCACACCGCGCTGCCACGCATCCATCACGCTGATTGGACACAACGAACATGATTTTTTTCACTGACCATCAACGTACACACACTACGTTTACCTCCAGCTATTGTTAGTTTGATATAAAAATAGTATTATACGTGGGGGGCGCTGGTGATTTCTCTGCGTGTACTAGAAGAGGTTAAATGTTCAGTTCTGTGCGGAGTGCAGCACTAAAAACATGTCAGAAATAGAATTGTAAAACTATTGCTTAAAAATGGCTTAAAGGTGCACCATGTAAGTTTTTATGGTGGTGTTTGCTGCCTGTTTTGCTTGGAATGCTCCACAGTATTAACATTTACATTAAAGCTGTCTATCTCTATGCTGCTTACAGTAAGAATCTGCGTTTTCCCCGCTTCTTTATACAGTTTGTCTGCGTAACCAGGGGAGTAGATGGGGGAGGATTAGTCTGAATTAGACCTTCTTCCTCTTAATCTACAGTTTTGGGAAAAAAATAAGAGACCACTGCATTTTTTTTTTCTTCTGAAATCAGCATCTCTACATGTATTACAGCCATTCCATTCCAGCGTCTGTTGAATTCCAACACAAACACAAAGCTGAGCTACTTCAGTTCTTGCACCAGGAGTGGAATAAAGTCACCCAAGAACAATGTGAAAGACTTGTGGAGACGCATGAAAGCTGTGATTAAAAATAAGGGTTATTGCACCAAATATTGATTTCTGTACTCTTAAAGGAAAAGTAACGTTTTTTTTTTACAATTTGAGCCTTATTTCGGTAATAAAACAAGTTGTTTTACTCATCCATAGCACTTTGGTGTCATATGGAATACTTCCAGAGATGTTTTAGATTAGCGTTAGCCTAGCGCGACTTCTAGCCATAGCTCGGGGCATATAATATATTCCCCGAGCATGTAATATGCCCCGTGCGGTCTCCAAATAACACAAACTTTACCACTTTTCAAATCATAGAAGCTCGATGTCTTAGTCTACGATTTCGTTTGAGTCAAAAGTGGCCTGTAATCCGAGATTTATCCATAGTTTACAACTTTGCGTTTCATGTTTGGGTCCCGGGAGCTGAGAGCACACTCCGCACATGCGCACTGGCCTCCTCATCTACTCGAAACTATGGCTAAATCTCGGATTACAGGCCACTTTTGGCCAAACGAAATTATAGACTAAGACATCGAGCTTCTATGATTTGAAAAGTGCTAAAGTTTGTGTTATTTGGAGACCGCAAACATGTGCCCCGAGAACTCACATTATGGAGATCGCAAATCTAAAACATCTCTGGAAGTGCTCCATATGACACCAAAGTGCTATGGGTGAGTAAAACAACTTGTTTTATTACCGAAATAAGGCTCAGATTGTAAAAAATGTTACTTTTCCTTTAAGTGTAAACATTAGTATTATGTTGTTTTAAAGGGATAGTGCGGGTTATTTTTTTTTATTTTTATTTTTTGTTAATCTGTATGGGTTTCCTTCTAAAAGTGGTGTGCGGTAACACTGGCTTACCTCTGACAGTCTCGTCTCAGCCCGGTTCGTCTCGCGTTCTGGAGCTCATGTAAGTAGGTCCGGTAAGTTCGCGGGGACACGAAATAAAGCTGTTTTTTCTTCGCAAAACAACATTTGTCTATAAAGTGATATATATTTCCATCACAGACAGTTGTCCGAAAAAATCCAGCCGCCTAATTCACATTTGCATATTTTCTCTAGATTCGTAGCAGTCTGCCCACGTTAGCTCTATTGCCTGTTCACTTGTAAGCGGATGGTTACGGCAGATGCGGTATGCCGATGGTGGATGTTTACAACTTTATTGTCAAAAACCATATGTACAGGTTGCACACACAGGATTTGAAATTGCAGCGCCCCCTAGGCCCACAGTGAACATAAAACATCTGATAAACAAGACAATAAACACCATGACTAAAACATCACATATACCTGTAGCCAAAAATATGAAAAATATATACATATGATGGTTAATGCTGTACCGTGGAACTTTCCAATCAAAGCAAAATCATTGTCATGGAGATGAGCAGCACCAGGAAAGTTACATAATGCACCATTTAGTAACTGCTGGATACCAAGTGAACAAATAAGACCTCAAAATAAAGATATTTGAGATACACAAGCTTGACCAGAGTTATTCGGTTACAAATATTAGCATCCTGCACCCCTTTTAAAGCCATTATCTGTGAACATCCATATTTAAAACCGTATTCTCCATAGTCTACTACATTATACCGTTCCAAACCATTCATGCACCGCCAGCTTTCACTCCGGCCAACTTCTACCTCCAGCGATTCCCAAATGGTCCCTGTTACATTGTTATTATTGGCAGGTGTTTAGCACAGGAGGGAAACGGTGCACAAACCGTTTAGCTAGCAGCGTGTAGCTCCGTACCCGTGCCGCGCAGTGTGTTAGCTGCATGCGGTTCTGTCCCAGATGGGCCCTCACCATGGGGCCACCCGAGGTTCATCACCTGGTGGAGGGGAATGCTAATCACCAGCATAAATACTGTAAGTCTGGAAGCGTCTGCCGAGCGAGCTTCATATTGCAGATACTTCTGTCCTGGAAAGGTCAGAATATCACAAAAAGTTTATAGATAAAAGAATATTTCAAATTATGAAGTAATATTTCTGGACTTTGGTGCCTATTGTCATATCCTCCTGGGACCCGAAGAAAAAAAGAGTGTTTAAATTATTATTGTTATTTTAATGTTCTATTTGGAGATAAATGAACACCTTAGCATTTACATTTTGTTAATTTTATTTGTACTCATAATGTTTTAACATGTCGTCTATAATGGACTGTAATTTGGTGTTAAATCCATGTCAATCCAAACAACCTAATAAAAACTTCTTCTTTTTTTATGACCATCCCTGACAAGATTCTAATTTTTTTTTTTATTTCTTATTTATTTATGTATTTATGTATGTATTTATTTTTATGTATTATTATTGATTTATGTATTTATTAATATATTTATTTACGTATTTATGTATTTATGTATTTATTTTATTTTTTTAATCATAGTACAGCCACAAATTAGAGTCTATCTCAAAACAATTCATTGCCAACTATAAAGGACACAAATGAATGTGTCGGGTCTCAGGAGGTTAATGTATAAAACTGAAGTAGTTTATTTTAAATGTTTGCAGTGGTCATTCCTCACCAGTGTTGGTCAGATTACATTGGAAAACTAATATAATTACTGATTACTCTTTCGAAATGTCATCTAATTACTACTCCAATTACTTTATTTCAAAAACTTGTCAGCTCGACAAAAAAACTAGCTTGTTTATACATGAAAGTTCGATAAAAACGATAACGTCGGCTAAACAGACATCACTACAATTAAAACCGCAACAACAGTTCACTAAAAGTAACGTAGAACATAAGCGTCATAATTGTAAACCTGCTAAACTGTTAATCAATAATTACACTGGTCTACAAGCAAAATGCTTCTGGAACAAAAGTAGTGACATTTTTATTGGTTTAGGTCTAATAAAGAAAATAAAGAAAAAGTAAGTCAGAAGTGCTGATTGGCTATAGTTTCCAAGGTGTAGTATTGGGTCAAAATCGGAAATTTATGCAAAATAAGGCAAAAACAGTAGCTTATCAGAAGGTACAGTTCTATCTGAAAGTCTGTCTGCACATTCCAATACATTCATTTTAATATGCCTACAGTTTTAACATCAAATATTTAAGAGAGATGCCTTAAAATTGTGTGCACCTGATGTCTTAAGACAGGGGTCTTCAACGTTTTTCAGGCCAGGGACCCCCAAACAGATGGCGAACTGGGCCAGGGACCCCCTACTATATATACGGCATAGAATTGTGTTTTATATTAAATTGAGCTTAGTGTCATGTATAAACATTGCTACTCTGTTATGGTACATCCAATACAAGGAAATAATACACAGGTTAATACTGTATTTTACACTATAAAATATAAAATTATATTATTTTGAAGTTAAATCTAAAGATTTCGCGACCCCCCTGCAGTACCTCCGCGACCCCCCTAGGGGTCGCGACCCCCCTGTTGAAGACCTCTGTCTTAAGATATTTCTTGTTTATTTCATGACGGATAAAGAAGTGCAAGTTAAATATTTTCAAAATATAAATATTATTTTTAAGCAAAAATGCCTAAATCTATTGTATAAACAGATGCGATTCTGATGTAAAACAATATCATTAAATATCTTGAATACATTGATTTTCGGTTCATCTTATCAATATAAATGAGATTTAGCCACTTTTATCTCAGAAGCAGATCGAGTCCAAAAATGTGTAGACCAGTGTAATAACTGCTGAAAATACATTTATGAGACTCCTCTGCTGCTCGATGTGCCGCTGCCATCCTGATCCCAAAACCTGCCTGAGCTTGTAGGCGTACCCCTTCGTTTCAAATCTGGTCGAGATCTTACTTTGTTTCAAGGGGTATGCAGCCCGAGGTCGTGGCCCGAGCAATTGATCAATATTAGAATCGGGACACCCCTTGCCCTCACATGAACGCGCAAAACCAAGGGGTAGGGGTAAGACGAAGGGGTAAGACTGAGAAATGGGACGCAGCCTAAGTCTCAGGGACCAGTTTACGGTGACTCAAAACAACTAGCATGCTAACGCACATTTCCTAATTATTGGACAACTTTTTTTCATAGTTCAAATTGAATAATCTATTTTCCACACTCTCCGTTACTGTTCTCTAAAATGTTTACACAAGCTCTGCGTGTTGAACAACAAATGGAAGGTACTTACTATGCACAAGCGCAAGAGCAGATAATCCACCTGTGTCCTAATGAATATTTAAATTATGACTTTATATACATGCTTTTAGCGGGGGTAATCTCACACTGGCTTGTTTTCGCTTTTGCATTTCTGTACAATTACACGTATGAAGGAGTGAGAAATGGTCTTTGGGGGTAAAGGTAATTAATCACTGAATGGGAGAAGAATGGAAGAATTTGAATAATAATTAAACATTGTACATGTTTTTATTCTATCCTATGGTGATGGGTAATTTCACTACAATTTCCTTGCCCAGAGTTGGAAGATTATTGTAAGATGTAACTCTATAAACATTTGGCTACACTGAGGAGAAGTTATTTAATACTTAGATAACAAAATCAGTGGCAAACACTTAGAGGTGCAGTGGGTGATTTTTCTTGTCTCCACGGAAATGGAATTACTTTCTATTCTTTTATTAGTTTATTTGACAGGGACAATGTGCAAAAAACTAGGGATGCACGGTATATCGGCATTAACATCAGCATCGGCCGATATTGCCAATTTTTTTTTTTTTAACATATCGGTATCGGCCCGATGTGTCAAAGTGGGCCGAGAAGTGGCGGACACATGCGCTCATCGTGCTCAAATCCGTGATAGCGCAGCATGACCGGCGTGAGACCGCGTGTCCCATCCGGGGCTGAGAGTACGTGACCCGTGCCCAAACCGTGCCTCCTCCTCGGGACCGCAGAGGAGGAGGACTGCAGTCCGAGCCAGGAAGCGAACGCGCACATCAAACCTCGACATGAACGAACGCAAGAGCCGCACGAAACCAGGCAAAGAGCCGCACGAAACCAGGCAAAGAGCCGCACGCGGTGTTTTAATCCTGGTCTAGACCTGGTCTAGTCCTGGTTTAGTCCAGGTCTAGACCTGGTCCAGTCCTGGTTTAGTAGTAGTAATAATAATAATAATAATACTAATAATAATAATTAATTCAGGTTTAGTCCTGGTCTAGACCTGGTTTAGTCCGTGTTTAGTCCTGGTCTAGTCCCGGTCTGGTCCTGGTCTAGTTCCAGCCTGGTCCCGGTCCTACCCCCCCTTCCCCCCCGCGTCCCCCATCTATAACATCAATCGGCCCTTAGCCAATCAGGACGCAGAACACAATGTTACACTATAAAAAAAAAATTGGGGAAAAAAATAAATAAATCAGGAGTCAAAACACGTTTTGAAAATAAAAGAAGACATTCAAAAATTAATTTTGCATGATTTTCAGTCTGTATAAAATGTTATCTCAGAATTAAAAATAAATAAAAAATATCGGTATCGGCTGATAACAGCAACATTAATATTGGATATCGGTATCGGCAAAAATGTTCACATCGGTGCATCCCTACAAAAAACATTAAAGATGCTTTACACCAGATTATAGCTGAAGCTACAGTAGTTTCCATCTGTAATCCCTGAGCAGGTGAGAATTATAATATAAAATGTAAGCAATATAATCAATAATCAATCAATACACACTCACACGCTACAAATGACCAATTATTACACAATAAAATTTTACAATAAAATCTCACTAAGATTATATCATACCAATTACTTTGTTCGGAATGTTTCACAGTATGGCTTTAAACCTTTCTGTCTTCATGGAGACCAAACCAGACCAAGTTACAGGTCAGCTCTGTGGAGAGGCGACCCCGCTCACCGTCAGAATGTTTATTTTTCTAGGTATTTTTGAGCTATAAATCCACCTGTAATTGAATAGATGTAAGATAAAGCTGTTTAATGTCACACTGTGGAACATTCCAGGCAGGGCAATGACATCTCCATAGAAACAAGCAGGTGATGGACTCTCCACCAGAAAAGATACACAATGCACCTTTAACTAAACCATGAAATAAGGCGTACACAACAAAATTACACGCCAGAGCGACGATAAAGCGCGCGGACACGTGATAGAGCATCATGACTGGTGCGAAGCTGCGGGTCCCACCTGGGGCTGCAAGCACGAGACCGAGGCCGGCAGTGTCCGGACCGTGCCTCCCCCTCAGGACCGCGTCCACGGCCAACGACGCAGTCTGAGCCACGAAGCGAACACACACATCAAACTTCGTCATGAACGCAAGAGCCGCACGAAACAAGGCAAAGAGCCACATGCGGTGGTTTAATGCTGGTTTAGTCCAGGTCTAGACCTGGTCTAGTCCTGGTTTAGTCCAGGTCTAGACCTGGTCTAGTCCTGGTTTAGTCCAGGTTTAGACCTGGTCTAGTCCTGGTCTGGTCCCGGTCTGGTCCTCATGGGTTAGTCCTGGTCTAATCCCGGTCTGGTCTTGGTCTAGTCTCGGTCTGGTCCCAGTCTGGCCCTGGTCTAGTTCCAGTCTGGTCCCGGTCTGGTCCCGGTCTGGTCCCAGTCTGGTCCTCATGTCTTAGTCCCGGTCTGGACTTCCTAGGATCCAGTGACTCATGTCATCCCCGCTCACAGTCAGATTACATGTTTTTCAATGTATTTTTGAGCATAAACCACTCGTAACTGTATAAATGCAACATACACAAGTCTAATGCCATACTGTGGAAAATTCAAGGCAAAGCAGATGGCGGGACCGCTACGAATCGATTTTTATCCAAAGCATTTACAGGTCCAGCTCTGTTGTAGTATTCCAGCAAGTAGTCAGTTTCCCCGTTGAAAATCCGGCACAGTTTTTCTTTTTTCTTTTTTTCCCTCTTCCAGCTCTCGACTCGCCGTCTCGTTCCATCAGCCCCATAATCCCACGAAGCCCCTACCAGCTACTGTTGACCAACTGACCCCTCCGTGTAGCCCCGCCGCCCACCCCTCTCCCTCCCGCTCGAGTCGCACGCTTTGACAGTTTCTCAGCCACCCATGAATTCTGCGACTCACGGCTCCCGGTTAAGTTTGGGTTCCCATCTGTTGCGCCGCATTTTCTGCCTTCTGGCCTCCACTGTACAAGGGCAAGCAGCACGAACGCCTCTTTGGCCCCGGATCCGGGCCCCGTGGCTTGCTAGAATCTGTGTGGCGTCTGGTTTTGAGCAGGGGCGAAGTCGTTAGCGGAGGAACAGACTGGCCTGAAGGAAGAGGGAGCGGTCAGCTTAAAGAGCCCATATTGAGCCATTTTCGGATGTTGAAATGTGCTTTGTTTCATTCACATGTGTTCTCAAACTGAAAACACTTTGTTATATTATGTAAAAAAGGAAATGCTCCACTGTGTTTTCAATTTGTTTGCGTTTCGAGGGGGCTGATAAGGGCTCTTGTACTTTTTTAAAATTAATTTCTGTTTGTCCTGATTCTGATAAAAGGGAACTCTCAATCTCATGGACATGATGGAAATTTCTATTCAAATCAACCATTCTGAGAAGAATCTGGACCAGTTTAAAACTACAAATGAAAAAACACTCAAACACATTTTAAGAGGATTTTTATATGAATTCTGCCTGGACTTTTTGTCTAATTGCAAGTCCCTAAATCTCATGTTTATTCAGATCTGCTTCAGCTTTGAGGGAATTGTCATTAGCCAACAAATGCCCAATCTACTGTCCCTCAGATCATCCCCAGGGACCCCAGCATACCCCAAAAAATGGCGGAATTTGACTTTCTGACTTTCCTCTGTGTAGAGCTTATTCCCAATTAAAATTAGAATACAAAGTACAATTAGAGGTCAACAGAAGCCAAAACTACAGAGCCTCAGCTTCAGAGTCCAGCCATTTGTCTGTGTTCCAAAGGGTTCAGAAACAGATTCAGTTTGAAATGAGTCATTTTTGTCTGGCAAAATGAACCAAAACACTTGGGGCGTTAAACTCCGTTCACCTTCACTAGAAAAAAGGTTTGTCAAACAGTAAAATATAATCTGTCCACTTTTAAATCTATACGAAACTCCTTAACAAAACAAGGAGCAAAACCCTATTTAAATGCGATGATCCTGCCTCACTTAGGGCCTGTTTACACGAGAACGCTTATGGGTAAAAACGACAAAATATTTTATCGGAAGTGCCTTTCGTTTACACGGTGACGGCGTTTTTGGAGCCTAAAAACGCAAAAATCTGAAACCACCCTCCAGAGTGGAAAAGTCCGCTGTAGCGTTTCCCTGTAAACTGCCCAAGACGCAAAACTGGTCAGATCTGCTCACGTCGCGTACGCGTTTACGTCACATAGATGCGGCATACCTTGATACCACGGATGTTCAAACTGCTCTAGTCAACATACAAGAGTCATTTCAACAATTGTATAAATCGCACCCACACACGTCTACGGTCTTTTCTCTTCTTTCCGTACAAGTCTTTCTCACACTCACACAGCCACACAGACGGCTAAGACAAGCGACTTCCGCATGAGGCACTTCAAATGTAAAACCCGGTGTGATTTTATATTTTCTAATTCACTGTAATCCTCCTGTAATGTCACTATTTTCAGTACAATATTCAAAAACATGTAAACAAAAATACAAGTCACTGAAATGTTTGGAGCGGAACTTAACAACTCATTTAAAACGCAACTACAACTTTTTATTTTGAAGTTTTACCTTTCTCTTTCGCTGTTGTGATGTTTTGTTTTGTTTTTTTCAGTCCAGTTCAGTCCCTTCGCTGGCTTTTGCGTCCATTTTTGCGTCTTCATATAAACAAACGTTTCCTGTTGAGAACGCTCGTCTAAACGCAGATAAAAAATTGAAGACGAGACGCCACTTTTGCGTCTTCTGTTTTGATCGTCGCCGTATAAACGTAGCCTTACTCACTGCTTGGTATTTCCTGTTGGTCACAAGCCAATCAAACTACGATAAAACCTCTAAAATCTTTTTATAAACAAGCTATTAGGATCCTCGATAAGAAACCGCATCACTGTCAAATATTAGCGAAACATAAAATGCTCAGTTTTGAATATATGATCAAATCAGCCAATCTTAGATTACTATTCAGGATCATTAATAATGTGGCACCTCCACCACTGAAAAAGTTTGTCAAATTAACATCTGTCCAAATGGTCTGGACCACCAGGTCAACAGTCAGTGGCCAATGTACAATACCAAAAGGTAAAACATCACTGGGACAATCTGCATTTTCTGTTAAAACAATCTCAGAACGGAACAAACTTTCCACTGAGCTAAAACTGTGCAAAGACTTCAAACAATTTAGTGCAGGACTCAATCGACATTTCTTAACTCATTCACTGCCGGCCTGATTTCAGAATTCTAACCCCAGAGTGCTTGCCTGGAAGAATCCATGACTCATCGCTGTACCAGCGAGTGAGTCTGGTAACACTTGGTCCAAAATGCGCTGCGGTTGCGCGTAGACAGACAGCTAAGTGAACCAATCAGAGATTGCGCTATCTTGATTCAAAACTGAGGCGGAACTTCCGCTGCCTAAGAGTGACTTTGCGGGCAAAGGGGGGGGCACTGACGTCACCATCTTTGAACGAATCAGAATCGCGGAGTCCGTTTGTAACCGGAGGAGCGAGGGTGGATGGAGGGTGTCCAAATGGTATCGTGGTGTATAGGAAATACAGAGAGATATCATTTGGCTGGCCAGGTAACCAGAGTGCCACAGGTTTCAGTAGAATTTCACTGATTTTCCAAGACCCACAGAATACTGAGTTCTTTGACTATATAAACATGGGACACATTAAAATAAAGCGTCGACTCTCTTCTTTCACCTGGAAAAAAATTATGTTTCTAACCTTTTCGGTTCTCAAATAACTGATAGTAGAACATAGGGAAGTTTCAGCAAAAACACTGGTTTTTGAGCAAGAAATGGAGAAAACGAGCGTTTAGTTCAGAGAAGGATTTCGAGCAGATCAGTGACTTTGACGTCAATATTTATCGATTTAGTGACACCTCAAACATCTAAAATAACAGAGAAAGAGATTTTTGATGACAAAGTACATTTTTTATTTACAAATATAAGAATATAAGGCTCTGTGAACTGAAAATTCGTTCAAATCAATAGTGCCAAGAGATGTTTACAGGATATAATATCTTTTCCTATAAAATAGAACTTTGTTGAGGATTTGTCTGAGGCCCAGAGTACAGACCCATAATAAAAACTAATACACACACACACACACACACACACACACACACACACACACACACACACACACACACACACACACACATATATATATGTACATACACACAAGCCCGTGCATAAACCTTTACACACACACAGCTACACACGCACACGCACGCACGCACACACGCACGCACGCACACACACACACACACACACAACTTCATTCATTACAATTACCATACACTGCTCACTGCTCCAAGTCAGTAAACTTCTTCTTTGGAGCTGTCGTAGTTCTGAGGAGACTCCCTGGTCCGCGCAGCGCACACATGACACGCCCCCTCCTCGAGCACAGCAGATCTCTGCTCAGACCTCGCTGCTTGATCCGGCTTGTCTCTGCGATCCTCTGATCCAGGATCCTGGGTCCCAAGAGCAATCTGATCGCTCCATAGGCGCTGATCAACAGTTATCTGCTTTTCCGGGTTCTCTGGCCTCGCCATCTTACTACTCTGGCCAATACACCATACACACGCTGCACTCCTCCTTTCTTCCCCGGCTCTGATCGGCTAATAATGATACAACATCGCCATCTACAGGTTGAGAGATGTGAATTACACCTCAAAAGTTGCTCCAGGCCGTAACCTAGCAACCCCCGCTGAAAAAAGCAATTGACGTCTATAGACCTCACGGCACTCAACGGTTGGATTCGAGGGGACGTCAATAGACGTCTCCGGCACTGAATGAGTTAAGAATACAAACCTGTCAGTATTAAGACAAACCTGAGAATGGGATAGGAAGGTGAAGGTGAATCCATTTTAACTAATGTAAATAATGTACCTTTGATGAAATGTTTATGAAATACATTATTTTATGCTGTGTTTAATGTTTTGTCGTGTTGTGTGTCTCAGGGACTGCAGATTAGCACGAAGATCTATAGTCTGGTACAAAGCATCTTTTCACTGACTGTGATTAATGCTCCTGTACATGGTCCCTGTCAAATAAATTTGGATGGTTTTAGCCCTAGAATCTCATTTGTGAATGAAACGACACAACTCTAGGTATGTTCTTGAGGAGGTAACTTATAATAACACGGCTTAAAGCTCACCAGAGTAAATTGTCTGTAATATGGGACCTTTAAATAAGGGCAAGGAGGGAGGAAAGGATTGAGATGGGTGGATGAAAGAGTGAAGATAGAAAATGAGTTAGCAGACAGGGAAGCTTGTATAACAAATGTGAAGTGAATCTCTAAGTTGGCGTTTGTGGTGGAAGAATAGTTCAAGTACATCAAGTGCCTCGCCCGGGATTCTTAATAGTGTATTAAACTATTTAAAAGATTGCATAAATCTCAAAAAACGTGACGATGGGACTTTCTCCATTACGAGATCCGCATCTTTTGGATCTATTCATTTCAAAGAGAATTCAGAAGACTCTGGCTTTTGTCATAGAAATTAACATAAAACAATGTAAGAACTCATTTTAACAACAAACGAGAACTGACAGAGGCTAAGAAATGGTTCGAACTGAGAGTGGGAGAATGTTTACCCTTTGAAATTATTCAAAAACTACACTAAACATTATTAAAACAAATATTACAATATTTTTTTTACACTCAAAGCTCTCACTTGCTTTGCTTCTGTGTTGATTCTTGTGTTGGTTCAATATTAATCAGTATAAAAATGAGTGGTGTCAGTTTAACGCATTAATTAGATTAATTAATTACACTGCAAATTAACGTGTTGCCTCAAGTGGAGGAGTTCAAGTATCTCGGGGTCTTGTTCACGAGTGAGGGGAGGATGGAGCGTGAGATTGACAGGCAGATCGGTGCAGTGTCGGCAGTGATGCGGTCGTTGTACCGGACCGTTGTGGTGAAGAGGGAGCTGAGCCAAAAGGCAAAGCTCTCAATTTACCGGTCAATCTACGTTCCTCCCCTCACCTATGGTCATGAGCTCTGGGTAATGACCGAAAGGACGAGATCGCCGATACAAGCGGCCGAAATGAGTTTCCGCCGCAGAGTGGCTGGGCGCTCCCTTAGAGATAGGGTGAGGAGCTCAGTCACACGGGAATGGCTCGGAGTAGAGCCGCTGCTTCTCCACGTTGAGAGGAGCCAGCTGAGGTGGCTCGGGCATCTGTTCCGGATGCCTCCTGATCGCCTCCCTCGGGAGGTGTTCCAGGCATGTCCCACCGGGAGGAGGCCCCGGGGAAGACCCAGGACACGCTGGAGGGACTATGTGTCCAGGCTGGCCTGGAAACGCCTTGGGGTCCCCCCGGAGGAGCTAGAGGAAGTGTCCGGGATGAAGGAAGTTTGGGAGTCCCTGCTTAGACTGTTGCCCCCGCGACCCGGCCCCGGATAAGAGGAAGAAAATGGATGGATGGATTAACGTGTTATAAAAATTAACGCAATTAATTATGAGCGGCAATTCAATGCGCATTTTAAATTTAGCGTGCGGCGAGCGAATCGCCGCCAGGGCCTTTGAATGGCAAGTTTATTTATTTAAAAAAAACGAAGACGGGACAATCAACAAAAACGCCGTGATTTGGAGCTTTTTGTCAAAAAGAATTTTCCGATCACCGAAGCTGCTCCAGCCTGACGGATCATTTGAACGATAAACACGCCCGGACAAGTTCCATTGTTACCGGTGATAGAGCGAGCGTGAGCGCACTTCAACAAACCAACAAACCAACAAACCAACAAACAATCAAACCACGCTCGCAGAATTTGGGAAACAAATGAACACTTTGTTTGCTATCTCGTGCTCTTAAAACACGATTAATTAATTACAAATACTGTAAATAACGAGATTAATTTTTTTTTTATTTCCTGACAGCACTAATTAAAATATGTAAACATTAGAAACAAAAATATTTGGTTATTTTTTTAAAAAGTGAGAGTTCAAAGTTCACATTAAGGAACTGTTCAAAAGAGCTAACTCGAGCTAACACAATAAAAGTTAGTTTATAAGATTACTGTACTTTTTATACTATAAGCCGCACCAACCAAATTAAAAAAAATAAAAAATAAGATTTGTACATATATAAGCCTCACCTGACTATAAGCCGCAGGTGTCCACATTGTAACTTGAGATATTTACACAGAAAGATGGTACTCAAAAGGATTTTTTAAAATTATAGTAATCCCTCGTTTATCGCGGGGGTTAGTTTCCAGAAATAACCCGTAATAAGTGAAATCCGCGAAGTAGGACAACTTTATATTTTACAATTATTCTCCATGTTTTAAGGCTGTAAATGCCTCAGCACACACATTATACACTTTTCTCAGACTGGAATTAACATTTTCTCACGTTTCTCTCTCGTTTAAACACTCAAACTTTAGTAGATTTTCAACAAAATGTATTAATAGTGAATTGTGTGGGGGTGTGCGCGCGGACACGTGCACCCGCTCACGATGAGCGTGGTCACGAAAAAAGGCAAAGAGCCTAATCCTGGTTTAGACCTGGTCTAGTCTCAGTCTAGTCCCGATCTAGTCCCGATCTAGTCCCGGTCTAGTCCTGGTCTGGTCCCGGTCTGGTCCCAGTCTGATCCTCATATCTTAGTCCCGGTCTGGACTTCCTATAGATTCAGTGACTCATGTCTCGGCTCCTCGTGCATCCAGCGGGACTCCCAGAGCCCCCCCCGGGTCCCCCCTCTATAACATCTATATAAATGTGTCCAACTGAACACATTCACAGACAATCAGGACGCACAACACAATGTTGATACACTATTATAAAAAAAAAAAAATCCGCGAAACAGCAAGGCCGCGAAAAGTGAACCGCGATAGAGCGAAGGACCACTGTAACGTAAATATCGATATGTGCTTTTTTCGAACAGTGCTTACGGCAGAAACACGGCAGTAAAACAACTGTAAAATGGCCAGCCTGTAGCCTCTGGAAGCCTTAAAATAAAGTTTCAAGTTTAACTTTCAGGGTAAACCCCCTGAACTCAATCTCACGAAACTGTTGATACCTGTAGGAGATTTTAAGTGGCCAAAACAAGGCTTCATTAATTCATAAACTCTCCTCATTTATTTACCATAGGTATTTACACCTACCAGAAAAGTCCCTGATCGCTATCTTCTTCTTCCTTGATAAAGAATTAATCCATACATAAGCCGCATCTGACTATAAGCTGCAGGGTCCGAAGTGTGAGAAAAAAGTAGCGGCTTATAGTCCGAAAAGTACGGTAGCGCTGAGCTCGCGTTAGCTCCACGCTAGAAGTTAACGCTCTTGCGGCTATCTCTCTGATTGGACAGAACCTTGGTCCATCTTTCAGACGATTATTATACTTCTGTGGTGCATAAGAGCTATTTTAAGCGCTAAAACAAGAGTTGCCCATACAAAAGTACTTCAGAGCATGTTTAAAAGTCCATAATACAAATAATACATTATATAGTATGTGTGAAGTTGGGTGAAGCGATCAATGTCTAATCATTATTTAGACTTGGGACATTTGCTCTTTTCACTTTAATTAACAACAACGCATCTTCCTCCATAGCTTAATGAGGGAGCGCTGAGAATACTGTCGAAGTTGCTCAACTTTGTCTGAGGTTTATTTGGACTTACCTTTCTGCTGTTGATACAAATATTTAAGAGGATATAAGCTTTAATGAGCCATATGGGAAAATATTGAGCACAATAAACATACCAAAACAAAGCCCCGTAAGTTAAGTTAAGTTGTCTTTATGTAATAATATGTTGTTTAATGTTGGTCCTGAGTCTTCCAAAATACTACAAAACAAAACAAATGTTCTGGTTACTCTTCCCACTGTGAGAAAGTCTACAAGTGACAAAAGCTTTATGTTGACAATGTTAAGAAAATACAATGTTATAATGTTGTTTCCTCTTCAAAACATACCTGGAGTTGCCTTTTGTTTAATTCACACGTATTTAACAAATCCTGGATATTTGGGCTGAGTTCGTGTCACAGGCTACGTTTATGATGACAGTCTGAACAGAAGACGCAAAAGTGGCGTCGCGTCTTCATTTTTATTCCGCGTTTAGACGAGAGTTTTCGGGAGGAAATCTGCGTGCATACGGTGACGCAAAAGTGTGTGGAATTGGATTGGGTATGCATGCCAGGCAGCTAGGTGGTGCTGTGATACATTATCACTATGTCCGTGTTCATGCGTAGAATCTTCCTTCTTCTCATCTGTGCTGCGAAAAGCAAAACAAAACATGGCTACCGGTAGCAAAACAAAATTGTGTGGTCAAATGAAAAAGTTCAACTATTGCTTCAGACCACGTTAGACGACAAAGCAACGAAGGCGCAACAAGATCCTGCCAAACAAAGTACACTGATATATGGACCGATGTGACGTAAACCCGTAAGAGACGTCAGCAGATTTGACCAGAGTCTTGCGTCTTGGGCAGTGTAGACGAAAACGCTACGGAGGAGCGTATTCAAGTTTTCCGTTTTGGAGGGCGGTTTCAGTTTTTGCGTTTTTAAGCCCCCAAAACGCCGCCACAGTCTAAACCAGGGGTGTCAAACTCATTTTGGCCCGGGGGCCGTATCAAACCTACTTTGATCCCAAAGGGGTCGGATCAGAAAACTCATGGTAAATATACCCCCAAAAATAGCAATCTGAAGCAAGTCCAAATATTTGTCCAGAGAAACGCAAATCTATTACAGAAGTCTTTTTTATTTGATGAACTCTTTCTTTTACAAAATATTATGAGCAGCCTGAAACTTGAAGAAACCTGAAGAAAAATGCAATTTTAACACAAGCATACAGGTTTCCCATTCACCTCCGTGAACAAATAGGAATTAGTCCATTTTTCTTGGAAAATCCTGCACTCGGCGTCCACTTTTCTCATGTTTGACATTTTGCTGATGAGGGTGTCACGGTCAACAGTCAAAACGATGGTCCTTTAAGAGCGTTTGGAAATAGGAGAGTCTTCATTTATGCACAGAGGCGCTGGAGACGCTGCACAGAAAAGAGGCGCAGAAAATTAACAATATTTTAATTGAAAATAAAAATATAATAAACATATTTTAATAGAAAATCAGCCGAGGGCCAGATTAAAGGTCTTGGAGGGCTGGATCTGGCCCCTGGGCCGCATGTTTAACACCCTTGGTCTAAACGAAAAGCACTTCTGATAAAATATTTTGTCGTTTTTACCCGTAAGTGTTCTCATGTAAACAAGCCCTAAAAAAAAAAGAAAGAAAAAAAAAGCTCTGTTCCACCTTGTGATGTCATGTGGTAATACTAAATAACAATAGGAAGTGCACCACTGTGTTTTTAAACAACCACAAACCTTGACTAGAATCATTTGGATGATTTCAACCTTGAAAGTAGCTCTTAACTTGAAAACCAGCGCTTCAAGACATTTTTATTCTTAACTCAAAAAAATCACTCCCATCACCAGTTTGTACTTTTACTTGAAGTATGTTATTTTTATAAGTACAACTTCTGACTACTCTATCCACTCCTGGCGAAGACTAGCTCCTCTACAAAGTCCTTATCTAACCCTGGCTTTTTCCAATTCCCTTTTTCCAATGCACTTTGTACTACCCAAGATATAAAACGTGATTGGCAGCGGCACAGTTTCAGTCAGCAATCACCTTTCTGATTCTATTAGAGCGCTCAAATGATCTCTCAATTATGGCGAGAGTAAAAAAAAAAAAAAAAAACAAGCTCCATTTTGAATTTCCATCGAACTGCAATGAAAACCTTGCTCTCATTTTCCCATAAATCACCATCGAAACCACTCACTCAAGTTGCTTTGATTAGACTTTCGACGCAGTAATTATACTCAAGTACTTCAGCGTGTAGTACCGTGTATTTCGGCCGATGGGGTGACATGTTCGCTAAAGGCTAGTGGCTATAGTGTGGCATTGATTTCATTAGCGTTGGCCACGAGTGTTTGTGAAGAGAACAGAGCTACAGTGATGGAAGAGGGCTGGTGATTATGCAGCGGGCTCCAGACATCACATCACTCATTTGTGGAGCCCAGTCTGGGTCGATGAGAATGTACCAAACGGGATATTTTTACACCGAGGTACCCACACGACCTAATCAGGGCTGGTGGTGGGGTTAAGAAACATGTAGTCTGGTTAGTAATGTTTTTCTATGTCAGTTAATTTGGTAGTTTTGAAGATTTTAAAGATACAGCTCTGGAAAAAAATAAGAGACCACTGCAAAAATGATCAGTTTTTCTGATTTTTACTACTTATAAGTATGTGTTTGTGCAAAAGGAACATTTTTGTTTGAGTCTATAAACTACTGACAACATTTCCCCCAAATTCCAAATAAAAATATTATCATTTAGAGCATTTATTTGCAGAAAATGACAAATGGTCAAAATAACAAAACAAAACAAAAAAAAAAGATCCATGTTTTCAGAGCTCAAACAATGCAAAGAAACAAGATCAAATTCATTTTAAAACAACATAATCCTAATGTTTACACTTAAGAAGAGTTCAGAAATCAATATTTGGTGCAATAACCCTTATTTTTAATCACAGCTTTCATGCGTCTTTACAGGCTCTCCACAAGTCTTTCACATTGTTCTTGGGTCCTAGTTTAGTCCTGGTTTAGTCCTGGTTCAGACCAGGTTTAGTCCTAGTTCAGACCAGGTTTAGTCCTAGTTTAGACCTGGTTTAGTCCTAGTTTAGACCTGGTTTAGTCTTGGTTCTGACCTGGTTTAGTCCGAGTTTAGACCAGGTTTAGTCCTAGTTCAGACCTGATTTAGTCCTAGTTTAGACCTGGTTTAGTCCTAGTTTAGACCTGGTTTAGTCTTGGTTCTGACCTGGTTTAGTCCGAGTTTAGACCAGGTTTAGTCCTAGTTCAGACCTGGTTTAGTCCTAGTTTAGACCTGGTTTAGTCCTAGTTTAGACCTGGTTTAGTCTTGGTTCAGACCTGGTTTAGCCCTAGTTTAGACCTGGTTTAGTCTTGGTTCTGACCTGGTTTAGTCCTAGTTTAGACCTGGTTTAGTCCTAGTTTAGACCTGGTTTAGTCCTAGTTTAGACCTGGTTTAGTCTGAGTTTAGACCAGGTTTTAGTCTTGGTTCAGACCTGGTTTAGTCCCAGTCTTTCACATTGTTCTTGGGTGACTTTATTCCACTCCTGGTGCAAGAACTGAAGTAGCTCAGCTTTGTGTTTGTGTTGGAATTCAACAGACGCTGGAATGGAATGGCTGTAATACATGTAGAGATGCTGATTTCACAAAAAAATGCAGCTGTCTTATTTTTTTTCCAAAGCTGTATGTTAAAACTGATCTAAGTGCTGGTCCGGTGAAATGAAAGTGTAGGAAAGTTCTTGGATACTGGGAGCTATGAGACAGAAATGGTCCCACCCACATCCCCTTCGTTTTGTTTCCTTTTTGATATCAGAAGACCTAATGAACCTAATCAAACCATTAAGGGGCAGTATTTGATAGACAAAAACACCCAACTAAAACACCCCAGTCCTTTTTATTGCATTTGCAGTCTTTTCCACATCCATCTGTAGAATCTGTTGGACTCTAATTACACATTGACAACAAATACCATTCTAATCAGTACTTTAATTAACCAGCCCTGGGTTTACTCTTGTCTCTGTGTTGATGACTTCCTCCTCTCCTGTCAGTCGTTTTGGGGCTCATTGCACTTCAGACTACTCACTCTGCTCTCCACGCTCGTACGCGGTCAGCCAGGCATCACCCGTACTCCGCCGGTTGCCAGAAATGAAAAAAATCAAAACATTTAATGAAATGGCCAGACAGCTGCAGGTGTGACACGTGGTCCAGAGGCCCATCCGTCTTCTAGAGGTCGTGTCCGTAAAAACGATCTGGGAGAAATGCCAAGCGCTCGAATGTGCCACCTGCCAAAGGTCTGAGTTTAGAAGTGAGGTGCGGACTGATGAGAGGGATTATGCCAAAGCTGTTAGTCATTATTTTTAACCATGGAGATGATTATGTAGGTGGGCTTTTGAGGTCATGGTTCTGTTTTCCCTAAACCCTCTTAAAGTTGTATTTGGAGTGATTCGTGCACTCCAAATACTCGCACTTTAATCGCTTACTTTTAAGACTCCATATCCTCCTGGGACCTGAAGGAAAAAAAAGTGTATTTCAAATTATTTATTTATTTTTTTTCTTGGTGTGATTTTCTATTTGGAGGTAAATGTCCACCTTAGTACGGAAGTCGACAGAGGCCATATTCATATGCAATATTTTTTCTTCCTTGTTATCCTGAGATAACGAGATAATTCATTCGTGATCTCAAGAAAACAAAACAGTTATTTCGAGATCTCGAGAAAACAACTGAAACGTCTGGCTCCACGTTGTGACAGGCTGACTTCGGCGCTATTTCTCATTCTGAATAGACGCGTTTTTGGTCATTAGAATGTCTGGAATAATAATCGATCAGCTGATAAGGCAATGTATTGATCAGGGGTTGACACGGGGAGATTGCATTACGTCTTTTAATTCAGGATAATTTCAAGATCAGTCCGCGGCACCTCCGCAGAAGACTGGCCCGGCTTCGTCGTTTTCTCGAGATCACGGAATAAGGCTACGTTCACACTGCAGCCTGAAGTGACCCAAATCTGATTTTTTTCGCCTCTATGCGACCTGTATCTGATCTTCTAATGACAGTGTGAACGACACAGATCCGATTTTTTCAAATGCGATCCAGGCCACTTGGATATGTGGTCCTAAATCCGATACATATCTGATCTTTTGACATGCGACTTCATCAGGTCATCCGACCTGCCCGTGTTTCCTCCAACGAGAGTGGTACAAGTAGGCGTTCACAAATGTACACAAATGTTCTTCTTGTCATGCGAAAATAGTATATAAACTCCGTATCAGTGAAGCCACGAAGCACATAGTAATCCCACCACTCTTGTCTGCGACTCCGCACCAACACGTTCATTTCTACGGACGTTGCTGCCACTGCCCCACAAAACGCTGTGGCCAGAAACCTTGTCCTTCTCTTTCTCCGTCTCCGTCTCGAGATTTAGCCATAGTTTCGAGTAGATGAGGAGGATAGTGCGCATCTGCGGAGTCACAGCTTATTTCACTCTCAGCTCTCGGGACCCAAACATGAAACGCAAAGCTGTAAATTATGGATAAATCTCAGATTACAGGCCACTTTTGACTCAAACGAAAGTGTAGACTAAGACATTGAGCTTCTATGATTTGAAAAGTGCTAAAGTTTGTGTTATTTGGAGACCGCAAACATGTGCCCCGAGAACTCACGTTACGGATATCGCTAATCTAAAACATCTCCGGAAATGCTCCATATGACACCAAAGTGCTATGGGTGAGTAAAACAACTTGGTTTATTCCCGAAATAAAGATTGTAAAAAACATTAATTCTCCTTTAATCTGTGATACGAATAGGATTTGGCAGTGTTGCGTTGTTATTTTGCTAGTGTGATGTACAGCCATCCATGGAAGTGGCCTCCTCTTTATTGTGATAAAATTTATGGCAGAGTTAGCTTCCATTTTTGTATTGCAGAAGAATGCAAACTTGTTTCTTTTATTAAGTGGCCCACTATCGCAATTTAAAATATCCAAACTGTAACATAATGAGCCACGGGTGTCGTAGAGTATAACTATATAGCCGGCACAAGCACAGTACGTCTTCTTTAAGTGTTTATAGCACAAGCGTTAATTTTAAACATCTGTCTATAGGGGGCTTTTGATGGGTCCGGAAAGAAATGTTAAAATCTGTACACAGAAGTGAACAATTACATAAGACAGATTCAAGGCACTTCTCAAACACGATGTGTGCAGCTCTGTTCCGACTTCAACCACAGTTTCAAAGTCTTGTTGAACATGTTTGCGTCAGTCTGTAGTTTTAGATCAGAGGGAAGAGTTGCACAGCCTAGAGCCTTGGAGCTAGACCGTCCGAATGATGTTTTAAACTTTGGAGCTCACAGACAGAGGCTCTGGTGTGAGGTCTGAGAGAAGCCTGGCGCTGCAAGCCAGACCAGAAAACAGAGCTGACAGAAGACTGTTTGTTTCAGAAAGCAAAAAATGCACAAAGTTTTGAAAGTGAAAAGCTTGAGTTTCTTGGCGATGCCACAATGATGTCATCTCAGGTTTCTCATGTAGGATCTTAATTGCCTGTTTATGCAGAGAAATGACAATGACTTCAGTGTAAAAGATGAATCTACATTATATATGTATACTTTTTGTTGTTGTTTTTTAAAAATTGTTTCTCCGTGAGCAGGCTTGCATCGCTGCAGCCCTGACCTGCTCGTTCTTATCTCTATGGTAATGCTGTTCCTTTGACTAGATAATATTCACAGAAAATTGGCATAAAACTTCTTTTTCTGCATGGAGAATGATCCAAAGTATGATTTTTATCTAAAGTTTCACCTCCAGAAAGTTACATGGTGTTGCTTTAGTTAGGGATGCCCCGATGTGAAAATTTTAGCCGATACCGATATCCGATATTAATGTTGCTGTTATGGCCAATAACCGATATTCACCGATACAATATTTTTTATTATTATTATTATTTATTTTTTTATTTATATTTATTTTTTTATAGTGTAACATTGTGTTCTGCGTCCTGATTGGCCCAAGGACTGTAGACCGGGACTAGACCAGGACTAAACGTGGACTAAACCAGGCAGGTCTAGACCAGGTCTAGACCAAGACTAAACGCGGACTAAGCCAGGTCTAGACCAGGACTAAACCAGGTTTAGACCAGGACTAAACCAGGTTTAGACCAGGACTAAACCAAGACTAGACCAGGTCTAAACCAGGATTAAGCCACCGCGTGCGGCTCTTTGCCTGGTTTCGTGCGACTCTTGCGTTTGTTCATGTCGAGGTTTGATGTGTGTGTTCGCTTCGTGGCTCGGACTGCGTGCCTCCCCTCGGGACCGTGGACGCGGTCCTGAGGCACGGTTTGGACACTGCTGGCGGTCTCGTGGATTTCGGGGATTTCGCTTATTGCGGGTTATTTTTAGAACCTAACCCCCGCGATAAACGAGGGATTACTGTACTGACAAATATCGGTCGTTAATATCGGCCCAGTTTTACACATTGGACCGATACCGATATGCTTAAAAAAAAAAAAAAATATGCAATATCGGCCGATACCGATGTTTATGCCGATATATCGTGCATCCCTAGCTTTAGTTATAGTTATAAGTGTTGTTTGTTAGCATATATGACTGTACAATTTTCCAAAAAAACTTTAAGAGACATTTTAAGTAGTCTGGTGGAAGGTTCTTCTTTTCCCCATAGATACATTATCATTGCTTTGCCTAAAACTGTAGCATTAAACTGTTTTATCTCCATGGAGACAGGCAGTGGCGACCTTTGCTTAACAGGGGTGGGAAGAGACAGAATTTTCACGAGAAATAATTTACAATAATCCGATCGTGTTATAAAAATTAATTAGGTGAATTAGAAACGCATATACATCTCATTATAGGTTTTTTGTGATCTTTTTGTACAAATTTTAGCACTGATTGTGTGCGTTAATATCGGTCCTATCACTACGAAATAAAAACTGGGACAGAGTTTAAAGTATTCTCTGTCTGAATTTGTTAATTACAAGTTAAGAGCTTAAGCCATGTGTGTAACCCTTTCATGCCCGTGCCTAATGTAAAGACAGTGGATAAAATCTCGCAAGATCGTTTTTTCCATGTGCGGACAGTCTCGTGGCAATTTAATCTTAGACTTACGCAGACTTTATTGATCCACAAGTGAAACTGTCGGGGTACAGTAGCTCACTCATCATCTTCCTCGATCTTGTAGCACGAGATCTCGCCTAATCCCTTCTGCTGACAGCAAGAACAACAACAATATTGGTCATGAAATACATAAGTGAGCAAACAATGTAACTAGGGATGCATGATATACCGGCATTAACATCGGTATTGGCCGATATTGCAAATTTTTAACATATCGGTATCGGCCTGATGTGTAAAAGTGGGCCTCTTCCCTCTTGTTTAAACACTCAAACTTATGTAGATTTTCAACAAAATGTATTAATAGTGAAGAGTAGGTCATGCTCAAATCCGTGATAGCGCAGCATGACCGGCGCGAGACCGCGGGTCCCACCCGGGGCTGCGAGCACGAGACCCGTGCCCAAACTGTGCCTCCTCCTCAGGACCACATCAAACCTCGACATGAACGAACGCAAGAGCCGCACGAAACCAGGCAAAGAGCCGCACGCCATGGTTTAATCCTGGTTTAGACCTGGTCTAATCCTGGTTTAGTCCAGGTCTAGACCTGCTCCAGTCCTGGTTTAGTCCAGATTTAGTCCTGGTCCAGTCCAGGTTTAGACCTGGTTTAGACCTGGTCTAGACCTGGTTTAATCCGCGTTTAGTCCTGGTCTAGTTCCAGTCTGGTCCCGCCCCCCCGCGTCTCCTATCTATAACATCAATCGGCAAAGGTCCCTTAGCCAATCAGGACACAGAACACAATGTTATACTATTTTAAAAAAAAAATTTTACACCAAAAAAAAAAAAGTTACACTACAAAAAAAATTTGGAAATTAAAAAAATAATAATCAGGAGTCAAAACACGTCTTGAAAAGAAAAGACATTAAAAAATTTATTTTGCATGATTTTCAGTCTGTATAAAATGTTATTTCAGAATAAAAAAAATATATATATATAATATATATATATGTGTGTATATATATATATATATATATATATGTATATATATATATATATATATGTATCAGTTAATATCAGTATCGGCCGATAACCGCAACATTAATATCGGATATCGGTATCGGCTCAAATGTTCACATCAGTGCATCTTTAAATGTAACTCCCCCTTATCCATGTGTTTGAAAAAGATGAAACTTTCCCAGACACATGGATGGGGGGGACAGTGAAATTACTATGACTGTCGCCATAGTAATATTTAAAGTTAAAAAATAAGTACTGTATCATTTTTAGCGTCAAAAGTCCTCAAAATTGCAGCTATAAATCGAACCTCAAAACTCCCAAATAACATTATTTGTCTGTGAGCAAGTGACTACTAAATCTTTATCCTCCCATTCAGTCGTTCACTCCACCGCATTGTAAATCGACGCACATGCCAACCCCTCTGTCTGTGCAGTGCCCACCGTTCTACCATTACCACCTCACGACTCCCCCGCCGGCCTTTTAAACCATCTATCGCCCAAAGCGGTCTCCCGTTTTTGGCCACCGTGCCCACATTCTCGTACATAAATTCCACCGACCCACGTCCGCGGAGGTGTAATATCTGATGTGTTAGTGTGAGCTGGGCCCTCGCGATAGTCAGGCCCAGATAAATATTACATGTCTTCTGTTCTTAAGGGTGCTTTTTCTCATTCGTTTGGTGGGCGCGAGGCTAATCAAAATTTTATGGACTTACATTAGTGCTACAGAATGTGTTTTAATGTCAGGAATTTTGGGGAAAGTTTTTTTTTTCTTTTTCCCCCATATGTTTTCTGATTTTAGAATGTGATTTTGTAAGGATTGTGACGTCATAGTATGTCGGAGAATTTTCAGTTGGCATATTATTTTCATAAATTTAGTTGGCTTAGTTTAGACTACTTAAAAAAATAGACGGAGGGGCTAGTAGAGCACAATAACATATGTTCTAGCAGTAAAGTTCAGACACAATTTCTCATTCATATATTTTTTTCTTTACGTTTACAACTTTCTACACTTAAGTTTGGGCGCGTACCGTATTCAATGTTATTTTCTAATTAATTATTATTATTTTTTACTTCTGTCAGATATACTGTATGAAGTAAGATGTATGGAATTGTGTAGCAAAAATAAATAATAAATAAATAAATTACACTTTTTACGTTTTATATTCAAACCCATAAAATAGTCACCGTTTGTTTTGTCGAAAAATATTTATTAAAATATTTATTAAATAAATAAAGTTATTTCACTTTTTTTCTTTGCTACATCATTCCATATTTCATACGTTATATAGCTGATGTGGTGTGATGAAAAAAAAATCTTCTTTACTACTTTCTACACTACCAGTTAAAAGTTTGGGCACATACTGTATTCAATGTTATTTATTTATTTTATTTATTTATTTTTACTTCTTTCTACAAATACACACAGAATACATCAGATATACTGGATGAAGTAAGATATATGGACTTAGGTAGCAAAGAAAAAAAAGTAAACACATTTTATATTCATATCCATAAAATAGCCACCATTTGCTTTGTCAAAAAATATTTAGTACAGTTATTTCACTTTTTCATGACTATATTATTACATATTTCATACGTTTATATAGCTGATGTGGTGTGATAAAGAAAAAACATGTTTTTTTATTTTATTTTTTATCTTTACTACTTTCTACACGATTAGTTAAAAGTTTGGGCACATACCGTATTCAAGGTCTTTTTTTTTTAAACTTCTACACACAGAAGACATCAAATATCCTGGATGAAGTAAGATATGGATATGGAATTGTGTAGCAAATAAAGTAAATGACACTTTTTACGTTTTATATTCAAATCCATAAAATAGTCACCGTTTGCTGTGTCAAAAAATATTTTTAGTTTAGTTATTTCACTTTTTTTCTTTGCTACATAGTTATATTTTATACTTTATATAGCTGATGTGGTGTGATATAGAAAAAAAAAAAAACTTTATGATATGATGTGCCCAAACTTTTGACTGGATGCAGATATAGAGACGTACTGGAAATATATGAAGCAAGATGTATGGAGTTATGTTTGCCTGGTCCCCACGCCTTCTGTCGTGTCGTGTCAAAGTATCACCAAACAAGTGATCAATTTTTTTCTTTTTTTTTTTTCTTTTTTCTGCTCTTTGGTTCTCTAGAATTTTTAATAAAATGACATTTCTCTCACCTTGTTTAGTGCTTCGCTCATTGATTCTGCATATTTTTTCCCTTTCTCTTTTCCTCATAAGCAGCAATATTTGTTTTTATTTGTTTTGATACAGATGGATGATGCGTTTCCCTGGAAAAAATAAAAATGAATGAATGTAATGAAGACTTCTTTTAGTGTTAACAAGAATCAATAGCAAAAACATACATGTAAAGTTCAATATAAAGAAAAAAATAAAAGTAAGATTTATGGCTGCGGCAGAAGAAACCATTTTTAAACCAGTCTCCACCCTGAATGAACACTTTGTGCTTTAACGATTATATGAAATTGTTTTTTTTATTTTTGTTTTAATGTGTGATTGTATAACCTTTGTTGATTTTTGCTCCACGGGACCTATCAAAAGTTGGGATTTCATCTGAAAACAACAAATTTACTTCGTAACTCAAGTCCACTTCCCTCGCTTCATCATGTTTGTTTATTTATCTATTTTTTTACTTTTATTTACTTTTATTAATTTTTTTTTTTGCCAAACCATAAACATCACCTGAACTGACTTTTCTTTTTCCATGAGTCTAAATAATTTCACTTATGACCGGGGAAAGCCAAATCATATTTTACCACAGAAGAGGTGTAAAAATATGCGAGCATAACCTGTCTGTAGGAAATATTGTTGGGTAATAGACTAAATCATAACGGCTAATACAACTATAGGGACTCAATGGGCGTTCAGGCAGCTAACAATGTTATGGGACCATAAATTCTACACTTTTTGATTTGGATCAATGTTTGTCGAACAGTTTATGAAAATGATGATGCGGTTTGGAGACAGCTGTGTGTTTTGTAATAATTCAAACAAAATAGAGGGTTTAATCAATTATATTCTGGCCAGATGTAATTTCTCATTTTGTAGAGATGTTTGGTGGTTTGATTGCCAGTTAAGAAATATTACTGACATTGTGCCCTTGATCAAGACAAAAACAATACTACTTCTA
The DNA here is from genome assembly GCA_036785185.1 of Paratrypauchen microcephalus. Classification (NCBI taxonomy): domain Eukaryota; kingdom Metazoa; phylum Chordata; class Actinopteri; order Gobiiformes; family Gobiidae; genus Paratrypauchen; species Paratrypauchen microcephalus. The sequence goes on along the minus strand of JAVJIX010000045.1, from coordinate 5,807,295 downwards.
GTAACTTCACCAGATTCTGAAAGTGTAGATTCTAAACTTTTCAATGATGCCTTGCACATGGAAATCTGACAACATTTGAAGAAGTTGTGGCCATTTTAAAGCACCTGGTTTAGTCCTGGTTTAGTCCTGGTTTAGTCCTGCTTTAGTCCTGGTTTAGTATTGGTTTAGTCCTGGTTTAGTCCTGGTTTAGTACTGGTTTAGTCCTGGTTTTAGTCCTGGTTTAGTCCTGGTTTAGTCCTGGTTTAGTACTGGTTTAGTCCTGGTTTTAGTTCTGGTTTTAGTCCTGGTTTAGTGCCGGTTTAGTCCTGGTTTAGTCCTGGTTTAGTACTGGTTTAGTCCTGGTTTTAGTTCTGGTTTTAGTCCTGGTTTAGTCCTGGTTTTAGTCCTGGTTTTAGTCCTGGTTTAGTCCTGTTTTAGTCCTGGTTTTAGTACTGGTTTTGTCCTGGTTTTAGTTCTGGTTTTAGTCCTGGTTTAGTCCTGGTTTAGTCCTGGTTTTAGTCCTGGTTTAGTCCTGGTTTAGTACTGGTTTAGTCCTGGTTTTAGTTCTGGTTTTAGTCCTGGTTTAGTGCCGGTTTAGTCCTGTACCCACACGCACATACACACATGTACACACACGCTAATGTTGACACAAGGCCGCTGCTTTCACCTAATATCTCCATTTGTCGCCATGTTGTCCGATAATTCACGTGTCTCCACGTGTTTTCGCGTATGCGCTTATATCCCGGACTTTCTGCAGCTAAATTCGCCAATCGCACACTGTACATGAGCTCCGAAGAAACGGACATGTCCCGAACCTGTCCTGAGTCCCGAAGGTCTCCCGAACATGTCATGTGTCCAAGTAGAAGTTAAAATGTGAAATGCCGCGTACATATTCATGAGCTCCTCACAGCTGAAAAGTGAACAGGGGAAACCCCTTCAACGCTTCTTGCAACAGGATTGGCGGGCGTGGGAAAATATGTTGATTTATACACGCCCCGTTTCTTTCCGAAAAACAAGCCAATTTGAAATAATTAATGTATGTTTTTAACGTCACTAATGCTGTTATTTGAAACATGGAGTGGCACATTCTACAAAAAAATAAAAATCACAAATTTTGAAAAAAAAAAATTAAAAACTCGATTATCTGGGTTTCACTAATCGCGAGTTGCGGCCTACTTTGCCGCGGTCGGTCACAAATTGTTTTGAAAATCCCAAACAAGGTGCAATACCAGCTGGTTAGCTCAACTGGTAAGTCACTGACTTTCCCCCCGGGGGTTGTGGGTTCAAATCCCCCCCGGCAATGAGCTAACCAGTGTGGGTCCTTGGGCAAGACCCTTCGCGGTACTGTGCCGAAAAAGATGGCTGCTCACTGCTCCTGAAAAGGATGGGTCAAATGCAGAAGTCAAATTTCTCCTATGTGTCACTGTGTGGCTTAATCTTAATCTTAAGGTTATGTTTTTTAAATCTTCTGGAAAATATTCTTTGTAAGTAACATTAATGTTCAACCTATTTTCTTCTCTCATAAATGTATTTATATATAATTACCATGGTAATCTCAATTGCACATGCACTGACAACCTGTTCTACCTGAGATATCTAGTTTACCACACACTGAAGATGGCTAATACCGGCCATAGTTAAATGCAGTGTGCAATAATGCTTAATTATCCAATGCAATAAGTTTATAAGCACTTTTCACAACTCTCAGACCATGTGAAGGTGTGTTACCAAACAAGACACTATAATTTTCTTTATTAATGCAACCATTGCTCATCTTACTGCACATTTGTATTCCCAACATTGTAATTGTAAAACATTTTTTATTGCGTAATGATTAGGTAAACTAGCAGCCCGTATATGCACAGTTAATGGAGACTCTAATCAAACAATAAAACTTTTTGCCAGCATTGTAAAGCTAACAACAGCTAATATGCAAACACACACTTCCTGATTATCCTGATTATGAAACACTTTATGATGCCAATATTTTGACCTCAAGAGCGGCAGGAGCTCAGTTGGCCGAGCGTTTATCCACTTGTCTGAAGATTGGCGGTTTGACTCACGCTCACCTCGACATAAACATCATTCACTGCGTGCACTTGGACGAGTGTAATCCGATTGCAAACGGATTGGGACCATATCGAATTCATGTGCACAGGCTAAGGATCGTATAGGGATTGGTTTCCTGAATCCGAATGGAACCCCTGGCTTAGGCCGATAGTAATCCGCTCGGTGCTGCCTTGTGCACGATATCGGATCGGATTGGCGTACTACACATGAGCGGGAATTTTTGCCAGGGATTTCACCCGGAAGTGGCAGGAGGCGCAAACGCCGTCATAAGTAGCGATTGTTGCTGGAAAAGTCAGACAAAATCATGGCTGCGAAGAAAGAATGCACAACACGTACACCAATGCTGCTCCGCCAAACTCCTGGAGCGCCATTTTTGTATACCGCCACATAGTTTTTATTGAGTAGCCATCACCCGGAAGTAGTTGAACGACAGTGCCACATAGCGTAGCGGAGCCGGCCAGGCTCTGACCATTATCCGATTACACGAGTTTCATGTGCACTTGGATTATAGGACAGACCACCCGCCGAGTAACGGAATTGGATTTGGAGAAATCCAATCCGATCCTACCATGTGCAGGCAGTGACAGTTTGACCAGTCACATCCACAGATCCAGAGGTTGGTAGCGCGATTCTAGCTCCCACAGATGAATGCTGTCTTTGTGTTCTTGGGCAAGACCCTTAACCCACATCGCCCCTGGTGTGTGAATGGGTGAGTGATTCCTTGTTGTAAAGCGCTTTGAGTGCCTTGAAGGTGGAAACGCGCTGTATAAAAATGTGACCATTTACCATTTACTGGGGCAAGACACATTTTGCTCAGATACGTGAAAAAAAAAATCAAGTGCAGGACGTTTAACGTGACTTGGCATCCTAGTTTGGTCCTGTTTTGTCTTCTCTTTATTTCCTCGTTGTCCAAACTGACGCAAGGTGCCACCAGAACTCTCCAATTATCCCCCTGTCTCGCACTCGGCTCTAACTGACCTCGCTAAGTCCACCTGTCTCTTTCTTTCTTTCTGTTTTTTTGTGTCTCTCCCTCTCTAAATGAAGGTCTATTTGGTCATCCCTAATCACGCCATCATTCTCCCTCACTCCTCCTTCACTTTGCTAATGCTAGCATGTATGGACTCTGTCAGGCTATTACCGCAGCTTCTAGACTTCTCGAGTGGACTGCTTTGGTCGTTTAATGTACTTTTTCCCAGTTTTGTCAAAAAGTACTCTGACCAGTCTGTTCTTTCGGGGTGGAAGTGGTAGACATGTATAGTCACTGACATTTTAAAGGCTCTACACCTGATTTCTTCCCATGTATGAGGGTTGTTTTTTGTCCAATAATCTGGAAGTGTGGGTTAGCATGCTATTTGTTTTTAGCATTATCTTCATAGCAAAACTTATGGTGAATAATAATTAGGATGCTTGGGAATCCATATATCCAAATAAGTGAGGATATATGGATTCAAAATGAACTATTTCTTTTTTTCATGATTTTAAGACAGTGAGAATCGGGTAGACTTTATTTTATGTTGAAACTTTGCAAAACGTACCTAAACCTAACACATTTGAGTTCTCATATAAAATAGTTTTATATTGAATTGATCTTCAAATGGAGTTCAAAGTGAGTATTGCCCGAAGACGATAGTACGCACTGATAGAACCTGAAATCTAACTACAGTAATCCCTCGTTTATCGCGGGGGTTAGGTTCCAGAAATAACCCATAATGAGTGAAATCCGCGAAGTAGTACAACTTTATATTTTACAATTATTATACATGTTTTAAGGCTGTAAACGCCTTAAAACACTGGAATTAATGTTTTCTCACATTTCTCTCTCGTTTAAACACTCAAACATTCGTAGATTTTCAACAAAATGTATTAATAGTGAAGCGTGGGGGCTCCGCCGGACGCACGAGGAGCGCGGAGACATGAGTCACTGGATCCGCAGGAAGCACCGCGCTCATCCAACGGCACTGCCACGTCCTGGGACGCGACGCGCACCAATCCCTTGGAAAAGTGCGCAACACGTGCACCCCTCATCGTGGTCAAATCCGTGACAGAGCAGCACGACTGGCGCACGAGATCGAACCGCGGCGCACTGGTTTAGACCTGGTCTAGTCCCGGTTTAGTCCAGGTCTAGACCTGGTCCAGTCCTGGTTTAGTCCAGGTCCAGTCCAGGTTTAGACCTGGTCTAGACCTGGTTTAGTTCTGGTCTAGACCTGGTTGAGTCCACGTTTAGTCCTGGTCTAGTCCTGGTCTAGTCCTGGTCTACTCCCGGTCCCCCCCGCGTACCCCATCTATCAGTCGGCAAAGGTCTACAGTCTCTTAGTCAATCAGGACGCAGAACACAATGTTACACACATAAAAAAAAATTAAAAAAAATAAAATCCGCGAAACAGCGAGGCCGCGAACAGTGAACCGCGATAGAGCGAGGGACCACTGTAATCAACTTTTGGTAATCCATATATCCATTATGGAATTTTAAAAAATAAATTAATAAGTAAATAACACTGCCTCACATGTATCACATAGGTTGCACTTTTTAGAGTTTGATGGTGTCATAATTTCAGGGGTGCCTCTATAATTTCAGGGGTGCCTCTATAACTAATGGGTGATTGACTGAAAGAAATTATTCAAACTCATGATCCATAAATGTTGAACCTTATCTTTATTTGGGTTCGGTTGGGATACTATGTGCAATACGAAATCCACGTGCAGTACTTATACTACACTATATTATGTGCAATCTGTGAAATACTCTACTTATGCCTTATTTAATCCTACCTGTACCTTTGTATTTTATTATAGTTTATAACATTTTTTTAAATTATATTGTTTACTTTTTCCCCTGCACTTTTTTTTATTAGTACTTCTTGACTATCTTAGCGAGTCAACGGTTCTTCTGATCCTAAGCATTTCATTGCATTGTTGACCTTGTGTTGATCCTGCATATGACAGATAAACAATCTTGAATCTTGAAATCTTGAATCTTGGATTGGCTCCGAACATTTCTCATATTAATCTCATGAATAAAACGTCCTTGCAACTGATAACAACCGCATTTTTGGGATTGAATAATGACACCAGTTTCTGAAGCTACTGTGAAAAGTATTTTAACTTTTTGTTTATTTATACTGACAAAGAAGACGTTTTGTTTCATGTGGGTAGACCCTAGTCTGGTTAACACCTGACCATATCACAAGTGAGATATGGGTCTGGGAACTCGCTTCGAAAAATCCCGTAGCGGAGGTGTGGTTAGCGATTGCCAACAGCCGTTTATTGGGCGTTATGAATGTCTATCATTGAGCGTATACGTAAGTCCATAGCCAATCATGTCAGTTGTCAGTTCAAACTACAAGCTTACGCTTGTCATGTAGTACGCGTCACCGTCTTGCCACACATCCCCCGCTCTCTGATTGGGGCCCTAAATCTGGGACTCTCGCTTGGACGAGTTTCCAGGCCGCCTTCCAGTTCGAAACGAACGGAAGCGGCCTGGGAATTCCCAGGCTAGGTAGACCCTATAATTGCAGAACTTGTGAACTTTAAGGCATATTATAATTCGTTATTACCTCATCGGAAACATACCTGTTGTTTCGTTTCATTCACACATGTTGAGAATTATTTATTGTTAGTCTGTCTACATCTCCAAAGCTCAAAATGCTCTGATCCACCTCGTGATGTCATGTAGTAATAGATTTCAAATTAATAGCTACTTTTCACCTTTAGTTCAATAGAGATTGGCAATTGCAGAGCTAAAATGATCAAACTCACTGCATGCACATGGTAGGATTTCTCCAAATCCGATCCCGTTACTTGGCGGGTGGTCGGCTGGCTGGCCGGCTCCGCTACACTACATGGCACTGTAGTCCAACTACTTCCGGGTGATGGCTACTCAATAAAAACACTACGTGGCGGTATACAGTCATACCTCACCTTACGAAAGACCCAACTAACGAATGATCCAAGTTACGAAACGCATTTACGTAAAATTTTCGTCTCTGAATACGAAAGAAAATTAAAGTTACGAAACGCGAAGTCTCAAAAATTCAAATAATGCGTGCTCGGATGCGCGTTCGGCTTCGCAGCAGCCCGAATCCCCCATTCCAACTCTACTTATGAAAAAATCACGTTACGAAACCACTTCTGGAACGAATTAATTTCGTAAGGTGAGGTATGACTGTACAAAGATGGCGCTGGAGGAGTTTGACGGAGCAGCATTGGTGTACGTGTTGTGCATTCTTTCTTCGCAGCCATAATTTCGTCTGACTTTTCCGGCAACAATCGCTACTTATGACGGCGTCGGCGCCTCCTTCCTCTTCCGGGTGAAATCCCTGGTGCCATTCCAATCTGATATCGTGCACAAGGCGGCACCAAGCGGATTACTATCGGCCTAAGCCAAGGGTTCCAATCGGATTCGGGAAACCAATCCCTATACGATCCTTAGCCTGTGCACATGAATTCGATACAATCCCAATCCGTTTGCAGTCGGATTACACTCGTCCATGTGCACGCACTGATTGATTCACTGATTGATTCACAGTGTATTACCACATGACATCACAAGGTGGAACAGTGTGTTTTCTGTTTGAGAAGAAGAAGAACTCAGCCTAAATATGCAGGGTCTGTGTGTTAAGCGTGTGTGAATTAAACAAAACACAACTCCAGGTGTGTTTGTGATGAGGAAATTACATTATTCATTAATACACATTAGAAAATGGCGTAATACGAGCTCTTTAACCATAAACCAGGTCAAAAAATCTACAACCTGACAGTTAAAAAGCAAATTCCACCACAGAATTCTGACCTGTTCCATTTTCAATTATAGAGATATTGAAATTCTAAAGCGTTGTAATGTCACGTGAACCTATTCCGATTTGGCACATTTACAGTAAGGCAAAAGAACATGAAACGCTTTGCAGTTTAATCAAAGCCAACAGCGTATCTCGTGTCATCTCTTTCTTCTCCCAATAATTTCTCCTTCCATTTTATATAACATGTCATCCGGCGCTTAAAAATAGCTCTTGCCTTCCTTTGAAAAGATATGCAAATACGATTCTCCAGCACCATATGTCACCGCGCGTCGCATTTTCCCCTTTAGTGGAGGAGTCGGGAATGTGCGGCGCATCGCAAACAAATTTTCAAACTTAAGGCTACATTAAAATGGCGTATGCTTAGCCATCTGAGACAGGCAAGGTTGTCAGAACTGAAAGTAGTCATTTCGATGATGTTTGCGCCGGTGTTTGAGTTGCAGATGAGTGTTTCGGGGTGTTCCCTTATCACTTCGGCGTTAGATTTTACAGTCTGTCAGTTTGACGGTTGAAGCCTCTAGGTTGGAGTACGCCGATGGAATTCAGTGAGTTAGCAGAGTTTGGTTCCATAATAGGACGTGTGATAGAACGTTGTATTTAGTTATGAAGGCATTTTAAGATTTATGTTCCGACTGAACTGATAATAATGATATCTTAAAAGAACACTATGTAACTTTGTGATTGGGAGCCCGTCATTGCTCTGCCTTTAATGTCCCACAGTGTGACATTAAACAGCTTTTCCTTACATTTTTTCAATTACTGGTGGTTTTATAATAGCTTACAAATGCATATAAAACAGGGATTCTGACTGTGAGCGGGGACACCTCTCCACAGATCTGACCTGCAACGTGGTCTGTTTTGGTCTCCATGAAGATAGAAAGGTTTAATGCCATACTGTGAATTATTCCACACAAAGAAATCACATCTCCATGGAGAAAAGCGTTTGACGGATCCTCCACCAAAACAATGCAACTTAAACTAAATACTTTGAGACTAAACACTAAACAGTTGGTCCAAAGTACAATTACCGTTTAAAACTACAGTTTAAAAGGAACCTACATGTTTAAAAAACCCAGATTCAAAACCAAGATTATGGCTGTGAAACAAGTTCATTTATGGAATAATCTTGGCTGCCTGGTGAACAGAGAACAATCTTGCTCTGAATGCCAAGAAAACCAAAGAGATCATCGTCGACTTCAGGTTCTGACAGATCTTGTCCCTCTCTACATCAATGGCGAGTGTGTGGAGAGGGTCAACACTTTCCAGTTCCTTGCTGTTCTCATCTCCTGGACTGAGAACATCACAGCAATCGCTAAGAAGGCTCAGCAGCGTCGACACTTCCTAAGGGTGCTCAGGAAGTACGAACTAGACCCCAGCCTGCTACTGACCTTCTACTGTGCGTCCATTGAGAGCCTGCTGACGTACTGCATCACCGTGCGGTACGGCACCAAGGCGGACAGGGAGTGGCTCCAGAGGGTAGTCAAGACGGCGCAGAAGATCATAGGCTGCCCTCTCCCCTCCCTGATGGACATCTACACCTCCCGCTGCCTTAGCAGAGCCAACAACATCAACAAGGACAGCTTCCACCCTGGCTCTCAGTTCTTTGACCCGCTGTCCTCAGGAAGGCGTCACAGGTGCATTAAAGCAACGACCAACAGACTCAAAAACAGCTTCTTCCCAAGAGCATTACCACTTTGAACACTCACATGCACTGACTGACTTACCCCATATTCCTGTCCCCATTCTCCTCCCATCCACCCGTTGTGCAATTACTTAACACAGTGCAATATATCTTGTTGGACAATATTTATTACAGTGTAATAATATAGTTTTTGTAGCATATCAACCTGGACAATATTTATTACTGTGTAATATCTTGAACTGGGTTTTGGAGCATATCCACACGTTGTTGTGCAATGCCTAATTACAGTGTAATATCCTGTGGTGCAACACTGAACAGAATGCTATAGCTTGTTGATAATATTTAATGCAGTACAATATGCTAAACTGAATTCTGTGAAACATCTCCCTCTGCAATGTAGAGACTCTCTAGTGTCTCTAGTCTATTTTTTTATTACCATTAGTGTTTTATTACCTATTCTGTGTTGTAAATATCCTGCTGTGTTGTAAATATCGTACTTAAATGTCTGCACTGAAGTGAGATGCGTTCAATCTCATTGTGAGTATGTACGATGTAAATTGTACATATGAATAGCGACAATAAAAGGCATTCTATTCTATCTTGACAAAGAAATTTCAAAGAATCAAGTACAATAATGACATTTAAAAAAAATATAAAATCCAGTGTAATGTGCAGGTATGAAAAAGAAAACTAATTTGTTGCGCATAAAAATGAAGCTTTCTGTTTATAATTGATTAATAATTGTGATTGAAATGGAACGTATTGATGAAATGTTTTATCGTCACTATCGGTGTTATTGTCTGGAAAAGGGAAGAGGGGCAAAGAACAAGAAGAAGAAGACATCCTTTATTTATCCCCGTAGGGAAATTATTTCTCTGCATTTGACCCATCCTTTCAGGGGCAGTGGCCAGCTCATCTTTCAGGCACCCGGGGACCCGTCTTCATGATCTTATTGCTCGGCTTGGTCAGGACCTCAGCTGGAGGATTTTACCTGGAGCATGTTTTGGGTTGATGGGGAAACCGGAGCGCCCGGAGGAAACCCATACAGACATGGGGAGAACATGCAAACTCCACACAGAAACTACTATTGCCTTTCAAATTGAAATAAATGCCTTGCAAGATAAAATCCTGGTTCCTGGTCTCTTATTTTATTAAATAAATTTCCCCCAAAAAGTGTTTATATGTGGGTTTTTTTCCTTCTTCATTACGCATTTTTTGGCTAGTGCGACTTGTACTCCGGAGCAACTTGTAGTCCGAATAATATTTATTATGTCACATGGTACAAACATGCATCCCCTTTTACCAAACCTGTCGCCTACTGTTCTTGCTGTGTCTTTTGTATGACTACTGCACACAAACTCTGCCATTTCCTTGCGTAACGTTCTTCTTTTCTCCTTGTCCAAACTTCAGGTAAAGGTCCGGAGACTCTGTTCGCGGGGCAGAAGCTCAACGACAACGAGTGGCACACGGTCAAAGTGGTGCGCAGAGGCAAGAATCTGCAGCTGTCTGTGGACAATGTCACTGTGGAGGGTGAGTACGCATGAGAGACCACAAGGGGGCACTGCAAGATATGGGAGGGACCTAGTATAAAGAGGTTTTGGACCCTTTGGCAATAGGCTTTATTCACGCTTACCAGAAGACGTTTGGAAACATGACGACTTCCGGTGTAGTTCCCGACACTGGACAAGTGATAAAATCGTGGATGCAGCAGCAGCGTCTTCACAACCTTCCAAAGTTTTCCACGGAGGACGGGACTCTAATTCCGTCTTCCATTTCACTTACAGGCAGCTGGTTTATTTATTAAGTTAGACAAATTATATACACAAATTCATAAGCAGTTTGTAAAAGGAAAAAAAGAATACAACGACATCTAGATGAAGAAAACCAGGCCATTTTCTCAGTTTTCCCAGATTTTGTCCCATCGCCAACAGAGCCCAAAGGAAGTCGTTAGCCGCATGTTTCCAAACGTCTTCCGGTTCTGTGACGTAAGCGTGAACAGAGTATGAATATGACACTGGAGGAGGAATTCTGAATTTGATGAATGTGATGATGTCGTACTCTCAGGGTGTTTTCACACTTGGTCCCTTTCAGCGTTTAAAGCGAACTCAGATCGCTAACTGAGCATTATAGGTTTATATGTGAACACTCTAAGCGCACTCAGACCCCTTTAAAACGAACCGAACTGAGACCATCTCGGGAGGTGATCTCAGTACGGTTCGCTACAAGGTCCGCGGTACGGTTCGTCTAACCTGCGCAGTGTGTACACATAACGCTCTGGGTTCACTTCGCCTTTTGTGCAGTTTTAACCTTCTAAGCTTCCCGTAGACAGCGACACGGGGAGGTAGTGACGAAAAATAACAATACAGGACTCTTTCGAGGCCCTGTAATTGGAATGAGTACACTTTAAATCCTTTAACGAGGATCCATTGGAGGGCAAGTCTGGTGCCAGCAGCCGTGGTAATTCCAGCTCCAATAGCGTATATTAAAGTTGCTGTAGTTAAAAAGCTCGTAGTTGGATCTCGTGTCCGAGGTGACGGTCCGCCGCGAGGCGGGCCCCCGTCTGTCCCAGCCCCTGGCTCTTGGCGCCCCCTCGATGCTCTTGGCTGAGTGTCCCGCGGGGTCCGAAGCGTTTACTTTGAAAAAATTAGAGTGTTCAAGGCAGGCACGGTCGCCTGAATACTGCAGCTAGGAATAATGGAATAGGTCCCCGGTTCTATTTTGTGGGTTTTCTCTGAACTGGGGCCATGATTAAGAGGGATGGCCGTCACAGAGAATGCCAAGGAGTGAAGGTCTCAGAGCTCTAGAGAAGCTACAGTGTGAACAGAAAGAGGACTGAGGCTCCATCAGAGCTTAAGTGGACCAGAAAGAGAACTCGGTCCTCTTTCACAATGTGAACACAAACAGAACTGAGTTTGTGTTCTCTTGGTCCCCTTGTTGGTCCACTTTTAGGGGACTGAGTTCAGTTCGCTTAAAGGGGATTATACTGTATGTGAAAACACCCTCACATGGCGAACAAGAGCCAGATTTCCTCGTTGGTTGCATTGTGCTCTCGTAAGAAATATCAAAAAGGTAAATTTGCAAATGTTGAAACGGATCTATTAACTTCCTACACCACCCACTTGTCTACATGGAGATGGATAAGTTTGACCTGGAGTTGTTTTGTTTCATTCACACATTTTAGTAATCCTTTATTATTAGTCTGTCTACATCTCCAAAGCTCAAAATGCTCAGTTACACTTTGTGATGTCATGAAGCAGTTTACGAGGTTCCTTTTGCCTTATGTTCAGATGATTCTGTTGATGCACAGAACAAAATGTTTTCAGTTTGAGAGAAGAACTCAGCCTAAAAATGCAGTTTGTGTGTTAAACGTGTGAATGAAACAAAACACAACTCCAGGTCTGTTTGTGGTGATGAAACGACATTAGAATACAGATCAGAAAATAGCCTAAACATGGGCCCTTTAAGTAAAAAAACAAAACAAAACACAGAAATCATAAGATAAAGGTTGCGTCCCATTTCTCTGTCTTACCCCTTCATCTTACCCCTACCCCTTGGTTTTGCGCGTTCATGTGAGGGCAAGGGGTGTCCCGATTCTAATTTTGATCAAGGGCTAGAGCCACGACCTCGGGCTACATACACCTTGAAACGAAGTAAACGCGCGACCAGACTTGAATCGAAGGGGTACGCCTACAAGCTCAGGCAGGTTTTGGGATCAGGATGGCAGCGTCACATCGACCAGCCAAGGAGTCTCATAAATGTATTTTCAGCAGTTGTAATTATCGATTAACAGTTTAGCACAGTTTACAATTATGACGCTTATGTTCTACGTTACTTTTAGTGAACTGTTGTTGCGTTGGTTTTAATTGTAGTGATGTCTGTTTAGCCGACGCTGTCATTTTTATCAAACTTTCATTATAAACAAGCTAGTTTTTTTGTCGAGCTGAGGTACAGGATAATCCTTGACATTTCTTTACGTTTGTTTGCGTCAATTATTGTCGCCTCTGTAGACGTAGCAGCTCAGGTAGAGGCGAGGGATGATGACGCAAACGGTAATCAAGCGGCGTCCCATTTCTTAGGGGAACATTCGTACCCCGAGTGCTCTCAGCTCGTTATCGAGGGGCAAGACAAAGACGTAGATAAAGGGGTAGGAGAAGGGGTAAGACAGAGTAATGGGACGCAGTCTAAATAGGCTATAACCGAGATAGGCAACCATTTATTTACATCTGCGATTTATTTTATTTATTTATTTGAAACAAGGACAGTGCACAGAAAACATTAATCCCAGAGAGAAAAAAAGGCTGTGTGCCAGATTTAGCTACAGGCTAATTTCCATCTATATTAAATGTTTAATATTGGTTGGCTTTTCAATTAACACATATTGAAACATTTAACATTAGGGCGCCCTTGTTGTTCGGGGTCCTCTGCACGGTTTCCTCTCTATAAACCTCCTTGCCAACTCTACACTTCTGTGTTTGCTGCTAAAACTTGCTTAAACACGTCCGCCCACACGGTCCAAACTTTGGCAGAGCTGCTCGTTTCAAAGTGCAAGGTGACTAATTAGGACGGCGGTGGAAGGAGCATATGCCCGGGCTGTTTCTGGCCCCGTTACATTTTAAGGAAGGAGATGGCAACGGCGCATTTGGCAAAGTTCAGTCAAAAAACATTACGCACTGTTGACTGAAGCGCGCAAGTCCAAAAGTTTGTCAGGTTATCATGAATGCGCTGCAATTTTTAAGTTTGGAAAGGGTGTAAATGAGATGCTGAACTGTACGAAAAAAAAAATATATATATTCTGTGGACTGTAATGTTGGCTCGATGGTAAATGTATAGACCGATATTGCACTATTTTCGGATCTGTTATAATGTTGTTTCCTCATCACAAACAGACCTGGAGTTCTGCTGTGTTTCATTCGCAGATGTTCTTCGTGACGTCATGTGGTAATACAGGAAGTGCTCCACTGTGTTTTTAAACTCCACACACTTTCAGTAGAATCATTTGAATAGTTTCAGCCCTAGAATTGCCAATCTTTGATGAACTAAAGCTAAAAGGTAGCTGTTAATTTAAAAACTAGCTTCATGACATCACAAGGTGGAACAGAGCATTTAAAGGAAAAGTAACGTTTTTTACAATTTGAGCCTTATTTCGGTAATAAAACAAGTTGTTTTACTCACCCATAGCACTTTGGTGTCATATGGAGCACTTCCGGAGATGTTTTAGATTTGCGATCTCCGTAACGTGAGTTCTCGGGGCACATGTTTGCGGTCTCCAAATAACACAAACTTTAGCACTTTTCAAATCATAGAAGCTCGATGTCTTTAGTCTACGATTTCGTTTGGTCAAAAGTGGCCTGTAATCCGAGATTTAGCCATAGTTTCGAGTAGATGAGGACGCCAGTGCGCATGTGAGGACTGTGCTCTCAGCTCCCGGGACCCAAACATGAAACGCAAAGCTGTAAACTATGGATAAATCTCGGATTACAGGCCACTTTTGATTCAAACAAAATCGTAGACTAAGACATCGAGCTTCTATGATTTGAAAAGTGCTAAAGTTTGTGTTATTTGGAGACCGCACGGGGCATATTACATGCTCGGGGAATATATTATATGCCCCGAGCTATGATAAAAGAAGAAATTCAATTTGTCAACTGGACAAACTGGACAAAAAGAATTTGTCCAGTTGACAAATTGAATTTCTTCTTTTATCATGGATTCTACCTGGACGACTGAGGGACTCTTCACGCGCCCCGAGCTATGGCTAGAAGTCGCGCTAGGCTAACGCAAATCTAAAACATCTCTGGAAGTGCTCCATATGACACCAAAGTGCTATGGGTGAGTAAAACAACTTGTTTTATTACCGAAACGAGGCTCAAATAGTAAAAAAAACCAAAACGTTACTTTTCCTTTAACCTTTGGAGATGTAGACAGACTAATAATAAAGGTTTACTCAAATATGTGTGAATGAAACAAAACACAACTCCAGGTGTGTTTTTGACGACATTCTAACATGGCTTAAAGCTCCCAAGAGTCAATGTTACGTAATATAGGACCTTTAATAAATATTCTTGATGGAGAATTTGTTTGGATTTGTGGTCAATGAAATAAAAATGACAAAATAATAAGCTGCAGGCAGCACACAGAGCTCAAATTAGATTAAAAAGTGCTACTTTAAAATGTAAAATGTATTAATTTACAACACAAAGTCAGATAAGTCAGAACTTGGATTGAGAGTTCAGTTAATTACAACAAAGGCGATAGAAACTGAAGTAATATGCAAACAAATTCATTGTTTTTTGTGGTTATTGTCACATTTTTATCCAGCGCTTTTTCATATTCAAGGCACTCAAAGCTCTTTCATATCAAAGAACCACTCATTCACACACTCAAACACCGGTGTATGTAAACGGGTTAAGGGTCTTGCACAAGGACAAAACGACAGAATTCATCTGTGGGAGCTGGAATCACACGGTCAAGCACTGCCGTATTATGTTGAGAGTGGGATTCGAAAAACCTTTGAGTCGATGTAAAAACTGTCTACCAACTGAGCTGCTGTCGATTCTGTATTTTAAAGGTCCCATGGCATGAAATTTTCTGAGGTTTTTGAACGTTAATGTGAGCTCCCCTACCCTGTTTAGCCCCCCCCCCCCATGGTTAAAAGTTGTGAAATGTCTAAACTGAGCATTTGCGATCCTTTTCTGCGTTACAAAAAATCGGAGCTCAAACGGGCGATTTTGAACAAGGCACCTTATTGACGTCAGATCGAAAAAAGAAATGCAAATGCAGTTCCACCCCTGTCTGTCTGAACTCAGCGTCTGTAAATCACGCCCAGAGAGTTTGGACTGCGAATGCGCTAGGCAATGCGAAATGCGGTTTTTTTAGGGCTGTCAAACGATTAATTTTCTTGATCGCAACTAATCTCAGAAATTTCATAGTTAATCGCGATTAATCGTGATTTATTTTGCATGTTTAAAATTGATATCTTGCAGTAAGACCGTTCGAATCTAAAGTTAAACTCACAATGCAAAGTATTTCTCACCATTTTTTTTATTTCAAAAAAGTGCAGAACCAGTAATAGTGCTTACTTTGAGAAATTGTAAATAAATGATTGAAGCCCGCTCGAGCTGCCTACGGATGCGTAGAAGGAACAAAATACTAGCAAACTCAAAATAGCGCGTTTAACCAACAATGAGTTTAATTAATACAACCAAATGAGCTGCATATGGATGGTAGAATTGCGGAAAATGCTGGCAAACTCTGATCGCGATTAAAAAAATTGTTCGCGATTAAAACTCTATCGCGATTAATCGCGATTAACGTGTTAATATTCCCAGCCCTAGTTTTTTTATTTGCCTGGAGGCACGTCCGAGTGTATTAAGGCTCGGAAGTCCTTTATCTGAGCCTCTGGACCTTTGAACAGCAGTGGTTTAATTTTATTTTCTGTGGAAATGTGTTTATTTTTCAATGGAACGCTTCAAATCTCTCCCCCCGTGCAAAAACACGGAAATGGATCAGCTGAGAGCTCAGAGCCGAAAGCGGAGTGTTTGGCCACGCCCCCACCCTCTACTATAGGCCAGCTCTTTTCTCCTCATTTGCATTCAAGCAACAACGCCCATTATAGAGTGTTCAGAGAGAGAAAAATTACTCTTTCTCATCTTATCTCTGTTTCTCATGCACTGAGTGTTGATTTTGAAGAAGGATTCATTTACAGTATTAGGGAACCATTAAGGAGCCATATAAAAGCATCAAGAAGTACCATGTCATGGGATCTTTAAAGTGCAAAACTGAAATGATTACGCTCCGTTATGTGCGGGACATCTGAGAATTCAGTTGTAGTTGGAGGCCAAATAAGGGAATTCTTCAAGGTTTTTAGTGCAATAGTTATGCTGTTTGTGTAGAGATTTTCATATTATATACCTATGAATGTTTTTTTTTCCCCTTTATTTTCAATATTGTGCTATAACTGCTAAAACAACCTTGAAATTCGAATGGCAAGTCAGGCCAAGCTGTACAACAAAAACAACTCTATTACACTCACAGTATAAGCACACACACACACAACTGCCAATGTGCATTAAGCATCTGTGCTCTGAAGCAGGTGAGGCTCAGGTCAGGGAGCAGAGGGAGGAGAGAGGGGGCAAAGTGGAGGAGGGAGTGGGGCATGGAAGTTGTAGCCCGGGGCGGATGGATCAAGGGATGGAGGAGTAGATGGGCGAGAAGTGAAGGCAAGATGAGAGAGATGGAGCGATAGATGAAGGGGGAAAGAGGGAAAAATACGTAGTCCACTTCTTTATACACTCTGATAATAAGTAGAGGAGGAGAGCTACTGCAATTTCCAGACTATAAGCCTCTACTTTTTTCACACACTTTAAACCAGTGGTTCTTAACCTGTGTTCGATCGAACTCTAGGGGTTCGGTGAGTCAGTGTCAGGGGTTCGGCGGAGGTCAAGACACACACCCGACTCATATGATTGGTGATGACACGCCCTGCTTGGCCATCACCGGCTGCAGGTGATCACGCTTTTGGTGTCAACAAATGGTAACGTATCCTGTTATTGCTAGGAAAGCCCTGGAAATTTTTATACCGTTTTTACAACATATCTTTACGAGCAAACCTTTTCGAGGACATTGAACATAAAAAATAAGAAAAGGAACAGACTTTGCTGTGAAAATGACATGAGAATGGCACATGCCAAGGTGAAGCATTTCTGAACTCAAAGGCAACAGCAAAAGTGATTTGCAATAAATCTTCATTATTATTGTAGCCTGATGGAAATGAGGTAATGGGCGTGTGTTAAAATGTTAAAAATAAGAATTTATTGCATAAATACAATAAGTTATTGGAATACATAAGGTTAAAAATGAAAACCATTTCAGTGTGGTAGTTTTAAAAAGTTCATGTGTTTGTGAAAAGGTTTGTCATTTGTTGTGAGTTCATTGTGTTGGTTTTTGTTCTTTGAACACAGCGACGTTAATGCACGGTTCATTTTGTGCACCGGTAAAACATACACCCATGTGTTGAATTTGAAAAAAATAAAATAAAAAATCATATTTTATTTTTCAGTACAGAAGGGTTTGGTGAATGTGCAAATTAAACTGGTGGGGTTCAGTACCTCCTTTAAACTTTAAACCAAGCATGTCCAAACTATGGCTCGTGGGCCAAATGCGGCCCTCAGACAAATTTTTCTTGGCCCCCAGGCTTCCTTGCCTGGTTTATACCTGACCATATCACAAGTGATATATGGTCTGGGAGCCACCTACTAAATATCTCGTAGCGGAGGTGTGGTTTACGATTGCCAACAACCGTTTGTTGGGCGTTACAAATGTCTATCATTTGGAGTATACGTAGCCCATAGCCAATCATGTCAGTTGTCAGTTCAAACTACAAGTTTCCGTTTGCCGCGAAGTATGCGTCACCGTCTTTCCACCCCTCCCCGCTCTCTGATTGGCTCCCAAAATCAGGAGAGCTCACTTAGCCTAGTCGCCAGGCTGTCCTTCAGATCGGAACGAACGAAAGCAGCCTGGGATTTCCCAGGTTACAGGCTTCCAGGTGAATTGGCCCAAATTACCTTGAGCAGAACTTTTGACTGCAAGTTTTGGAAAATCTACCTTGATAAGACAATATTTAATATTTATTGTGTGGTTTTGAGGAGTTTGAATGAATAAAGGACTGATAGCTCATTTTAACGTGTTTAACATGCATATTTCAATTATTCACTGTACTGAGCTCGAGTCTCTGGCCCTCAATCGGCCCTCTGCTTCGTCTGTGTTTAGATATGTGGCCCTTGATGAAAAAAGTTTGGACACCCCTGCTTTAAACCCTGTGTCTTGTACAACGATGCAGCTAATTTATAGATGGATTATTTGTTTATGAACACAGCAGATGTGCACAGAGCCTGAGTGCGGCGCCGCTGTTTGTGCAGTTAACATGAAGTTACAACTCTAGCTAGAGCTGTTGTCAACACTGAAACAGTTTATCACCGTGCGATAGAATAAGTTATGATGCTACACGAACATTAGTGAGTGGGATACATCCTAATGACCCATATGCGTTGAATTCATTTGAGTGTGTAAATGACGAAAAAAGAAAAACATTAATATGTCTAAGGGCCTGTCCACACGACAAAATTTTGTATTCGTTTTGGCTTTTCATCCACACGGCGCCGGCGTTTTGGGGGGCGAAAACGGTGTTTTTTGAAACCAGGTTCCAGAGTGGAGAAATCTGAGAATGCCAGGGTTGCGTTGTCATGTGGACGAGCAAAACGCAGCTTCTGGAAAACGATGACGTTGCGATGCTTGTTTGCAGAAGAGAAAGGACTTTATGTGCATGCGCTCTTTGTAGTGTTGCGTTTCCGGTGGCTCTGGCTGTTTCCTGTTTACAGCGCCACATATCGGTGTGGCGTATGTATTACATCGTTTTCACTCAGCGCTCCGTTTTTGTCTGGACGCGAATATTTACTGATCCGACACCTGTGTGGACACAATTTTTTTTCAACCCGCATAAAAAAATAATAATCCAGGAGCGTTGTCGCGTGGACGTAGCCTTTAAATGTGTCTGGAGAGGAAAATGAATATTTAGACACTGGCTAATTTGTGGAATGACCAAAGCCGGAGCACAGAAATTAAAAAACAAAAGGTGAAATTGAAAATTGCTGGATGCTGTCGGACACCTGCCTTTTCCTTCAAATGTAATAAGAGTCTGAACATGACTGACATCCTAATGACCCAAAGGCGTTGAATTCAGTTGAATGCGTAAATGACGAGAAGAAATGTCTCAAACTTCAGTAGTCGGACATCCACTCATACCTGATCGATACACCTAGCCCCGCCCCCTGGAGAGCCAGAAATCTGCTGAAATCCTACATTTCCTTCTATAGATTTTTACGGACTAAGCCCTCCGAGGGGGTACAAGAGCGAGACAGACAGGTGGAAAAGATGATGCGCCGTGGAAGATGTCAGTTTGATTGTGTTTTGAAGTTATTTCGCACCCTCCTGGAAAACACATGAAGAATTGCATACTGTATGAAGCAGCTTTTAAGTTAAAGGCAGTTGATTTGGCTGTCAAAGAAGGAAATAGAGCTGCTGCGCTAGAGCTCGGCATCAATGAGTCGAAGCTGGTGACAGCAGCTACAGGCTGGCCGTTTTACTGCCGCGTTACAGGCACTGTTCAGAAAAAGCACACACGGGTATTTAATTAAAGGTCCCATGGCATGAAATTTTCACTTTCTGAGGTTTTTGAACGTTAATGTGAGCTCCCCTACCCTGTTTAAGCCTCCCCCTCCCATGGTTAAAAGTTGCGAAATGTCTAAACTGAGCATTTGCGATCCTTTTCTGCATTACAAAAATTCGGAGCTCAAACGGGCGAGTTTGAACAAGGCACCTTATTGACGTCAGATCGAAAAAAGAAATGCAAATACAGTTCCACCCCTGTCTCTCTGAACTCAGCGTCTCTGTAAATCACGCCCAGAGAGTTTGGACTGCGAATGCGCTAGGCAATGCGAAATGCGTTTTTTTATTTGCCTGGAGGCACGTCCGAGTGTTTCTAGGCTCGGAAGTCCTTTATCTGAGCCTCTGGACCTTTGAACAGCAGTGGTTTAATTTTATTTTCTGTGGAAATGTGTTTATTTTTCAATGGAACGCTTCAAATCTCTCCCCCGTGCAAAAACAAAGAAATGGATCAGAGGGCACAGCTGACAGCTCTGAGCGGAGAGTTTGGCCACGCCCCGACCCTCTACTATTGGCCAGCTCTTTTCTCCTCATTTGCATTCAAGCAACAATGTCCATTATGACCTGTTCTGAGGGAGAAAAAAATACTCTTTCTCATCTTATCTCTGTTTCTCATGCACTGAGTGTTGATTTTGAAGAAGGATTCATTTACAGTATTAGGGAACCATTAAGGAGCCATATAAAAGCATCAAGAAGTACCATGTCATGGGATCTTTAAACATTTAAAAAATCTTTCTGTGTAAATATCTCAAGTTACAACATGGACACCTGCAGCTTATAGACAAGTGCAGCCTAAATATGTACAATTTTTTTTCTTTTTTTCTTTCATTTATATTCAAGTGCGCTCAATAGTCCGGAAATTACAGTATATACGAAAGAATGTGCATTTAATACAATAAAACACCTGTAATACAACCTGGAAATTCCTTTTTAATTCAGTAAATAAATCTGACCACCAGCCTCATTACCCCATATCCTCAAACATACAAAACATACATTAAGATTAAGATTAAGATTAAGATTGGGCTTTTTAGCCTTTATTGGTCTCACACACAATGACACACAGTGACACACGGGAGAAATTTGACTTCTGCATTTGACCCATCCTTTTTCAGGAGCAGTGAGCAGCCATCTTTTTCGGCGCCCGGGGAGCTATATTGCAGCTATAACAAGAGATTATTTGTGTAATTTCCTTCACAGTGGGTTAGGAAAGTAGTTGGCACCTTTATTCATATATCACAGTATTTTTCGCCTGATTTCATCGGCTGCAGTTAGAAACAAAGAGATTTAATTTAAGTGGCTCTTTGTAAATGGTCTAGGGTAACTTGTATTATACAGAGCTGTAGCTGCATCATAAATTTCCCATTATCTTTTACACATCATAATCTCAATAGAATATGTAAAGTGGTTTAACACGTCGCCTCAAAGCGATTCCATCCAGAAGGAGGCCATAGTTTAAATCAGACAAAACAAAAATTACCTCGTCAAATTAAACTAGTACATTTGGTCAGGATTACGTAATAGAGAGTATTATTGGGTTTAAATAAAGATATTCTGTTGTTCTGAACTTATGAACCTAAATATATATGTAATGTATTATGTAAAATATTTGAAGTTTTTTGAAGATATTATTGTATTATATATTTGAAGATATTTCGCTGTAATTTATTAATGTAATAGGGACTGCAGATGGAAACTAGCTATGTAGCTATAATCTGGTGCAGATCATCTTTGTTTTATGAGCTTAATGTCTCTGTACATTGTCCCTTTTCAAATAAAGACTAAACAAAGTTAGATTTATGGAAATCTGTAGCAAAAAAGGGATTTGTTTAGCTTTTTTGTTTTTCTCTGCTACATAATTGCATATATCTTACTTCATATATTTAGTTTTGTCCTGTATGTATATAAAATGTAAAAAGTAGTAAAAATAAAGAAAAAAAAACATCTAAAACATGTCTGTGCTGTCAAAAAGAAAAGTAAAAACATGAATCTAAATGTGGCTGGAGAGGAAATGAATAGTGACTCTGCTTTGACACTATTTAGTCACTGGCTAATTTGTGGAATGACCAAAGCCCGGAGCACGGAAATTAAAAGCAAAAGGTGAAATTGAAAATTGCCTGACGCTGTCGGACGCCTGCCTTTTTTACCCCTTCAAATGTAATAAGAGCCTGATTTATTATTATGTTTGTGTTTAAGCAAAATTTGTGTTCCCCAAGTACTGATATTTTATATAATCAGCTCTTGAGGTCAAAACAAGTCAGTTGTGCTGTATACGTCAAATTTTAAAGAATCGTCCATGAATCAGGAAGTGCACAGTTAGCATGCTAGTTCTTGTTAGAACTGGTGTGTCTGCAAAACTAAACCCTGGCCTCTGAAAGTTATGAAAAGCGCTCAGAAACTCATTGTGGTGAATAATTAGGATGCCTAAAATTGTATTTTTCAAGTTTTTTTTTTTAATGTTTTTAAGACAAAATCAGGTACAGCACATTTAAATTTAACTTTTATGTGCATTGAAAGTTCCACACTATAGCATTACCTTATGTTTCTTGCATTTATTCAATTACAAGTAAATTATTGCTTCAAAATCCATTGGAGATGCCTGCTTTCTTTGACTGGGATCGCCTCTCCACAGATCTGACCTCTAACTTGGGTGGTGGTGTCGACTGGGCGGCAGTAGCTCAGTTGGTAGAGCGTTTGTCCACTTGGTTGGTGGTTCGAATCCTGCTCTTGACAAAAAAATAAAGAAAAACATTGGTTGAGCGGTCAGATCCACAGGTTGGTGATACAATTCCAGCTCCCGCAGATCTGCCGTTGTGTCCTTGGGCAAGACACTTAACCCACCTCGCCCCCAGTGTCTGTGTACACTGGTGTGTGAATGGGTGAGTGGTTCCTTGTTGTAAAGCACTTTGGGTGCCATGAAGGTGGAAAAACGCTGTATAAAAATGTGACCATTTACCATAACTGCTTGTCTACATGTATAAAGAAAAGCACGACACCATACTGCGGAACATTGCAAGCAAATAGCATAGCATCTCCATGGAGACAAGTAGGTGGCAGACCTTCTAGCAGAAAAAGTTACACCTTACTCATTTAATACAATTTCGTGTCCTATTTCTCTCACAGGTCAGATGACTGGTGCCCACACGCGGCTAGAATTCCACAACATCGAGACGGGCATCATGACGGAACGCCGCTTCATATCCGTGGTGCCGTCCAACTTCATCGGACACCTCCAGGGCCTGTCCTTCAACGGCGTGCCCTACCTGGACCAGTGCAAGAACGGAGACATCTCCTACTGCGAGCTCAACGCACGCTTCGGAATGCGCCACATCATCGCCGACCCGGTCACGTTCCGAACCAAAGGGAGCTACCTGGCCCTGGCCACGCTCCAAGCCTATGCCTCCATGCACCTCTTCTTCCAGTTCAAGACCACCACGCCCGACGGACTCATGCTCTTCAACTCTGGGGACGGGAGCGACTTCATAGTGGTGGAGCTCGTCAAAGGGTGAGATACTTTGTCTTTAAGGGTGGGATGGGATGCATTTGCCCTGGTCAAGGTCGAGTTCTGGTGTTCTGTGAAATTCTGATTCTCCTCGACCGTCTCACTCCAAAAAGATGGATGGAAGCAGATGTTTCTTATTGTCTTGTCAAATAATGCTTTCACGTTCACTCTGAGGACTTTGAAGAAGTCTTAGACATATAAATTAGCATTAGCGTGAGAACAAGGTGAATCGGAAGACGCTTTGTGTTTGCTCGTCTCTCAAAAGTGCAGATGCTCTCTTTCCGCTCCATTAATTCTCAATGTGGAATTAGCCTCAAAGCTAATGCAGACTGAAGTTTAAATTAATTATTGATGTAAGAAAACGTCTACAATCTAAATTATGAATTATCTTGCAAAGGAAAACATCGAAGAATCAATTTTTGTTACCCTATACCAGAGATCGGCAACCTTTACCACTCAAAGAGCCATTTGGACCCGTTTCACACAGTAAAGAAAACACTGGGAGCCACAAAACCCTTTTGAAATTTTAAATGAAATAACACTGCATATAATGGCCTTTTTTGCCTTTGTGCCATAGAATTACATTTTGAAAATGAATGAACTAAAATAAAATACATTTTCAATTAAATACAGTGGTCCTTCGCTATATCGTGGTTCACTTTTCGTGGCCTCGCTGTTTCATGGATTTTTTATTCCAATTTTTTTTTTTTAATAGTATCAACGCGCATTTCTGCGTCCTGATTGGCTAAGGGACTGTAGACCTTTGCCGATTCGTCAGATTCTCCTCCGTGTCTCCTGTACAGAATGTGTTCAGTTTGCCAGATTTATATAAATGTTGGATCGCAGTGTGACTCTGAAGTGCTGTATGTTTGCAAGTTTTCTCCTCGACAAAACCCGCCACAGCGAAGCGGCGCCAGGACGAAGAGGCTCGGTCATAAGAACTGTGAAATACACACGAAATACACTTTGGTTTCGTTCTCTAATACTGTACTTTTTTGTTGAAAATCTATGAAAGTTTTGTTTAAACAAGAGAGAAATGTGAGAAAATGTTAATTCCAGTCTGAGAAAAGTGTAGAATGTGTGTGGTGAGGCGTTTACAGCCTTAAAACATGGAGAATAATTGTAAAATATAAAGCTGACGACTTTGCGGATTTCGCTTATCGTGGGTTATTTTTAGAACGTAAACACGGCGATAAATGAGGGACCGCTGTACTGAGCCGCATCAGAGGGATCAAAGAGCCGCAGGTTGCCGACCCCTGCCCTATACCTATACCCTATACCCGATACTACCTTTTCATCAATATACAAGAGCCGATGCTGCTTTTGCGTGTCGTGTCTCTTTCCTCGCTTCCTTTGCCTTGATTCCTCTCCTCAATCCACCGTTATTCAGCTGTCGGTCAAATGTGTCATATTAAGTGGTGTTCCAAAGAAAACCACGAAAAGAAGGAGTAAACCTGAGGGAGGATTATATTGTCTCTCCTCGCTGTGTCTCCTCTCTGGGCGGGACTTCCTCACCGATTTCTTGTATGATATAGCATTATGATAAGTGATAAATATATGCATACATCTAAAGAAAAAGCTTTATTAATTCAATATTTCTTCAAGTCTGATACCCCAGCTTCAGTCCACGGGGCCCCCTATTGGCTCAGGGACCCCTTGGCATGCACTCATTCTGCTTATGTCTAGAAACGCCTCTGCTCAACATAAATATACTTTCATTTACTCTTTCACATTCATTGCCGGAAAAGTGTCCACATTTTACTGCAATCCTTTTGTGGGCTGAGTCATCTATAACTCTTTCTCTCTCAAAACAAACTCCGATGACTCATTTTCACCAGGCTTTTCGAAGTCTGTTCAAAGCGAACCGGAGCAGAAGTTGGTGGAAAAGCTTCTTTGCGAGCTTAAAATCATTAGCGAAAAACAATGACATTTTCACAGCTTGTATTATGACGCAAAACTAGTAATTAGCCACGCGAAATGTACAGAAATAGACGTCTGAGGATACGTTTTGGAAGCCTGAGGAGAATAGTATCCAACCATATACACGTAGTAATTAGAGGATTGTAGTATTTTTGGTTGTATATTTCTATTTTGTGTTGTGTAATCCAGGAAACAAAAGACACCACTGTTTCGCAGAGACGAGACGGAGCAGAAATAAAAAGGGTGCTGGGATAAAGTGAAATAAACACTAGAATTCAAAGTTAAAACAAAGAAAGCGCTGTTTTTGTGAAGAGAAATGGAGAGAGTGGGGAATCTTTTCTGCCTGCAGCTCTCGACACAAAAAGTGAATGATTCTGTGTCAGTACAAGGGTGGGAAGTCTGAATCTGAGCTGTATTTGAAACTGTATGATTTAAAGCCCCACTGTGTAACTTTTTAAAATCAAAAACAGACTTTTAATGCAAATTGCAATTAAAAATGATTAAAAACCTCCAACATTAAAAGTGAAAATATAAAATACATAAATTTCTGCATATTTAAGGACTATTTTTGGTTTTCTCATTACAATCTGATTCACACTATGCAACTTTTTACCAAAAAAGTACACTAAATAAATAAATTCATGCTTTTGTTTCTATTGCATTGAAAAACCTCTGTCCTTACTGTGAGCGTGGCTTGCATCTCCACAAACCTGACTCTTACTTGGCCTGAAGGAAGGCCTCC
The DNA here is from genome assembly GCA_036785185.1 of Paratrypauchen microcephalus. Classification (NCBI taxonomy): domain Eukaryota; kingdom Metazoa; phylum Chordata; class Actinopteri; order Gobiiformes; family Gobiidae; genus Paratrypauchen; species Paratrypauchen microcephalus. Next base: position 5,781,427 of record JAVJIX010000045.1, on the reverse strand, counting down.
TCCTGCGTGTTTCCATGGAAATGTTATTTTGGCTATAATATTCCACGTTATGGCAAAAGGAGAAATTCAATTTGTCAACTGGACAGAAGTTTATTTGGTCGAATACGTTTCGCAGCTTCAGAGAAAAGAACTGGTTTGAGAGGGGAGTTAAAGAGGCTATTTTTGTCAAGAAACAGAATCCTTCCTTGAACAGAAATGGAGGGGTCAGACATCATTTGTCTCCCATCTATAACTCTATCCTCAAACCTAAACCTAAACCAAAACAAACAAAGAAAACAATAGGGCAGCAGGTCAGGTCCAGAGGTGTGAAAACACCATTATGGTCCTGAATGGTTCTGCTAACCAGACCCACATTCCACTCCCACTGCAGATCTAATAGGCCCACCTAACTACATATCTTGTACATCTTGTTCATACATATCATATTTATTCACGTATATATTTATAGCACACCTGTACACTTGTTCATATCTCATCATATATATTAATAGCTTTACTGTATACTTGTTTATAATGTTTATATCCCCTACATAGACAAACAACAAAGTACTCGTGCCATAGAATTACATTTTGAAAATGAATGAACTAAAATAAAATACATTTTAATTAAATACAGTGGTCCCTTGCTATATCGTGGTTCACTTTTCGTGGCCTCGCTGTTTCGCAGATTTTTATTCCATTTTTTTTTTATTTTATAGTGTATCAATGCGCATTTCTGCGTCCTGATTGGCTAAGGGACTGTAGACCTTTGCTGATTCATCAGTCATTCTCCTCCGTGTCTCCTGTACAGAATGAGTTCAGATTTATATAAATGTTGGATCGCAGTGTGACTCTGAAGTGCTGTATGTTTGCAAGTTTTCTCCCCGACAAAACCCACCACAGCGTAGCGGCGCCAGGACGAAGAGGCTCGGTCACAAGAACTGTGAAATACACACGAAATACACTTTGGTTTCGTTCTATAATACTGTGCTTTTTTGTTGAAAATCTACGAACGTTTGACTGTTTAAACAAGAGAGAAATGTGAGAAAATGTTAATTCCAGTCTGAGAAAAGTGTAGAATGTGTGTGGTGCGGCGAGAATAATTGTAAAACATAAAGCTGACGACTTTCGCTTATCATGGGTTATTTTTAGAACGTAACCCCGTGATAAATGAGGGACCGCTGTACTGAGCCGCATCAGAGGGATCAAAGAGCCGCATGTGGCTCCGGAGCCGCGGGTTGCTGACCCCTGGTATATACTGTATATATCGCACTTGCTGCTCCTTGCACTTCTGATTAGATGCTAAACCTCATTTTGTTACCTGTATTTATACATGTGTAATGAGGATAAAGTAGAATCCAATCTAATCTGAGCTAACTAACAAACTGTAAACAAGTAGGGGTGGTAGTTTCAGAGTAATTTCATTGTAGTTAGCTCGTCCCTTCAGGCAGATATAGGCAGTGTCCACCAGCATCTGACCAGAACTGAAGAAGCAGCTTGGATGAGCTGCGAAACGTATTCCACCAAATAAACTTTTGTCCAGTTGACAAATTGAATTTCTCCTTTTGCCGTGGATTCTACACCCATTCCACATTATGGCATACATTTCCATGGAATCATGCAGGTGATGTGCCACCTCCAAAAAGTTCCATACTGTTGCTTAAAAAAAAAAATATATATATATATATATATATATATATATATATATATATATATATATATATATATATATATATATATATATATATATATATATATATATATATATATATATATATATATATATATAAAAATATAAAATATAAAAAAAATGCTGATTCAAATTTAAAATGTAAAATTAACACATGCGTGAAGAGTCCCTCAGTCGTCCAGGTAGAATCCATGATAAAAGGAGAAATTAAATTTGTCAACTGGACAAAGTTTGTTTGGTCGAAAACGTTTCGCCGCTCATCCGAGAGGCTTCGTCAGCTCTGGTTCTAGTGCTGGTTAGACCCTGTTTATATCTAGCTGCAGGGAGGAGCTCCCTACACTGAAATAGCTCTGAAACTATCTCCACTAATCTGTCTGTTTGTTTTTCAAATTACTCTGGCGACTAGTTTAGCCTCCCTATTCAAGACAAACGACCCTCTCCACCCCTCAGCCCTCGATTGTCTGCCCTCTCAAACCAGTTTTGTTCCCTGGCTAAGATCTGAACCTCACTGTTTGGAATAAACTGGAATTTCATTTGAAATTCCAGTTTATTTCAAACCCACAAACACTTTAAGACAAAAACTCGTCCACCCAAAGGACAAAACACCGAGCCACAAACAAAGCAATGTGGTCTACTCCATTCAGTGTAGTGAAGACTGCAGTGAGCGCTACACTGGAGAAACAAAACAACCACTTCACAAGAGGATGTACCAACACAGACGAGAGAGCCAGAGTGGACCGTCATCTGCCGTACATCTTCACCTAGAAGCCACGGGCCATTCTTTTGAGGACAGTGAGGTTCAGATCTTAGCCAGGGAAAAGAACTGGTTTGAGAGGGGAGTTAAAGAGGCAATTTTTTCTCAAAAAAGAGAATCCATCGTTAAACAGAAATGGGGGAGTTAGACATAACTTGTCTCCCATTTATAATTCGATTCTTAAACCAAGTCAAAAACAGACAAAGAAACATTAGGGCAGACAATCGAGGGCAGAGGGGTGGAGAGGGTCGTTTGTCTTGAATAGGGAGGCTAAACTAGTCGCCAGAGTAATTTGAAAAACAAACAGACAGATTAGTGGAGATAGTTTCAGAGCTATTTCAGTGTAGGGAGCTCCTCCCTGCAGCTAGATATAAACAGTGTCTAACCAGCACTAGAACCAGAGCTGACGAAGCCTCTCGGATGAGCGGCGAAACGTTTTCAACCAAACAAACTTTGTCCAGTTGACAAATTGAATTTCTCCTTTTATCAAAAATTAACACATAAATAATTATTACTTATTGCAACGAAATTATAAAATTATTATTATAAAGATTTTGTTTTCTTTCTTTTATCACTTGCAGACATTGTGATATTTTTGAACCTGCAATCTGATACTATAGACTTAAGTAGAAAAATGCAACAACATGTAATAACTTAGCTATTACACTCAAGGTGGGTAAAGTAAAGTGACCAAAATGCCTAAAGAAACCAAAAAAAAAAAAGAAAGTATTTCTTTATTTGATTTATCTGTTTAACCTTTATTTATCCAGGAGCAGGTAGGTCGATTTTGAATCAATTCTCATTTACAAAGATGACCAGGCCAAAAGCAGCACACAAAACAGAACAGACGATACAAGAAATAAAACACACGCTATAAGACGTCAAATCACATTACAAAGATTATTAAGACTTTTATAAGACTTTTATTTTACGATATAAAGGAGTATCAACGAGAAACTTGACAACACAAACTACACATCTAAATCAAGTCAATATATTACGTAAAATTAACTCTTTTGAGCTTTAAGCTATGTTGTATAATGTTGTTTCCTCATCAAAAACAGACCTGGAGTTGTGTTTTGTTGCATGACCGGCGTGAGACCGTGTGTCCCACCCGGGGCTGCGAGCACGAGACCCGTGCCCAAAACCGTGCCTCTTCCTTGGGACCATGGACGCGGTCCCAAGAAGCGAAGCGAACACACACATCAAACCTCGACATGAACGAACGCAAGAGCCGCACGAAACCAGGCACGCCATGGTTTAATCCTGCTCTAGACCTGGTCCAGTCCAGGTTTAGACCTGGCTTAGACCTGGTTTAGTCCTGGTCTAGACCTGGTTTAGGCCTGGTTTAGTCCAGGTTTAGTCCTGGTCCAGTCCAGGTTTAGACCTGGTTTAGACCTGGTCTAGAACTGGTTTAGTCCAGGTTTAGACTTGGTTTAGACCTGGTCTAGACCTGGTTTAGTCCGCGTTTAGTCCTGGTCTAGTCCCGGTCTGGTCCCGGTCTGGTCCCGGTCCCCCCCACACACACACACACACACACACACACACACACACACACACACACTCAATGTTACACTATAAAAAAAAAAATATTACACTAAAAAAACAAAAAAAAAAACCTAACAGAGATGTCACATCCGGCACATCAGTTAACAGTTAAAAAAAAAATAAAAATCAGGAGTCAAAACACATTTGGAAACTTCATTTTGCATGATTTTCAGTCTGTATAAAATGTTATCTCAGAATAAAAAAAATAATAATAATAAAATTAAATAAAATAGATATCAGTTAATATCGGTATCGGCCGATAACAGCAGCATTAATATCGGATATTGGTATCGGCTAAAATGTTCACATCGGTGCATCCCTAATTCACATGTTTGAGGAACTCTTTATCATTAGTCTGTCTACATCTCCAACGCTCAAAACGCTCTGCTCCACCTTGTGATGTCATGAAGCGGTTGTTTTTAAATGAGCTACCTTTTACTTTTAGTTCAGTAGAGACAAAACACAACTCCAGGTGTGTTTGTGCTGAAGAAACAACATTATAACGTAAATATGAAAATAACATATGGGAATTTTAAATAACAATCTAATTTTCACATTACAGTAGTACAAAAACGAAATAAAATGTAAAACTTCACTTAAAGGTGCATCGTGTAACTTTGCTGGTGCTTTTTTTCCCCCATGGAGACCAAAGTATATTTTTGAGCTATAAAACCACCTTAATCGAATAAATTTAAGATAGAACTGTTGGTGGAACATTTCAGGCAGAGCACTGACGTATCCATAGAAACAAGCAGGTGACGGACCCCCAACCGAAAAGTTACACCGTGCAACATTAATTAATAATCTAATAATGTTCATATTATAGAGAAAATGCTAAATTTCTCTTAAAAGCACAATAAATTTTCAATGAATTAAAATTTACGTAAGCAAATGGAAATGGAAATGCAAATGAAGCTCCTTTTTACTCACCTCGGCACTTCAAATCCAACAACAGATATTCGAGAAACACACGCAAACAAATAAATAATAATACATAAAAGTAATAATAATAATAATAAAATTTAAATAAAACTTGAAAACTGTGTCTCTGAAATACAGTAAGAAAACAGAATTGTGGAAAATGAGCTGCAGTTGCTGTAATTCTTAATCAGTGGGTTTTGACTTGGACCTGAAGAGCTCCTCTGTGATTAGAGCGGGAGAGATGAAGGGATCACGTTTGTAAAGTTCTCACTTTTCCTAACAGGTAATTAGAAGCATGAAGCGCAATAGTCTTTTTTTTTTTTTTACGGTAATTAGCAAGTTTTTGATCCGCACTTCAAAATGTGACTCAATGTTTCAGAAGTGGTGGTGGTGGAAGATTTTAATTTTAGTCAGGAAGTCAAGATTAGCTCACTGGGAGGTTTGGGCTGGTGATGTGATGTTCGTGAAGGGGTCGTTTCTTTGTTTTTCTTTGTCTTTGTTTTCTTTTCTTGTCTGGAACTGGATCAAATTTTTAAAAGAACTGAATCTTTTCAAAAATCAGCCCAGGAAAAGATATTTAAATTAAGACTACGTTTACACATAGCCGGGTATGTTGAGAGTCTCCCTCTGTTTTCCAAAATGAGGCCCCGTTTACACGTACACTGGTATTTTTTTAAAACAGAGACATTTCCCTTCGTTTGTACTTATCCTTTACACACAAACGGTGAATTCGCCTCTGAAAACAAACGAGAACGCTCTGCAAGCCAATCAGAATCGCACTTTTGTTTATCTCACTTTACACGCAGGTGGCTGAGTGGCTAGCACTCATGCTTCACAGCAAGAAGGTTCCGGGTTTGATCCCCGGGTCGCCTGGGCCTTTCTGTGTGGAGTTTGCATGTTCTCCCCGTGTCTGGATGGGTTTCCTCCGGGCACTCTGGTTTCCCCCATCAACCCAAAACATGCACCAGGTAAATCCTCCAGCTTAGGTCCTGACCAAACCGAAGCAAGAAGATCATGGAGATGGTCCCCGGGCGCAGTAATGTGCTGCCCACTGCTCCTAATAACAGGATGGGTTAAATCAGTGCTTCTCAAATAGTGGGGCGGGCCCCCCTGGGGGGGCATGGCGTGATGCCAGGGGGGGCGCGTATGACCCTGGGAAACATGTTTTTTTGCTGTACTGTACTAGAACTAAGTGTAATTGCACATCAACAACAGTAGTTGGCAGTGGCGTTCTCACATGCGATTTACGCACAGTCTCACCATTAACAGAACATCCTCTGTCACAGAAAAAACACGTATATTCCACTGAGTCGTGTCCTTTAGTCCGACAGAAGCTGACGCATCAGTGGCACAAGGAGAGAGCGTTTTTTTTCAATGCTTTTAGCTTATGCAAATGAGGTGGTTTTAAGTTTCATTTCTGTAAAACGTAAACAAATGTGCGCAAAGCTGCATTAAAAACACATTAATATTTGAGTCCTCAGTGCAGTCTTTGTTGTAAGTTTCTTTCTTTTTTTTGTTTATAATGTTAATAAAAGGATACAATGGTGTTCTCATAACAATTTTCTAGACAAATACGGTAATACTATTTATAGTCGCGCGCAGGAAGGGGGGCGTGAAATTTTTTCTTCTTCCTAGGGGGGACGTCACAGAAAATAATTGAGAAGCACTGGGTTAAATGCAGAACTGGAATTTCCCCACTGTGGGACTAATAAAGGCATAGCTTTCTTTCTTTCTTTCTTTCTTTCTAAAATCTCCACTTTTGCTGGAGTTTTTAGAAAGAATCATTTTCAGATGAAAAATCTCCGTTTGTGTGTAAACGAAAGGCACAAACAAAGGGAAAAGTCAGTTTTTACAGATACCCGGGTATGTGTAAACAGGCCCTAAAAATATTTTTCTGGGCACACTTCTTGGGGATAGTAAAGACACTGTTTTCCATTGTAGGACTCTTAAAATACCATTAATGGAGTGTTTCTCAAAAACATTGGATTAATTAGATGTAGTAACTTGGTTTTCTGGCTTCAATTGCTCCGTGTCGTGTAATAATAGTTTAAAAGTGTGTTTCATTTTGCTCAGTGCTGTATAGACAAACATTAACATTCACTCCCATGGGGAAGAATAACTTCATAACGGCTGCCTATAGTCAATACCAAAAAAAATAAGAATATAGATATAAAGTACTTACATACAAACTAAACACGCATATTTATAGACCACGTTTTTGCCAATCAATAACTTTTTTAGAGAGTAGAATGTAGAAGTCAGAGTGATTACGTCCCTAAAATCATCGTTATCTGACATAGTGGAATTGAAATACAACGGTTCCTCGTTTATCGCGGTGGTTACGTTGTAAAAATAACCCGCAATAGAAATCCGTGAAGTAGTCAGCTTTATATTTTACAATTATTCTACATGTTTTAAGGCTGTAAACGCCTCAACACACACTTTATACACTTTTCTCAGACTGGTATTAACATTTCCTCACATTTTCTCAAACTTTCGTAGATTTTCAACCAAAAAAGCACAGTATTATAGAATGAAACCAAAGACCCAAACCTGTTTTCAGGCCCTAAACGTCAAAACATAAATGTTTTCCAATATAAAAAATAATATGATAGCGTTTAGAAATAACAAATAAAATTTTAATGATTAATCTACGAGCATGGACAAACAAGAAATTATTAACAGTGACTCAGGCGTGTATTTCACAGTTAGTCTGACCGTGACTCTTCGTCCTGACGCTGCTCCGGCATGGACACGGCACGGAAGAGAATGAATCGGCAAAAGTCTACAGTCCCTTAGCCCAGTGTTTCCCAACATGTTTTGTCTTGTGTACCCCCTGAGCCCTTTTGTCATACCTCGAGTACCCCCTCACTCGTACATGTTGATAATTCTCCAAAAGTAGAACGTGACACAACGGATTATTAAATGAAAATCATTTTATTTCATCTCCCTAATTTGAAAATTTAATTGTCAGGTATTTTCCCTCTTTTCTTTAAAGGAGAATTAACGTTTTTTACAATCTGAGCCTTATTTTACTCACCCATAGCACTTTGGTGTCATATGGAGCACTTCCGGAGATGTTTTAGTTTAGCTATATCCGTAACGTGAATTCTCGGGACATATGTTTGCGGTCTCCAAATAACACAAACTTTAGCACTTTTCAAATCGAAACGAAAGGTGAACCGCGATATCAGGAGGGACACTGTATTTTAACAAATTTGATATTGTATTACATTTATATTTACTTATTTATAACCAACACAGATCATGCAGTCTGAATCAGAAATCACAATCATTAAAAATGTAAAAATCAGCTCCAGCGTTATGGTGTTAAATGAAACGGCGGCCTGTGGCTCTCAGCACATAAAGCCAATGATTCTATGTCAGTGCAAGGGTGGGAACAGAAGTATAAAAAATTTGAGCTACAAACTTTGAAAAATATAATTTAAAACTCCACCACATAACTTTTTATTTGCAGAAAAAAAAACAAAAGACTATTTTTCATTTTGGTTCCTTATTGCACTGAGGAAAAAAATAAAATAAAAATCCTTACTGTGAGCGGGCTTGCATCTCCACACACTTGACTCTCCTGCTGGATGTTATTCCATGGCATAAAACTCGAAATCATGCAGGAGAAAGTTACATGGTGTTGCTTTAAAGCCCCAGTGTGTAGGATTCGTGGCGCATAGGTGGATGGTGCTATTGCACTTTCTGTTTTAGCGCGGTCACGTTTTTGTTTTTTTTCTCTTTTCTCATGAAAACACACATTCCCGATCATGTACCATGCCACTCTACACATCAAATGAAACCTTACAGTCTCCTCTTTTTGACTATGCAAAATTTCCCTGCAAAACAATCACTCCCCGAGCACATGGGGCTTTTATACGGAAAAGCACAACAAGGTTAGCTTACCTTAGAATGCTTTGCACAGGTCAAACTCTGTATTTCACCATAAACTTGCTCTCAATTTGTCCGTAAGGATCCAGAGAATAAAATCCAGTAAAACAATTTAGTCCAAAACACGTGTTAGATCCATTACGAGTCTGATCCGGCAGCATGCTTGTGTTGTTTACCCAAAACCACGAGCCTTGCCGAAGGCGGAGCCCAAATGTCCTTCTGCGGCTCTCATATTCAAAATGGCTGCCTCTGCATGGGGAAGATCCCCCTTTTATGTGACTATATCTAAGTCCAAAAGAATACTTCATGATGGAAGTGAAAAGGCTTGGAAAACAATGTATTTTTGAATGGGTATCTTCAATTTCAGTAATTAACGGGTAAAAATCTTACACACTGTCCCTTTAAAGAAAAATAGGAAAACAATGTTCAAATACTGCCCATTTTAGTGTGATTTAAAAATGGTGATTAAAATTGACACCATGAAAAATATACACCTCTTCTCTTCTCCGTTTTAAGTCATGTTAGAACGTCGTTACCTCCTCAAAAACAGACCTGGAGTTGTGTTTTGTTTCGTTCATGTTTGCGTAATAATTTATTATTATGCTCTGTTCCGATTTCATGTAGTGGTAGTTTACAAGTTAACAGCTCCTTTTACCTTTGGTTCAGTAGAGATCGGCAATTCCAGGCCGGAAATTATCCAAATGATTGTAGTGAAGGTGTGTGGAGTTTAAAAACAAAGTGGAAAGCACTTCTGAGAAAAGAACTCAGCCTAAATATGCAGGATTTGTGCGCTAAACTTGGGTGAATGAAACAAAACACAACAACATTATAACATAGATTATAAAACAGCATAATATAAACCTTTTAAATACCCGTGTAAAATCATATACACATCTTAAATAAATAAAGTGCTTGAATCTAGTAGTAGTTATCTTAGTTTGAGCATATTTCGACTTCCTTAAAACAAGTTTGGCCAATATAACAAGTATAATTTTCTTACTTCTTAAGTACAGAAGCAAAAATACTTCTCGATTCAAGCACTTATTAACTTATTTTCTTACTTTTGGATTTTATTTTTTCCACTCTAAACTTACTTCTTTGACTTCTTCTGGCTTACAAAACACATGAAACACATTTCAAATTACAAAAAAGTCACCATTTTGTGTTCTGATGAAGGGAAACTCGGACAAACCCTTGCAAAAATAAAATTTTAAATGAAAATAAGTTAATTAATGCTTGAATCAAGTAATAGTTTATTACTTTGAGCATATTTCAGCTTCCTTAAAACAAGTTTGGCCAATATAACAAGCATAATTTTCTTACTTCTTAAGTACAGAAGTAAAAATACTTCTCGATTTAAGCACTTATTAAATTATTTTCTTACTTTTGGATTTTATTTTTTCCACTCTAAACTTGCTTCTTTGACTTCTTCTGGCTTACAAAACACACAAAATACATTTCAAATGACAAAAAAGTCGCCATTTTGTGTTTCTTCTCCACAGTTACGTCCATTTTGTCTTTGACCTGGAGAACGGTCCGTCTCTGGTGAAGGGGAAACTCAGACAAATAATAAATAAAATCTTAAATAAAGTTAGTAAGTGCTTGAATCTAGTAGTAGTTATCTTAGTTTGAGCATATTTTGACTTTCTTAAAACAAGTTTGGCCAATAACTTTCTTACTTCCAAGAACAGAAGCAAAAATACTTCTCGATTCAAGCACTTATTAACTTATTTTCTTACTTTTGGACTCTATTTTTTCCAGTCTAATCTTGCTTCTTTGACTTCTTCTGGCTTACAAAACACATGAAACACATTTCAAATTACAAAAAAGTCGCCATTTTGTGTTTCTTCTTCACAGTTACGTCCACTTTGTCTTTGACCTGGGGAACGGTTCATCTCTGGTGAAGGGAAACTCAGACAAACAAAAATTGCAAAAATAAAATCTTAAACAAAAATAAGTTAATTAATGCTTGAATCAAGTAGTAGTTTATTACTTTGAGCATATTTCGACTTCCTTAAAACAAGTGTGGCCAATATAACAAGTATAATTTTCTTACTTCAAGTACAGAAGCAAAAATACTTCTCGATTTAAGCAGTTATTAACTTATTTTCTTACTTTTGGATTGTATTTTTTCCAGTCTAAACTTGCTTCTTTGACTTCTTCTGGCTTACAAAACTACACGCATTTTAAATTCCAACCAAGTCACCATTTTCTGTTTCTTCTCCACAGTTACGTCCACTACGTCTTTGACCTGGGGAACGGTCCGTCTCTGATGAAGGGAAACTCGGACAAACCCCTCAATGACAACCAGTGGCACAACGTGGTGGTGTCCCGGGACGCCAACAACGTGCACACGCTCAAGATCGACTCACGCACCGTCACGCAGCACTCCAACGGGGCACGCAACCTGGACCTCAAGGGTAAGAAACGATGCTCTGCTCTGTGGTGGATGTGCGTTGCGTTGTGGCTGGTTCGTGGGCGATTTTGGACTGGAATGTCGGAAAAAGCGGAAAATCAATTGGTGCGAAACTTGGACCTCAAAGGCAAGGACCAACGCTGTGCTGATGTGGTGTGTGTGTTGCATTGTGGCTGGTTCGTGGGCGATTTTGGACTGGAATGTCGGAAAAAGCAGAAAATCGAATAGTGCAAAACTTGGATCTCAAAGGCAAGGACCAACGCTGTGCTGATGTAGTGTTTGTGTTGCATTGTGGGTGGTTCGTGGGCGATTTTGGACTGGAATGTCGAAAAAAGGCTAAAAATTGAATGGTGCGAAACTTGGACCTCAAACGCAAGGACCAACACTATGCTGATGTTCCATTGTGGGTAAGAATTGGGTGCGCAACCTGAACCTTTTAAGGCAAGACCATATGGTAGGAACATGGTGAGGTGGTTAGCTGAAGTTTGTGTTGCATTCTGGGTGATTTGTGGATATTTTTATACTGTAATCTCAAAAAAGACAAAAAATATCAAATGTTTAAAAATCGGGAGCGAAACCTGGACCTCAAAAGGTAAAAAAAGGTTTAAAAAAAACAACGCCGATGTGGTGCGGTGGTTAGTTGAAGTGCATGTGGCTTTGAGGGTGACTTGTGACTAATTTTTTCGAGAAAGACGAAAAATCGAATTGTGAGAGTCGTAAAGATAAGGACCAACTCACTGCTGATATGGTGGGGCGGTTGGGTGCAGTGTGTGTTGCGTTGTGGTTGATTTATGGGTGATTTTGGATTGTGATATTGAAAAGATGAAAAAAAAAACTAATGGTGCAAATCGGGTGCAAAACCTGCGAAAAAAGGCCAAGACAACCATATTGCCGATATTGTGGGGACCTGGTGAGGTGGTTAGGTGAATTGTGTGTTGCTTTCTTTGCCTGGTTTACACCAGACCATATCACAAGTGATTAATGGTCTGGGAGCCACCTACTCAATATCTCATAGCGGAGGTGTGGTTTACGATTGCCAACGGCCGTTTATTGGGCGTTACCAATGTCTATCATTTGGCGTATACATAGCCCATAGCCAATCATGTCAGTTGTACTCGATGACGTAGTTAGAGCGACGACCGGGGAGAAGAGAAGGAAACGCCGCCATTTTCCCCAATCTCCGCGAAAACAGAAGGCAAAACAAAAATACGATTAAACAATGGCACCGAACGATTACTGCCGTTTGTGTAAGATAAATATGAGAGAAGGTGGACCCTCCGTATTTTTACACGTATTTGACGCGTAGTATGCGTCACCGTCTTTCCACCCCTCCCCGCTCTCTGATTGGCTCCCCCGCTCAGGATCCCTCACTTAGCCTCGTTGCTAGGCTGTCTTTCAGATCGGAACGATTGTGCAAAGCAGCCTGGGATTTCCCAGGTTATTGCTTTGTGGGTGATTTCTGTGTAATTTTGGATTGTAACAAAAAAATCTAATGGCGAGAATCAGGAAGTGTTTGATGAACGAAATTATACTGAATAATTTATTGTTTTAGAAGAGAAGAATTGCTTAAAGATACTACGTAAGGCATTATTAGGAAAATATGTAAAATAATCTTTGAAAGTGAAAGTAAATAGTCTGCTTAAAAACTACCCAACTTTTTTTTTTCTTCATGAATTAGCAAGTTCTGTTTTTCCCCATATTGTAAAATACCCAAAAGTCTGACCGCTACAACCTGTCTTATTCTAATTAGCACAACATTTGAGACCATGTGAGTTGCTCTTTGTCTCTTTGGGGCGCTCAAGTAAACCAGCTTTAAAGATCCCATGACATGGTACTTCTTGATGCTTTTATATGGCTCCTTAATGGTTCCCTAATACTGTAAATGAATCCTTCTTCAAAATCAACACTCAGTGCATGAGAAACAGAGATAAGATGAGAAAGAGTCATAAATATCTCTCTCAAACTCTTTATTCTGGGCGTTGTTGCTTGAATGCAAATGAGGAGAAAAGAGATGGCCAATAGTAGAGGGTGGGGGCGTGGCCAAACTCTCCGCTCAGAGCTCTGAGCCCTCAGCTGATCCATTTCCTTGTTTTTGCACAGGGGAGAGATTTGAAGCGTTCCATTGAAAAATAAACACATTTCCACAGAAAATAAAATTAAACCACTGCTGTTCAAAGGTCCAGAGGCTCAGATAAAGGACTTCCGAGCCTAGAAACACTCGGACGCGCCTCCAGGCAAATAAAAAAACGCATTTCGCATTGCCTAGCGCATTCGCAGTCCAAACTCTATGGGCGTGATTTACAGAGACGCTGAGTACAGACAGACGGGGGTGGAACTGCATTTGCATTTATTTTTTCGATCTGACGTCAATAAGGTGCCTTGTTCAAACTCGCCCGTTTGAGCGCCGATTTTTTGTAACGCAGAAAAGGATCGCAAATGCTCAGTTTAGACATTTCACAACTTTTAACCATGGGGGGGGGGGGGGCCTAAACAGGGTAGGGGAGCTCACATTAACATTCAAAAACCTCAGAAAGTGAAAATTTCATGCCATGGGACCTTTAATATGCAAAATTGACTTTTGAGTTGAGTTTTTAACCATGTTTTCTTTGTCTTCAAAATGATTCATACATGTTTTAGTAATATTAAAGATAAGATGCCTTCAAGATTGCTCCGAAAATGTTTGTTTTTCCCCCATCTCCCACACATACCCATTGATCTGTAATCAGCTGCTTGCTACTGTGAACTGCAGGAGGGGCCGATAACATGCGGCACTTTGTTGTGGCTACTCAACTTTCCGATTTTTAAAAAAAATATTCACATTAAGGGAAAATTTTTATATGCTGGATGAAGGGGGTGGTCAAGGCAGTCAAGGAATGAAACGCACAAAGTAACTGTCTGTCACAATGGAAATACGTAAAAAAATAACTAAATTCTCTTCCTCGTTGATAATCGTTGACCCGATACAGACTGTGAGGAGGAGATGGCCAACAGGTTGAGTAAATGCAGCTTTCTGACCTGGTGGAGTCTTCTATTGAAACAAGTACAATCCAAGGTCCTCTAGTGGCTCTTGAGACGAGTCTGAAGGGCTGACAGCGTGCGGCGTTTTGCTGTGATTACATTTATGGCGAAGTACCTTAAAGAGGCAGAAAAGAATCAACTAGACCTTGTCAAATGCAGATGTCAGTTATTGGAAAAACTCCACAATAATGACTACTTTTATGATTTCACTGTCACGCAACTATGGTATGGTGCACTGAAAACACTTAAAGGTTGTTTCCTCATCAAAAACATGCTTGGAGTTGTGTTTTGTTTAATTCCAGGCCATTTTTGTGAAATTGCTTTTGCTCTGACCTCTCAAACTAAAATGACTGCCATTATTGAACCCTCAGTTTGGGGGTTTTGTTTGGTAACACCCAATAGTTTTACCTACAGGTGTCAGAATCAGGTCTGGTAGGTATTTATACACTTTGGAACACACATAAAAATGATTTTTCTCAACCTCGCCTAATTTTTTTTTTTTTTAAACAAAGCTGTAGGTAGCTGGGGACTGAAACACCTTATATTTCAATTGCAAACAATGTTGACCGCTCATATTTCAAGTTTGATGAGAATATCTGTAAAAATGTGAATTTTAGACTACTTTTATTGTTAGTCCAGGCATTTTACAGAGGAACTTTTGCTTTATCAAAATCTATCCAAACCTATCCAAATGGAGTCATTTGGAGAATGTTTGGGGGAAAAAATGCGATCACTTTTGAATACTTCAACCCACAGACATCAATGAGGGCTCGACTGAAAGCTTACACCGAGAGGAATTTTCTATTCCTTATGAAAATATATATAGCATATCAGAACACGATAAAAAATGTATATTTTTTTATATAAAATGTGGTCAAAACAAGTGTTATGGGTCAAAATAAATATATATTTACACATTCTCACATTGCAAACTGTGAGCAAACACACATACTTGATGATACAGGGAGTGCTCCACTGTGTTTTTTAAACTCCACACACTTTCACTAGAATCATTTGGATAATTTCAGCCCTGGAATTGCCTATATTTGCTAAACAAAGGGTAAAAAGTAGCTGCTAACTTAAAAACTTTACAATATCACAAGGTGGAGCAGAGCATTTTGAGCTTTGGAGATGCAGACAGATTAATAAGAAAGAAAGAAAGAAAGAAAGAAAGCTATGCCTTTATTAGTCCCACAGTGGGGAAATTCCATTTCTGCATTTAACCCATCCTGTTATTAGGAGCAGTGAGCAGCACATTACTGTGCCCGGGGACCATCTCCATGATCTTCTTACTTCGGTTTGGTCAGGACCTCAGCTGGAGGATTTACCTATGGTGCATGTTTTGGGTTGGTGGGGGAAACCGGAGTGCCCGGAGGAAACCCACCCAGACACGGGGAGAACATGCAAACTCCACACAGAAAGGCCCAGGCGACCCGGGGATCGAACCCAGACCATGCATGCAAACTCCACACAGACAGATAATACAGGGTTACTCAAACAAAACAAAACAACTCCTGATATGTTTTTGAAGAGTTAACAACATTATAACATGACAAGTCCATTTTGAGTAATGTAGGAACACGAATGACACAAACCTAAACCCATTTCTTAATGTTTTAACACGACTACACCACAAGAGCAGAAATTCTTTGTCTAGCAGTATAACTATTCCTTTGCCATCTTCATTCTGTCCCTTAAAATGTCATTAGGAGACTAAGGTCGCCACAGTGCATGCAGCTCCCATCCATTCAAATGAGAAAGCCCTTTTAATGTAGACTTTTGTCGAAGGAAAGTGGTCCCTAAAACTATTTTGATTGACAATCCATTACACGCTGGAGGCTTCGTTATGTAAGAATGAACTGTTTTAGAAAATGCCAAGACTGGATGCATTAAAATTAATTTACATGGCACCGTGTTTAGTTTTTAGTTATATAAGAAATTATTACAGATTCTTGGAAAAACCTGCACAAATTATGAATTATTCACAATTTTTGGCACCTTAGCTTTGCCATGTCAGAGGGCTCAAACAAAAAGGGAAAAAGATATATTTATTAACTGTTTTTTAGACCGTCAGTTCAGCGTAATGAACGTAATGAGAATTCTTTATTTAGAAGACCAATTATATATAATAGCTAACCTTTTATCGTTCCGAGGGATCGCGTGTGTGGGCTCATGTACTTTTTTCTGAATTAATTTCTGTTGGTCAAGCTTGTGATTAAAAATGCACTTTCAGTCTCATGGACAAACATTAATAGAAATCTGTAACCCACTTATTTTCAGTGAAGAATCTGGACCAGTTTGTACCCCAAACCCATGAAAATGACACAAAAAAATCACAAAAAATAATAGGACTTTGATATGAATTCCCTAAACCTCAGTTTTAGTGAATTTAGGCTACGTTTATACGGCGACGATCAAAACAGAAGAAGCAAAAGTGGCGTCTCGTCTTCAATTTTTTTATCCCCGTTTAGACGAGCGTTCTCAACAGGAAATGTTTGTTTATACGAAGACGCAAAAGTGGGCGAATTCGATTGAATATGCATGCCAGGCCACTAATATAATGTCAGAGCTACCTTTTTCAGGACACCGACAGGGGCTCTCATTACGGTTGTTTCGCCCTCGATGTAGGGTCAGAGCTCTTCGCTTAATGCAACAACAGCTTGTTTAGTCATGCTGAAGTTTTCCACCCAAGCACTGTCATCAACTAATCCATTCTCAAAATTGTCCCACCACTGACTGGTTCTGCCCGGTCTTGTCCTGCGATGTATTGTTATTGTTTTTATGGCGCATCAGGTCAGGTGTATGCGACGTGAACATGTTTTGCGCTTCTTGCCGTTTAGACAGAGACACGACCCGGGCCGTCTTCAGAACTCCACACTTTGGAAGGAGGCTTCAGATTTTTGCGGTTTCAGAGCCCGACGGCGCAGTTACCGTGTAAATGAAAGACACTTCCGATAGAATATTTTGTCGTTTTCAATCGCAATCGTCCTCGTCTAAACGGCCCCCAAGTATGCTTCAGCCTTAAAGATCCCATGACATGGTACTTCTTGATGCTTTTATATGGCTCCTTAATGGTTCCCTAATACTGTAAATGAATCCTTCTCCAAAATCAACAATCAGTGCATGAGAAACAGAGATAAGATGAGAAAGAGTATTTTTTCTCCCTCAGAACAGGTCATAATGGGAGTTGTTGCTTGAATGCAAATGAGGAGAAAAGAGCTGGCCAATAGTAGAGGGTGGGGGTGTGGCCAAACTCTCCGCTCTCCGCTGTCAGCTCTCAGCTGATCCATTTCCTTGTTTTTGCATTGGGGGAGAGATTAGAAGCGTTCCATTGAAAAATAAACACATTTCCACAGAAAATAAAATTAAACCACTGCTGTTCAAAGGTCCAGAGGCTCAGATAAAGGACTTCCGAACCCAGAAACACTCAGACGTGCCTCCAGGCAAATAAAAAAACGCATTTCGCATTGCCTAGCGCATTTGCAGTCCAAACTCTCTGGGCGTGATTTACAGAGACGCTGAGTACAGACAGACGGGGGTGGAACTGCATTTGCATTTCTTTTTTCGATCTGATGTCAATAAGGTGCCTTGTTCAAACTCGCCAGTTTGAGCTCCGATTTTTTGTAACGCAGAAAAGGATCGCAAATGCTCAGTTTAGACATTTCACAACTTTTAACCATGGGGGGGGGGGGGGCTAAACAGGGTAGGGGAGCTCACATTAACCTTCAAAAACCTCAGAAAGTGAACATTTCATGCCATGGGACCTTTAACATGAGAATTGTCAAGGCCTAAGTCTACTATCTATCCCCATCCCCAGGGACATCAGCTATACCTATTCTTATATTTACACCAAAGAATTCAGAATTCAGTGGAATCTGACATCTGGCTTTCCTCTGTGTAGAGTTTGTGCACACTTAAAATGAGAGCTCAGACAGCAGAGGCCAAAACTGCAGAGCCTCAGCTTCACAAAGAGTGCAGCCATTTGTTTGTCCTTCAAAGTGCTCAGAAACAGTTCGGACCGAGAGCCATTTTAGTCAGACGTTTTGGAAAAAATAGACTCGGAGTGGTAAGAGGTTTGAACTCGAAACAAGCATTTCTAGCATCCTCGAAATGTACCATCTAAATTACTGACCGCAGTGAGTTTCTAAGCATTTCCCCACTTTTCAGAGGCCAGAATCTTGCTGTAATGCGAACAAATACTAGCATCCTAACACTAACACTGACACTAAAACTAAAACACGTAGCGATGCTTCTGAGATAAAAGTGGCTATATCTCATTTATATTGATAAGATGAATTGAAAATCAATTGATAACTGTGCTGGTTAGCTAATGTATTCAAGATATTTAATGATATTGTTTTACATTTGACATTGTTTTTTATTATCATTACTTATTTCATCAGACTGTATAACTCCACTATATAGTCCAAACGTGCAAAATCTTTTCATACTCTCCTAGTTACTGTTTTTATTATTATTATTATTATTATTACTTATTTTTATTATTACCTATTTTATTCCATTCTTGCCTGTATGCACTTTTTCCTTCTTGTTCAAACTGTCCCTGCCTGGAGCTGCTGTGGCAAGTAAATTTCTCCTGTGTGAGATCAATAAAGTCTGATCTTACCTTATCTGATCTTACATCAAAATCGCATCTGTTTTTACAATAGATTTAGTAATTTTTGCTTAAAAATATTTATATTTTGAAAATATTTAACTTGCACTTCTTTATCCATCAAGAAATAAACAAGAAATATCTTAAGACATCAGGTGCACACAATTTTGAGGCATCTCTCTTATGTGAAATCCAAAAATATTTGATGTTAACACTGTAGACATATTAAAATGAATGTATGTGAATGTGCAGACAGGCTTTCAGATAGAACTGTTGCTTTTAGACACACTGTTCCTTCTGATAAACTACAGTTTTTGCCTTATTTTGAATAAATTTCCTATTTTGACCCAATAATATATCTTGGAAACTATAGCCAATCAGCACTTCTGACTTACTTTTTCTTTATTAGTGACCTAAACCAAGAAAAATTTCACTACTTTTGTTCCGGAAGCATTGTGCTTGTAGACCAGTGTAATACGTGTTGTAATCAGATGCAGACTGCACACAGCAACCCTGAGAGCTGCTTTTTACTATATATCTATACCAGGGGTCGGCAACCTTTACCACTCAAAGAGCCATTTGGACCCGTTTCACACAGTAAAGAAAACACTGGGAGCCACAAAACCCTTTTGAAATTTAAAATGAAATAACACTGCATATAACATTTTTGTGCCATAGAGTTACATTTTGAAAATGATCAAATTAAATAAAATATATTTTAATTAAATACAGTGGTCCCTCGCTGTTTCGCAGATTTTTTTTTTAATAGTGTATCAATACGCATTGTGTTCTGCATCCTGATTGGCTAAAGGACTGTAGACCTTTGCCGATTCATCAGTCATTCTCCTCCGTGTCTCTTGTACAGTAGGCTACAGAATGCCTTCAGTTTGCCAAATTTATTTAAACGTGATCACGAACAGTGTGACTCTGAAGCAGTGAGGACTAAGTGGTCTGGCATTTGGGCACTTGCCAGAAGGGCCACGGCCGTGCGTCTCACCTGGGGCTGGTCGCACCGGTCATGCTGTTCTATTACGGATTTGACCACGAGTGCAGGTGGACATGTCCGAGCACAGACTTCTCTGGGTGCTCAATGCGCGTCGGGAAGTAGCGGCGGTGTTTCCGCAGAACGAACCTGGAGTCCAGGCGGTGGAACCAGTCCTGAGAGTGCACGGAAGCGTTCTCAATACAATAAAACCCGCAACAGCACAGCGGCGCCAGGCGCCTCGGTCAGAGGAACTGTGAAATACACGCATATTTATACACGCATTATAAAGCTGACTACTTCACGGATTTAGCCTATCGCGGGTTATTTTTACAATGTAACCCCTGCGTTAAATGAGGAACCAAAGTACTGAGCCACATCCGAGGGATCAAAGAGTCGCATGCGGCTCTGGAGCCGCGGGTTGCCGACCCCTGATCTATACCATAGACTGGACACTTTCAAATAGGAAGTGACAATGGGCGCGCTTCCGGCTCCATCGACTCATCTCCGATTCACTTTGTATTGAAAAACTGTCACCCTCTCTCTGTAACTGCTGCTGTCAGGCTCCTCTGGTCTTAAAATGTTTGTATTAACCAACTCTGTATGATCCGGGTGTTTTTGTACGTAAATAAATTCCTATTCCTGGCTCCAGATTTGCCCCATAACTGCGAACCTCATGAGCTTCCCTCCCTTAATCCATTTCTTTAGACAGCCTATGATCTATACTGAGTGAAAACATTTATTTATTTTACTTTTTTTATAGCATAATATAGTTCCTTAGCTGGAAATTGTTCAGAAGTTATGAATAAGTTATTACGGCATCATGGTTACAACCACACACCCCAATAATAATAATAATAATACATTTTATTTATATAGCGCTTTTCATGACACTCAAAGACGCAATGATAACACACTGGCAAGAAAGAATCCAAGAGGTTTATAATATGGAGTACCTGACTGCATTATTACAACTAAAAACGGATATTTTTAAGTAAATGGATTAGAGTTGCCCTACATTTCCATTTGATATAGTTATTATGATCTATGATCTTCTCTCCATTTTATTTTTATATTACATATTGTTATTTTATTTCTATTTTATTATTTTTGTTTATTATTATTTATTTATTTATTTTTTAATTTTTATTTTATTTATTTATTTATTTATTTTCATATAT
The DNA here is from genome assembly GCA_036785185.1 of Paratrypauchen microcephalus. Lineage (NCBI taxonomy): Eukaryota > Metazoa > Chordata > Actinopteri > Gobiiformes > Gobiidae > Paratrypauchen > Paratrypauchen microcephalus. The sequence goes on along the minus strand of JAVJIX010000045.1, from coordinate 5,760,426 downwards.
TACAAGACTTTGAAATACTGGTGTGAACTGGTGGAGTATTATCTGAAGAATTTTCATGTTGTGGATTGATCCAATGTATAGTAAAAAAAAAAAAAAAATCACTAATCTGTGAATTATGGTAGATGTTCTTTTTTTGCTCCCACTAAAGTCTGTGATGTATAGGACCAGCAACCAAGAGACTGAGAACTCTCAAAGGACTAACCCTAACCCTAACCCTAACCCTAACCCTAACCCTAACCTGTGGCTATACCTATCTCTTCCATTTTGTGCTGTAAATGTGCTGCAATGTATGACTGTGCATGATAACTGAACATAAAAAGAAGTTCCAAAAAAAAAGAAGTTACGAATAAAAATGAAAAAAAATAAAATAAAATGACAACACAACTACTACAGACAATTGCACTCAAACAAAAAATGGTAAATTACTGAAGTGCTGCTCTTAACAACTCAACCCCACTACTAGCAATAACCTAACAACTCCAAAACCCTCCCTGGCTTTTCACCTCCATCCTTCCATGTATTTACTTGCTTCAGAGTCAGCTGTTGAGAAAATGGTCTGTTCAAACGCACTTGAGTACTCGCCGATGGCAATCTTCTGATCAGCACACCTTTGACTTCACTCTGCAGAGAATCATTTTGTGTGAATAAACGGATCGGGTTTGGCAGTGCGGCTGGCTGTGAGGGAAAGCAGAGGTAATTGTGAACACGTCATTCAACATAAAGCTACAAAACTGTGAAAAAAGATGAGAGTTTACGATGGGGCTATGGGGAATTTCTTATGTTAAAAAATGACAGCTTGTTAGCATGTTGTTACCTTCTCAAAAATTGTTCAAAAACTGTTTGAGTAAGTCTTTATTCTTAGTCTGTCTACATCTTCGACGTTCAAAATGTTCTGTTCCACCTTGTGATGTCATGAAGCGGTAGATTAAAGAAGTAAAGAGCTAGCTTTTACCTTTCGTTCAGTAAAGATTGGCAATTCCAGGGTTGAAATGATCCACATGATTCTAAAGAAGGTGTATAGAGTTTAAAAACACAGCGGTGCGATTGAGGGAAGAACACAGCCAAAATATGCAGGCTTCGTATTAGAGCTGGGCGGTATGACAAAAATTTATATCACGGTATTTTCCAAAATTATATCTGTCACGGTATTTGACAGATTTTTTTTTTTTTTTTCATGACTCGGTGTTAACCCCATTTCCTAATAATTTAGAGAATAATTACTGCAGTAAATTGGACTTGGTAAAACATATCTGGGTCCAGAGCTTTAATCATTTCCTTGAAGCTCCTTTCTTAACAGGACTAAGTGGTACCATGTCTTTGGCGAAGTGGACAGTAACAGCGTTGGTAATATCCTTCCACCGTTTGCTTTTCTTGTCGTAGGCGGTCCCCTTAGCAAACACGTCTTTGAGCGACGTCTGAGCGGCGTTTGTGTCGCGGCGTCAACTTGAACGTTCCCTGCAGACGTGGAAAAGGATGCAGATCTTAGTTTTATCCATCCATCTTCTTCCGCTTCTCCATTTCTGGGTCCAAACCGATCTGCTGCCCAGAACACAATGAACCAGCACCCATCTCTCGCGGGTGGCGGTTCCACGGGAGGATCGCCCACGTCACAACTGGCCTTGATGTACTTCTGTCGCCCCCAGTGTCCGCAGAGGTGGGATTAAGGACACAACCAAGGACACAACGGCAGCACTCGTCTGTGGGAGATGGGATCACACACAGCCAACCTGTCGAGAGCGGGATACGAACCACCAACCTCTGGATCAATAGATAATGCGCTACCAACTGAGCTACTGACGCCCCCAAGTTAGTTTCGTGCATTCTTCATATTCCAGGACGTGTTTGTGACGGAGGTGGTGAAGCAGATCGCTCGTGTCGCCTCCTGCGGCTACAATTTTAGCCCGACGACATTTACAGAATACGGTTATTTGATCGGCGTCAGATTTTTTAAAGCCGAAGTTCTTCCGCACGACTGACACGGCTCCTCTTTTCGGTATAAGTTCCTCTGTGTCTGTAACATTTTCTCCGTCCATGTTGTTCACCGCTCAACACACACTGAGCTTCCGCCGCTCTCACGCCACTGCAAAACAGTCTCCGTCTTAAACAATGTCCTGCGGCGCCACATTCCGCCGCTCTGTGTTCCCGACGTTTTGTACGCACACACTCACCGGTATTGAGATATATGAAAAATCCGTATCATTACCGCCCAGCCTTACTTTGTATGTTAAATGTGTAAATGAAACAAAACACTGGGTCTGTTTTTGATGAGGAAACATCATAACACAGATCCGAAAATAGCATAGCAAGTACTCAGTAACATTTTGTACATTTACATCCTCAAGCTAAAGTAGATTTCTGACTAAGACTAGGTCAAAATGTGCAGTAGGAGTAACTCACTGCTTCTGACAGTTTGCCCCAGCAGCATCAGAGGATGGGTCAAATGCAGAGAATGAATTTCCCATATGGATTAATAAAGAATATCTTAACCTTAACCATAACCTTACCCTTTATAAATGCAAAATAGATCAAGTTAATGCCATGCTGTATTTCAGAGAGTAATAATATTTCCTTGGAGGGGAGCAGGTGGCAGACCCCCATCACAGTTACACAGTGCACTTTTATGAAACTTAACACCCAAAGGTCACTGAAGTTCGAATATGACCCGCGTCTGGCTTCAAATCTGGACAAAAGATGTTAAAAGAAGTAATCTTTTCCTTGTTTGAAGACAATCTCTTTGTGATGTACTTTTGAACATGGTCCGTGGGGTATTGCGCCGTGTTATGTAAGCCACTTCAAAAGTCTGGGCTAACCCGTGGGATCGGGGAAAAACACTAGCCACCGGATCAAACGCAGCTTTAAGTGGTGTTGGGAAAGAACATCATTTATGGACAGCAGACGGAATTTTTTTTAAATTTTGTCCTTGAGCATATGCAAGCTGCAGTTTTAAATAAAAATAATTCTAAATGGGGTGTAACGGAAAGACAAATTGCACTGGCAGAAAAGGGTAAGGGATGCTAAATGAGCTAAACTTTGACCCTGTTGATAATATTTGAGGTCTGTTTTGAACTTCTCCAACTTGTGCATGGTAATTTTTGCTAAGGTGGACTTTATTATCCCAATAGGGAATTACAAGAATTCATTCAACATCATTCTGCATAAGACATAGCTTATTACAGTTTAAGGTCCTGCACAAAGCTACATCTGTCGCTAAATAAGATCGGCAGGATGTACCCTGGTGCGGTTGCCTCCTGTCTGAGGTGTGGTCATAGCCCAGCTAACCTGAGTCACAGGTTCTGGTTATGTCCCCATCTAAATTACTTCTGGGATATGCAAAACAAAAATTGCAGCAAATAGTGGAATAGCTTTGTTTGGGGTTGTCCCTCCGAACATTTCAGAGACCCATCGTCAGGCAGATGCAGTGGCGTTCATCACGCTGCTCGCAAGACGTTTAATACTGCTTAACTGGAAGAAGGCAGCCCCACCATCTTTCAGGCGTTGGGTGGAGGAAGTCTTCTCCCATTTAAAGCTTGAACACTTAAGACAGACTGTAAATGGATCAATTCAAAACTATTACAAAACCTGGCACCCATTCATACTCTATTTCGAATCCGAACCAGTCAGTAACTATCTCACTTACTCCACACAATAAAGCCCCCTTAAATGTCCCTAACCTACTAACCTGGCTCTAACTGGATACCTTGGCTTCGCAAAGCTCCAGGGGGCTTAGCTCCACACATTCTAACACCAGATATCTGAAAAAAAATCTTTGATGAAATGAAAATGGCAATGCAGACATCAAATGTGACCACTAGACTTTTGTTTGTGCTGCTTGTATTGTATGTTGTATTTTTATGTATTTGCCTGCCTAGGGACTGCGGATGAAAACTAGCTTTGTAGCTAAAATTCAGCATATTTACATTTGTTTTATACTTATGTTCATTAATGTGCATTGTCCCTATCAAATAAATAAATAAAATAAAATAAATCTATTGTATGTTGGGCACTTGCAGCCTATGAAAAAAGACAACAAATGAAGTATCACTATTCTCACTCTCACATACATTCTCCTCTCACATACACTACTCTTAGTCTTCTACATGGTTGATGGTTCCCTGGATTCTCCCTCTCTCAAACGCCTCGGCAGCTGACCTCTGTCGTACTGCTGTTGCTGCTGTGCTGGAGGGAGCTGCCTGACTATCCTCCTGTCGTCGTTTGGTCAGTAGCATTTCGTCATGCTGAGGTTTATGATTTATGATCAAGTGTTTATTTAAATTTGTGGTATTGCCACAATATCGGATCATTTTTGGCACACACTGCACTTCGCAACATTGTCGTTTACGGTGTGGAAGTAACTCCACACCACACTTCGCTTGCAGTCTCCCATGGCTCCCGCAGCCCCGCGCCGCTTTGACTGAAATCTCATAGCAGTGAGTCTATCGCAGGATGACGTACGACCCCACGTTTGGTGAGAACGCGGAAGGAAAAGTAGTGCCTGACAACTGGCAATGGTTGAATGAACAAAACACATGAATTTGAACTAAATAAACTGAAAGTTAAGTCAGTAAGAAAACATGACTTGGTATCGATAATTTAATACCAGGATCGATCCATATTAAATACCCCATCAGGATCGATATATCGATACTTTGGTATCGATCTGCCCATCACTACTTTTTATTTATTTGGCCTGCTGGCCTGTTGTCTTCTGTGTAATTGTCTTTGTATGTTTAAATATTGCTTAAAAATCAATAAAAAGAATTGAATAATAATCCCAGTAGGGAAATCTGTCCTCTACATTTAACCCATGCTTCAATGCTGCTGGGGAAACCTGCAAATCTCCAAATCTTTGTTTGGTCAGGACTTCCTTAGCTGGAGCGAGTCTATGTCCTCCTGAAGTTTAGTCGGTGTTCACTGAATCGCCTTCTGGTGCCATGGTTGTAAAACATAGTTAAACTTCCTCAATGTTGTGACACATTCCTGCTTGCTCTTATTTTTTCCTTTTTTTCCCCCCCACTTCGTAAGTTAGCACTACAGCATTAAATCAAAAGAGCATTTGTCAAGGATTTTTTGAAAGTCTGTTTTTTTTTTTATCTCAAACCCCTCTGGATGATTACCTCACACCAGAGCTCTGCCCGAGTATCAACATTCTTCTATCATTCTCAAGCTTTCCAAGATTAATAAAGAGTCTTGTAAAGCAAAGGTTACTAGTCAGATGTTTTGTCTCCAAACAGCGCGTCCTTCACTATGATCTCATTACTTTGATCGTTGGTAAAGCAGTGTGCACAGTCGATATTTGAGATGTTCAGACAGAAGAGAATGAGTTTATTTAACAATTTAGAAGAAGCTTGAACTGAGCACTCACTGGAGCACAAATGTGGTCAAATGAGGTGTTTTTCAGAGGATTCAGATCTGGGCAGACAAACAGAAAAAATGCCCTGATAAATATGCAATGCACAAGTCTTCATTTATTAAAACAGCAACATGTTTCAGGGCCACTGCATTTTTTTCTGAAATCAGCATCTCTACATGTATTACAGCCATTCCATTCCAGCGTCTGTTGAATTCCAACACAAACACAAAGCTGAGCTACTTCAGTTCTTGCACCAGGAGTGGAATAAAGTCACCCTAGAACAGTGCTTCTCAATTATTTTCTGTGACGTCCCCCCTAGGAAGAAGAAAAAATTTCACGCCCCCCTTCCTGCGCGCGACTATAAATAGTATTATTTGTCTAGAAAATTGTTATTGGAACACCAATGTATCCTTTTATTAACATTATAAACAAAAAAAAGAAAGAAACTTACAACAAAGACTGCACTGAGGACTCAAGTATTAATGTGTTTTTAATGCAGCTTTGCGCACATTTGTTTACGTTTTACAGAAATGAAACTTAAAACCACCTCATTTGCATAAGCTAAATGCACTGAAAAAAATACGCTCTCTCCTTGTGCCACTGATGCGTCAGACTAAAGGACACGACTCAGTGGAATATACGTGTTTTTTCTGTGACAGAGGATGTTTTGTTAATGGTGAGACTGTGCGTAAATCGCATGTGAGAACGCCACTGCCAACTACTGTTGTTGATGTGCAATTACACTTCTAGTACAGTACAGCAAAAAAACATGTTTCCCAGGGTCATACGCGCCCCCCCTGGCATCACGCCACGCCCCCCCAGGGGGGCCCGCCCCACTATTTGAGAAGCACTGCCCTAGAACAATGTGAAAGACTTGTGGAGAGCACGCCAAGACGCATGAAAGCTGTGATTAAAAATAATGGTTATTGCACCAAATATTGATTTCTGAACTCTTCATAAGTGTAAACATTAGTATTATGTTGTTTTAAAATGAATTTGATCTTGTTTCTTTCATGGTTTGTGGTCTGAAAACATGTACCATACTTTATGTACTATAAAGCGCACCTGACTATAAGCCACACAAACAATTTTTTTACAAAATTAAGATATGTACATATATAAGCCGCACCTGACAATAACCCGCAGGTGTCCACATTGTAACTTGAGATATTTATACAGAAAGATGTTTTGTTTTGTTTTTTTAATTAACATAAACACCGGTACGTGCTTTTTTCGAATAGCGTCTATGGCAGTAACACGGCAGTAACACGGCAGTAAAACTGTAAAATGACAAGCCTGTAGCCTCTGGAAGCCTTAAAATAAAGTTTCAAATTTAACTTTAAGGGTAAACCTCCTGAACTCAATCTCACGGAACTGTTGATACCTGTGGAGGAGATTTTAAGTGGCTAAAACAAGGCTTCATTAATTCATGAACTCTCCTCACTTATTTGATAAAGTCTTAATAAAGAATTAATCCATACATAAGCCGCACCTGGCTATAAGCCGCAGGGTCCGAAGTGTGAGAAAAAAGTAGCGGCTTATAGTCCGAAAAGTACGGTAACTTTTTTATTTTGACAATTTGTCATTTTCTGCAAATAAATGCTCTAAACGATCATATTTTTACTTGGAATTTGGGGGAAATGTTGTCAGTAGTTTATAGATTCAAACAAAAATGTTCCTTTTACCCAAACACAAACCTATAAGTAGTAAAATCAGAAAAACTGATCATTTTGCAGTGGTCTCTCTTTTTTTTTATTTTTTTTTATTTTCCAGAGCTGTATCTTTAGCCATATCAGTTCCACACTTGATAAACCCCACACTAACTGTTGCTATGTAAATGTTTGGGTCAGAAATAATGTATTCGCGGCTAACTATGTTGTGACCATGCTGGAAGGAAGAAAAACAACATCAATATTTGACTGCATTGACTGCATGTTAAAATATGGCTTCTGGCTTATGTTGAACATGTAGTTATTCTCTTTCACAATCTGTATAATGGGGAAAGTTATAATAAATGAATGAATGAATGAATAAATAAGTATAGAAACAACTTTATAATCGTCCTTTCTCTTGTCAAATAATAACTGTAGGGTTTTAACTGAATATTTATAAATAAACCAATATAATTATCCTTTTTTACGAACAATAATTACGTGTATTTCCATTATTTTGACAAATCTCTCGTTCTGGCATTTTAACACATGGCCGAATGAAAATGACAGACAATTGCGATTCTTCCACCAACCAACTGTCCGCCAACACGCTCCCCAAGCTGCCCACTCCCCCCTCATTAGCATACCGCCAAAAATATGAGGAAGCCCGATGATTGCTTTGTCTAAATGAAACAGAAGGCTTCACATTCCGGGCCGCGCATTCATCATTTGTTTGTGCACAAGGAGGGACTATTTCCTGCCATCTTGATATGTTTTCGGTCGGCTTCTCTGTCCAATTAGCTGCGCTTTGATTTAGGATTGTGATAAAACCTAAAATCTATTATGAATAAATGTGAAACTTAAAATGAAAGAGTTTCTGGGATATGATATGAAGCTTTGTCGGAAAGGAACAAATGGAAGATTTTGAGGCGTGTTTTGGTTCCAAATACAATTATCCAATCAGAAAGAAGAATGAGGGTTTGGGTTGCCAGTTTCAATGCGAAAAATTGAGTTGAGAACCCACAGTGACACTAGTGTTTTCCCCCACCAACCTAAACATGCGCCATAGGTAAAATCCTCCATCTTAGGGCCTGACCAAAGCATAAATAACAAAACAAAATCATGGGGATGGTCCCCGGGTCAAATATAGAAACAACCTCTCCTGTGTGAGATCAATAAAGGTCAATCTTCTAATCCTTGACCACTGTAAGGCGCTTTGTGCTACAATTTTGTATGAAAAGCGCCTTATAAATGTTTGATTGATTGATTGATTGATTGATAGTGTAACAAACACTTTGAATGTCCCAGTCTTTTCCTTGTAAAACTTTAGTCAGTCATGTGACAGTCATGTGACTCTAACAGGACGTGGGCTTTCCAAAATGCTGCTATATCCTAGCCGTGTCTCAATTCGCAGTGTGCACAGTTCGGAGTGTGGTCTTAAGGGCACATACGTCACTTCCAGCGCGACAACTGCTGTCCCATTTCGTTTTTGTCCCATGCACAGTTAAAATGCACCCTGAAAACAACAGTCGTTTCCATGAAAATTGGGGCGTGGATAAATGGGAATTTGAGTGAAATGTAATTGTTGGAGGGATGTGTGTGGCCAGTCACAAAGGTATCAACAGTAATTTGTGGAAGGAATTTGACTGGAAGACAAAAATTAGATATTTTAGAACCCCTTTAATAATCTCAAGCTTCTATAAAAACATATCCCTAATATGTTGGAGAAACTGTGGCATGGTAGCAGACCACTCACATATTTTCTGGGATTGCCCAGCTCTTTGTAACTACTGGCAGGACATTAAAATAGAAATAGAAAAGATACTATCTTTTAAACTTCCTATAGATCCGCTGATGTATGTATTGGGAGCATTGCCAGAGAATACATGTGTAAAAGATCAACAACATGTTCTGCGTATTCTCCTGATGATTGCACGAAAAATGATAACGGTTAATTGGAGGAAACTGTCTACTCCTCCGTCTATATCATGGAACAGTTAACAGCCAAACTCCAGCTGAAAATTTACTTATTCATACCAAGATGGACTCCGGTGACTGTCTACTTAAAGCCCCAGTGTGTAGGATTCGTGGCGCATAGGTGGATGTTGCTATTGCACTTTCTGTTTTAGCTACGGCAGACCTCGAGGGTCACCCGGGCGCGCGCACGAGCCGCGCGCCACTAATGTATAAATAAAACGCGGTCCCGTTTTTTTTTTTTTTCTTTTCTCATGAAAACACACATTCCCGATCATGTACCATGACACTCTACACATCAAATGAAACCTTACAGTCTCCTCTTTTTGACTATGCAATTCATTTCCCTGCAAAACAATCACTCCCCAAGCACATGGGGCTTTTATACGGAAAAGCACAAAACGAGGTTAGCTTACCTTAGAATGCTGTGCACAGGTCAAACTCTGTATTTCACCATAAACTTGCTCTCAATTTGTCCGTAAGGATCCAGCAAATAAAACCCAGTAAAACAATTTAGTCCAAAACACGTGTTAGATCCATTACGACGTCTGATCCAGCAGCATGCTTGTGTTGTTTACCCAAAACCATGAGCCTTGCCGAAGGCGGAGCCCAAATGTCCTTCTGCGGCTCTCGTATTCAAAATGGCTGCCTCTGCATGGGGAAGATCCCCCTTTTATGTGACTATATCTAAGTCCAAAAGAATACTTTGATTTCATGATGGAAGTGAAAAGGCTTGGAAAACAATGTATTTTTGAATGGGTATCTTCAACTTCAGTAATTAACGGGTAAAAATCTTACACACTGTCCCTTTAAGTAATGGCTAAATACAATTAACCTTTGTCAAGGATTGTTCTTATTGTTCTGTATGTTTATTTTCAATGTTAATCTTTGAATAAACTAAAATAAAAAATAAAAAAGAAAATCGGGGCGTGGACCAACTGTGCATCCATGCAGACTACGCGCACTCATATCTCAGCATGCACCGCGCTCAACTTCTTCTGCGGGAGAAAATGGAGTCGGCGGCTGCATCTGGTAGCTAGCGGGACCTGTCCCATTTCGCCGACGCCCATGCGGTCCGCGGACTGCCCTTAAAGCCACACTCCGAACTGTGCACACTGCGAATTGAGACACGGCTAATGTGTGCAAATTTCAAGGAAGCAGTTAATTTCAATACTCCAGGTCATTTCAAACACACTTAACAGGTCCAATGCTTTGATAACATGTCCTCTATCACATTCAACTTGGTCTGACCATATTTGTTGAAGAAAGTAATATCAAACCGGTTACGGAAATATCGCTATAACATATTATGTCACATTGACCTTTTAGCCTTAAAATAAGAATGAAAAACCTTATGTGACCTTTTGTCACAATAACATGTTCATGGTCATGGACAATAATGGTCTGTGGTATATCCCACATAATTGTCCTTTAAGGAAAAATGACATGACAGAAGTGCATTAAGGCCAGTTGTGATGTGGGCCATCCTCCCGTGGACCCACCACCTGCGGGAGGATTCATGGGGGTTGGTGCATTGTGTTCTGGGCAGCAGATCTGCTTGGAATGCTGCCCCCGCGACCCAGAAATGTAAAAGCGGAAGAAGATGGATGGATGGATGGAAAAATGGGTCTGGGTTCTTATGGGTTCAATTTAAAATGGTCTCTACCTAAACCCCAGCATCCGCAGCCAAAAATGACTCAGTGCAAGTGCAGCCTTTGCAGCTCAGTGAATGAATTTTGGAGGTTCTGAGCTTCCACATGAGGCACTTCTTGGTTGACTGAATTTTTTATGAGTCGCCTTATAATATTTCTGTTATAAGGAATAGAAAGGAGAAGTGAACAAGTGAGAAGATTTGGTATTTATTAGTATTTCTATGTAAACAGGCAGATTAAACTCACTTGGCAATTAACCCCCTGGCTGTTATTGTGTCATAGTGATAACATAGCTATGTAAAAATAACTTAAAGTCACACTGCGGAACCTTTAGTCAAAATAAAGCATGTTTTTGTTTTGGGGTGCGTCCTTACCAGTGTTGGGCAAGTTACTCAAAAACTGTAATGCACTACTTATTACTTGTTACTGTCATTTTAAAGTAATGCCTTACGTTACAATATTACTCTAAATTAAAAGTAAGGCATTACACTACTTTTGCATTACTTTAGTTACTCTCGCCAAAATGACTGGAAATAAGGATTTGGCAATCTACAGTACAAATCTCTCATGTGTCATGACTTTCACCTGCCATCCAGGAGGTTTTGGGAGCCTGCAGACTGAAAACCAACATGCTCAGTAATTGCTTCTTACCCGCTTACAATACCTATCTTGGAGTCCTTCTTTTGAACGAAGTGAAAGTAGTGGGTGTATGCCCATCTTGAAAAGGAGCTAGCACTATCCGATTCTTCTGGTTCTGTCATCCTTTGTCAGTCTGCCAATTCGAGACGAAGTAAAAGGAAATGGAATGGTCTGCGCGGACTTTTATATCACTAGCTGATCTCGCGGAACTTTGTATGAAATGTAATGTTCTGCGCGGACTTATCAGATTCAGTAGCTGATCTCGCGGTGATCCGCAAACTTTGTATGAAGAAAACGCAGAACCCACAAAAACAAAGCAGGTTAAAAATGCATTGTAATGTGCGTTACTGGCATTGTAACGAGTAATATATTACCGATTTTCTTCCCTGTAATGCGTTACATGACTGTGTTACACCAAAAAGTAATGCATTACAGTAATTAATTACTTTTGTAACGAGTTACTCCCAACACTGGTCCTTACTGTGAGCGGGCTTGCATCTCCACAAACCTGACAGTTATTTGGCCTAAAGGAGCACCTCAACCTGTTTATTGCTATGGAAATGTTCTCTCGATTATAGTATTCAAACAGTATGGCATAAAACCTGTCCATCTCCACTGAGAATGTTCCGAAGTATGGTTTTAACTTTTTATATCCATGGAATCGTGGGGGTGAGGTGCCACCGCCAGAAAATTACACCGTTTTACTTTAATGTAGTTCAGTTACCAAATATATTACGCTTATTTTTCAGGTTTGACAAAAGATTTCTTGTGTATATATATATTTTTTGTATTATTCCTTCCGTTTACTCATGTCTCGGGCAAAGTTTGCAACGCTCTCAAAGTAAAACTAAAATGGTTAAAAATTATATACACTATAGCTGCCGTAACTTCATGTTGTAAGGTGTAGTTCTTACACTTGAGTGCAAAAGCAGGGGCTTAAAATGCATATAATAGCCTCCCCTGCGCCCACTTTACATTGAGACAGGCTTATAGCTCTTTTTCTGCTTCCGTGCGCTTTGTAAATCAGACAAAAGAGCTACAAAAGCACAATCTCCCTGTTCTTTTTAGCACCATTTCATGCTGGAATTCTCCCATCGTTATCTGTGTAATTGCCTGTGGAAAGTGGGGAAAAGGGTTTTTTCTGTTTTGTTTCGGACAGGGGAAGAAAAAAAAAAATCGGCAGTGAAAACAACACATAAGTCCCTCAGGATAGTGCTCGCTGAATAGATCTAAGTGTATCTCACGAAAGAGGATCGCTACAGAATACTTATAGAACATTACATAGTTAAGGGAGGAGACGTCAGCCAGTTTTTGACAAGTAACTGAACGCAAACCCTTTTATTCCCACTCGGACTAAGTTCTCTTAGGCAAGACACTTCCACCTACCTCTTCTGGTAAAGATCTGGGAAATTTAACAGGCCTAAACTGGAATTATACCAGAACTTAAAGGGTCCTGTGAGATTTCATTCTTTTATAAACAAGTGTATTCTCCGTATACTGTAATCTCTGTGTTCAAGTATTCTGTGGAAACTGTGTGTTTTGCAACCTAGGCTGTGGTAAGCAACTAAGTGTAACCGTATATGTTTCCATAAGCTATGTTTTTCCACCTGCTCTCATCCTTCAACTATTGGCTAACTTTGGGTGCTACACAGTTTGACCCCTTACAAGGCAGTAAACCATATGTCACCACAAACCAGTTCTCTGTATATATGCAGCAGTTGTGCTTCAGTTGGGCGTAATGGCATATCCACCTGTTCCTATCCGTCTGCTATTGGCTAACTCCTTCTGCTATTGGCTAACTTAAAGGGCAGTAAACTATATGTGGTACATACCAGCATTCCAGCATACCAGAATCCTGAATATATGTAGCTGCATGTTCTTCGGTTGTGTGTGACGACGAGAGAGATGTCCCGGTGTAACCATGTGTCCTTGTATTCCGCTTAAGTCAAGATTAAAGAGCTAATAACGTCAATTTCCCGCCTAAGCCTGTTTTGATGTCTTTTTTTGAAAACTCACCGCCTATTACGCTATTTCCTGATCACAAACATACCTGGAGTTTTGTTTTGTGACCTAAGAATGATCGAAGAGACCAAACCAGGCCTGAATTAGGACTAACCCAGTGTTAAACTACTACTGGGGGTGTTCTACATGTATCTCTATGGCAGAACGCTTAGACATTAACATGCTGACACAATGCGAACAAAGGCATAACATTTTTAGGATATAAAGGTCTATAGGTCTAAACCATGAGAAGAAAAAACAACACAAAGTCCCTCATGATGTGCCTTAGTAACTCGTTTAAGAAGAAAAATTTCAGCAACCTGTGATCAATACCATATTTTAACAAAAACGGTGAGAGTGATTTACTGAAAAACTGTTGGTAATGCTCGCTAACTTGTGACTAATGTTTCTTGAGAGAGTTTTGTTGAACAGCACAAATCAGCTCACCTGTTGTAGCTCCAGGTATGTCAGTCCTTTTTGGAGCAGATTGCGTTAAATTAAAACTCAGATTAAACTCTAATTTGAGAGATTCAGACAGAGCAATGCCTCTAGATAGCATCACAACCTGAGAAGTAAAAGTATCAATAAGACTCAGCAGGCCCAAACAAGGTATAAACCAAAACTAAACCAGCTAAAAGCCAGGTCTAAACCATGAGAAGAAAAAACAACACAAAGTCCCTCATGATGTGCCTTAGTAACTCGTTTAAGAAGAAAAATCTCCAACATAAGCGTTTGAGGGCGTAGGCTTCTGTCACATATTTTGACAAAGAACTCGGTAATGGCAGCAGGGTTTTTGTAGTGGATTTTCTTTTTTCCTGTCTCGACATAGCTGCCTTGAGCCAGGGGCACAAATGACTCCTAAAAGAGTTTGTTTTGACCCCAGGTGCAGTGCTAATTGAATAACAGTCCAAAAGTGTCAGACATGTTTTCATTCACAGGCTATAATAATCTTTCTTTTCTCCCTTTTATTTCTAGTAGAATGGAGCACTGAGGTTGCCTTGTTCCCATATCTGTCAGAGTTATTATTTTAGAAAGCAAGGTGTTGATAGCGTATTAGTTTTAACATTTTTAGCTATTCTTGGCGAGTTTTGGCTTAGAAATTTTAATAAAAAGGTAATTGGCTGTGCTGGAAAAAGCTCCTAAAACTAGGGTTGTATTTGACTTAAAGGTGCACTGCGTAACTTTGCAGGTTAGTTGGGACGCTACCATGGAAATGCTATTGCTTTGCCTGTAATGTTCCACAATATGGCCTTAAACTTATAGAAACTTAAGACACATTTTTTCAGTTATGGGTGTTTTTATTGCTCAAAAATACCTTTAAAAACATGCATTCTTTTGGAGAGTATTGTCACCTCTTCACAGATCTCGCCTGTAAATTGCCGTGGTGGCGTCTCCTGCTTGTTTCTATCGAGATTGAAAAGTTTAATGCCATACTTTGGGATATTCGTGGTAAAGATATTGAGCTCTCTACCAGAAAAGTTACACATTATAAAGGTCACATTATGCAAAATAGAGCATAATCTTTTGTTTTTCTTCATTCAGGCTTTTTTTTGTTGTCTCTGAGCATTCAAAAATGTTCAGTTTGAATTTTGCCAAGATTGTTGCATCATAGGTAAAAATCTAAACAAACTAAAGAAGAGTGAGGAGGGAGACATATTGATAATTTGCAACTGATGTCATAAATATGTGTCCGACCACGCTAAAACCGGCCACATGTCAGCATTAGTGAAACGGAAATGTTTGCATTAGAAGTTTTTTTTTTTTTTTTCAAAATTTGTGATTTTCGTTTTTTTGCAGAATGTGCTAGTTGAGATTGTGAAGAAGCCACTCCATGTTTCAGATAACAGCATTAGTGACGTTAAAAATATACATTTTTAATTTCAAATTGGCTTGTTTTTTGGAAAGAAACGGGGCGTGTATAAATCAACATATTTTGCCACGATCGCGCGCCCGCTAATCCCATTGCGAGAAGCGCCGAAGGGGTTTCCCCTGTTCACCTATCAGCTGTGAGGAGCTTGTGAATATGTACGCGGCATTTCACCTTTTAACTTCCACTTGGACACATGACACGTTTGGGAGACCTTCAGGACATGTTCGGAACACGTCTGTTTCTCCGGAGCTTGTGTACAAAGTGCGGTCGGATACTTTAGCAGCAGAAAGTCCGGGATATAAGCGCATACGCGAATACACGTGGAGACACGCAAATTTTCCGACAACAGAGCGACACGGGGTGAGTCATATTATCATCATATTTCTGCATCAAATGGAAATATTAGGTGAAAGCAGCGACTTGTGTCAACATTAGCCTGTGTGTACAGGACTAAACCAGGACTAAGCCGGGACTAAAACAGGACTCAACCAGGACTAAAACAGGACTAAAACAGGACTAAAACAGGACTAAAACAGGACTAAAACAGTACTACACCAGGACTAAACCAGGACTAAACCAGGACTAAACCAGGACTAAACCAGGAATAAACCAGAACTAAACCAGGACTAAACCAGGACTAAAACAGGACTAAACCAAGACTAAAACAGGACTAAACCAAGACTAAAACAGGACTATGTTATCAGATTTCCATGTGTAAGGCATCATTGGAAAACTTAGAATCTACACTTTCAGAATCTGTGAATAACTCAAAATGCCCCGGGATGACTTGAGTCCTGTTTTGCTGCGGTCGGTCACATATGCTAACTGTAGGTGCTGCTCTGTCTGAGGCTTTGTTACACTTCAGTCTGTGCTTTATTTTAATACAATCTGATGGTAAAGAACTGGTGATTTCCACTGTTAAACAAGTCTCTCACATGCAAGATTACACTGACAAGCGCAACGGCATTGGCCATCAGTTTTACAGTTACTCAGAAACATGAACTCTCGTATTGATCACAGGCTCCTGAAAATGTGTTGTTTTAATCGATTTCGTTTTTTCTTTTCAGTTTAACTTCACACTTCTTACTACTACACTTCAATGTGTGCATTGTTTCACCATGGTAACTCCAAACCAGTCCACCGTACATGCCACTGCAAAGTATCAGGAACGGAACAGCGTGATTAGTCTAACAAGGGCAGTCTTTTGTGATGTCACCAACTACTTGAAATTGCAGAGGCCACTGAAGGCAGCACAAACTTAGATTTAGAGGCGTTTTTGTCCGGAAAGCTGCAAATTTGCCTATAGTTTGCGCTGAAGTTGCCAGAAAGGACTAGGAACAGAGGACAATGCTGATAATGCTACAAAGTTTTAGTGATTTAATGTTTAGTTCCACTTTAAGTCCTGACTGCTTTGTTTATTTTCCCATATAGAGTTCCAGCTCATATGCTTCAGTGGGAACAAAGGCGTAGTATATTTTGCAAATGCAGACATTATTTTAAGTTACAAAGTGTGAAATACTAATCCCAAGCTGACCAAAGGCAGGTAAGATAAATAAACCCACAAAAATGAAGTATTTCGATGCAATGACCCAAACTGCACTTACAAGACGATAAGTTCAAAAAGTATACAAAGAAATACTTGTAAATTGGCACCTTACCTCATACCTTCTCTTTTCTGCTTCAAAAAGCCTAATGTTGATGACTACCTTTTTTTTTGGTCGACTTAGTTAATTGAATAAACGAGCCAAGGCCTACAGCGCTGCAGAGTAGTCATTTAGTTCTAATTACTTCAAAACGACTTCACGTGATAGTAAGTGGTAACATAAAGAAACAAACTACAAAATAAGCAATAAAACATGAATGAACAAAAGTAAATACAAATAAGAACATAATAAAATAGACATAAATAAAAAGAAAAACATACATCAAATAAAATAAATCAAACAAAAACAAAACATTACCAGAATCACCCATCACCTAAAGGGCATGTTGCCTGATGCAGCTGCGAAACTATCTGGATATTAATGACAGAAAAGGCATCTGGAGCAAAAAATAAATAAAACATAAAACGCACACATACAATAATAATATAAACATGCTTTTTGGTACATAATTGCTATTCTATGCCTCATTAACAAAAGAACATTACCATCCATCCATTTTCTTCCAGTTATCCGAGGCCGGGTCAGGGGGGCAACAAGCAGGGACTCCCAGACTTCCTCACCCCGGACACTTCCTCCAGCTCCTCCGGGGGGACCCCAAGGTGTTCCCAGGCCAGCCAGGAGACATAGTCCCTCCAGCGTGTCCTGGGTCTTCCCCGGGGCCTCCTCCCGGTGGGACGTGCCCGGAACACCTCCTGAGGGAGGCGTCCAGAAGGCATCCGGAACAGATGCCCGAGCCACCTCAGCTGGCTCCTCCCGACGTGGAGGAGCAGCGCCTCTACTCTGAGCTGAGTGGCTAGCACTCACACACAGCAAGAAGGTTCTGGGTTTGAACCCCGGGTCACCCGGGCCTTTCTGTGTGGAGTTTGCATGTTCTCCCCGTGTCTGGGTGGGTTTCCTCCGGGCACTCCAGTTTCCCCCATCAACCCAAAAACATGCTCCAGGGAAGCAGTCATGTCACCCCTGGCGCACTGCTCCTAATAAAAAAGGAAGGGTCAAATGCAGAGGATAAATTTCCCTTCGGGGATAATAAAGGATAATAATATAAATTAAAAAAATAAAACCCTATCTCTAAGGGAGCGCCCAGCCACTCTGCGGAGGAAACTCATTTCGGCCGCTTGTATCCGCGATCTCGTCCTTTTGGTCATTACCCAGAGCTCATGACCATAGGTGAGGGGAGGAATGTAGATTGACAGTAAATTGAGAGCTTTGCCTTTTGGCTCAGCTCCCTCTTCCCTCTGTCAATCTCACGCTCCATCCTCACCTCACTCATGAACAAGACCCCGAGATACTTGAACTCCTCCACCTGAGGCAAGGAAGAACATTACAAAATCTGCTTTTCACGTCTTCAACTGTAGGGAAATTGATTTAAATTAGTTCTGAAATCAGCTTTAGCAAGTGCGCTGTCTATACAAACACTTTAAACACTTTGTTAGCAACTCTTTTCTCAGCATCGCGGCTCGTTATATCTGCATATGTTTGAATATTTTATGAATGATCACTGAATACACTATCACATTATCGAAAAAGAAAACACTTCCCTTTAAACTCTGCAGGGAACCGCCGCACCGCTGTCTTTTCACCCTTTTTTTATTTATTTATTTAAAAGAATAAAATGAAAAAAACGCATGCCGAAAATGTACTTTGCCTGCTAGCTCCGTCACATAATCCAGAAGCCAGTTCCGCCACCCAATAAGAAACAAATTTATTCCAATTAGCGTTGACAAGGCTTCGAGTGAAACGTCTTCATTTTCCGGATACGCCCACTGCCCGCTGAATACACTGGAGGCGGACACGGGCTAATTGGCTCCATTTGTTTGAATTCTGAGTCTTAATTAGGAGACGACGATGTTTGTCCTTCACCTGGCCTAGCTGCGTCTCAATCGGAGGCGGGGGCAGGAGGGATCTGAGGGTAATTAATCAAAAAATTTAAAAAATAAATAAATAAATAAACAGCTTTCTACTATGTTATATCATCCTTCCCTCATCAAAAACATGTTTTAGTAATTTGGCGATCTCACACAGGCCCTATTGGAACTTTATTAGCTGTAAGATTCCGTACAAAGCTCCGCCCATAAGCCTACGTCACCCACGCTCCCATATGACAATTCATCATAAATACACAAAAACACAATACAAAACTGTACACAAGGACTTGGCAAAGCTGAGGGAATGTGCAGTAGTTTTATTACCTGGATGCTCGCTCTGAAGGCGGAGTGACTTAGCGTGGAGAGTTGTTTTCTTTGAATATAGCATCTTCAGTACATGATCAAAGGAGAAGTTCAATTTATCAACTGGACAAAGTTTGTTTGGTTGAAAACGTTTCGCCGCTCATCCGAGAGGCTTCTTCAGCTCTGGCGAAGTAGCCAGAGCTGAAGAAGCCTCTCGGATGCTCTCGGATTCTACCTGGACGACTGAGGGACTTTTCACGCATCTTCAGTACAATAAAAGGTAACATGGGGATCTTAATGTGTTACCAGTATTCCATAGAAGTGAAAAAAGGACACATCACGACTAGAGCTGGGCGGTATGACCAAAAATTGATATAAACATATCTGGGTCCAGTGTTTTAATCATCTCCTTGAAGCTCCTTTCTTAACAGGACTAAGTGGTACCCTGTCTTTGGCGAAGCGGACAGTAACAGCGTTGGTAATATCGTTCCACCGTTTGCTTTTCTTGTCGTAGGCGGTCCCCTTAGCGAAAGCGTCTTTGAGTGACTCCAGAAAAAAAAAGTTTACCGCACACTCGCTTGACTTTACTCTTATTCCTTTATTGGGCTTAGCGAATAACGCGTTTCGCTTTTACAGTGTCATCAGGTTCGCCCGAGTAGCGCCAGGTGTGACCAAATACCATCCGGTCACATGCTCCTTCGTCTTTGAGTGACGTCTGAGCGGCGTTTTGTGTCGCGGCGCCGACTTGAACGTTCCCTGCAGACGTGGAAGAGGATGCAGATCTTAGTTTCGTGCATTCTTCATATTCCAGGACGTGTTTGTGACGGAGGTGGTGAAGCAGATCGCTCGTGTCGCCTCCTGCGGCTACGACTTTATTCCGACGACATTTACAGAATACGGTTGTGTGATCGGCGTCAGATTTTGTAAAGCCGAAGTTCTTCCGCACGACTGACACGGCTCCGCTTTTCGGTATAAGTTCCTCTGTGTCTGCAACATTTTCTCCGTCCGTGTTGTTCGTCGCTCGACACACACTGAGCTTCCACCGCTCTCACGCCGCTGCAAAACAGTCCCCCTCTCAAACAATGTCCCACCACCGCTCTGTGTTCCCGACGTTTTGTACGCACACACTCACCGGTATTGTGATTGTGTATGAAAATTAAAAAAAAACACTGCTATTTGGTATAAAGCGGTATACCGCCCAGCACTAATCACAACTTTGTTTGCGACGTTAACCCTTCAGACGGTGGTGGTCTGTGGCCTTTAATCAATCGCCGTGATGGCCGATTTCGATCCGATACAGTAATACTAGGGCAAGCATTGCAATATTGATCCAATATCAGTGTTTAATATAAGCTTATACAAATGCATTGCCCCCACGACCCAGAAATGGAAAAAGCGGAAGAAGATGGATGGATGAAGCTGTATTTGTTCAGTTCATTTATTTGAGCATCCTGAAATATTATGATATCAACGTGAGATGACATATTGTGCTGCATTACAATTATTAGACTTAGACAAACTTAATTGATCCACAAGGGAAATTATTTGGGTACAGTAGCTCACTCGTCAAATATAATTTATAACAGAGGGTAACAAAAAAAGGAGTAGGAAGAAACATAAACTTAAAACGCTTTCCCCTCTCACATTTAAATTTGAATGTGGAAGAGTTTAGGTGTTTAAAACTATAATTTTATAACATTTGAGGTGTTGATATTTTTAGCATGAGAAAACATGAGAAAATATCTTGTTAATAGAAAATATATTGGTGCGAATCCGCTAGTTTCAATCTGCAGGTGAAAATACATTCAAATATCCTTTATTTACCTATTCTATATTATGTTAACATCAGACTCCACTTCTGAAGAATAATATTTTTTATTAATTTTCTATTTTGATCCAAGGAAATACCGTTTGAACACTGTAATCTTAGTCGTTAGAGCTTAGTCTGACAATGTTAACCTGGATCCCCATGTGCACGATGTAACTAGAATAAGTGCTCCTGAAAAATCATTACTAACAGAGTCAAAACAATCCATAACATTGACTGCGATGTTTTCCTCAATATTATTTTACAGACTTACCTCCACCTTAGCTCCATACTGGTCTTGATCCAATTACTTCTAATATTTGAAAAGTACACAGGATTTTTCAATAACTATACTTGTCTGTGTAATAAAACTACAGGAGAATTTAAAGGTGGACTGTGTGGCTTTCGTGGTGAAGGTTTTGCCATGTTTGTCTCCATGGAGATATCCTCGCCTTGCCTGGTATGTTCCCTAATATTATGTTATAATAATCAATGGACACAAGCAGTTCCACCAAGCTAAAGCTCAGATCTGTGGAGAGGCAAGTCAGCTCACTGTAAGAATTTTCGGTGATGTTAAAGGAAAAGTAACGTTTTTTACAATCTGAGCCTTATTTCGGTAATAAAACAAGTTGTTTTACTCACCCATAGCACTTTGGTGTCATATGGAGCACTTCCAGAGATGTTTTAGATTTGCGATCTCCATAAAGTGAGTTCTCGGGGCACATGTTTGCGGTCTCCAAATAACACAAACTTTAGCACTTTTCAAATCATAGAAGCTCGATGTCTTAGTCTACGATTTCGTTTGGTCAAAAGTGGCCTGTAATCCGAGATTTAGCCATAGTTTCGAGTAGATGAGGACGCCAGTGCGCATGTGCGGAGTGTGCTCTCAGCTCCCGGGACCCAAACATGAAACGCAAAGCTGTAAACTATGGATAAATCTCGGATTACAGGCCACTTTTGACTCAAACGAAATCGTAGACTAAGACATCGAGCTTCTATGATTTGATCCAAGATCCAAGAGGATCCAAGATGGCGGCGCGTGAAGACGCAGCGGCCCCTCGTCCGGCCGATAGCGTAGTGTTTTCACCGTCTTTGTCTAGTCTATCTTGTTCGTCTTCAGTGTTTTCTAACAAGTACAGTAGGCAGTTCTTGCTGGACATAGGCAGAACTGGCCAGCACAACTCCCTGGACACTGTACTAGAGGAGAAGCTGGCGCGCTTCGGAGTACTTCGACACCGGCCTGCTGCTAATGCTGCTAACGCTGCTACACCGGACTCGCCTGCCGCCCCCCGCCCGGAGAGGAGACGCCGCAAGCGGTGTGAGAGGAGGCAGAAGCGAGGCCGGCGCGGCGGTATCAGAGCTAGGCTAACGGCTAGCCCGCACCGGCCGGCCATTCCATCCATTCTCCTCGCCAACGTGCAGTCTCTGGACAATAAAATGGACTACATCAGACTGAGGGCTGCCCAGCGCGACGTGAGGGAGTGCTGTGTTTTTGTTTTTACGGAAACATGGCTCCATGACAACATCCCGGACTCAGCGGTGCGCCTGGACGAGCTAACATGCTACCGCTCGGACCGAGCTAGCGGTGTCCCCGGAGTTAAATCCCGCGGAGGGGGTTTAATAATTTTTCTTCGGGACACTTATTGTCGGGACGCTGTGGTGGTATGTAGACACTGTTCACCCCTAGTGGAGTTTATGATTCTGAAGTGCCGGCCTTTTTATCTCCCGCGTGAAATCACGGCAATATTGCTAGTGGTTGTTTACGTCCCCCCATCACCGAACAGCGCTGATAGGAGGGAGGCACTGTATGAGTTGTATAACTCTATTAGCGAGCAACAGACTGCTCACCCGGACGGATTTTTTATCCTTGCCGGGGATTTCAATCATGCAGACCTCAAAACTGTCATGCCACAAATGCATCAGCATGTTGATTTCCCAACCAGGGGAAACAACATTTTGGACATGGTTTACACTACACACAAGGGAGCATACAAGGCTTACCCCCTCCCCCACATAGGCCTCTCTGACCACATCTCTGTTGTGCTCAGACCGGCATACAGACCCCGTGTAAGGGTCTCTAGGCCGGCTCTGAAGCAGATCCAGGTGTGGCCAGAGGGGGCCTCGTCTGCACTACAGCACTGCCTCGGTACAACAGACTGGGCAGTGTTCAAACAGGCCGCCACATACAACAATCACACTGACATTGAGGAGTACGCAGACACTGTGACCTCCTACATCACCAAATGCATTGGTGATGTCACACACACAAAAACCATCACCACCAGGGCTAACCAGAAGCCATGGCTGACAGGGGAGGTTCACAGGCTGTTGAGAGCCAGGAACGCTGCCTTCAGAGCTGGGGATGTCCCCCATCTGAGGGCAGCAAGAGCCAACCTGTCCCGTGGAATCAGGAAAGCCACAAATACACACAGAAAATAACCGGACACTTTAGAGATAGCAGGGACACACGGAGTCTGTGGCAGGGCATCCAGAACATCACGGATTACAAACCCTTGCCACAGACCTGTGACAATAATATCACCCTGCTCAATGACCTCAACAGCTTCTTTGCACGGTTTGAGGCAGGAAATGACACCCGGCCCCAAAAAACTCCACCACCTCCCCACGACCAGCCCCTGTGTGTGTCTGCAGCCAGCGTGAAGAGGACACTCTCCAGGATCAACACCCGCAAGGCTGCAGGCCCGGACAACATTCCTGGTCGTGTGTTGAAAGACTGTGCAGAGGAGCTCAAGGATGTCTTCACAGACATCTTTAATGCTTCTCTGAGCCAGGCTGTCGTTCCCTCCTGCTTCAAAACCACTACCATCGTTCCCGTGCCAAAGAAGCCCACTCCGGCCACTTTTAATGACTATCGCCCTGTTGCACTGACCCCCATCATCATGAAGTGCTTTGAACGGCTAGTCATGGCACACATCAAATCCATCCTCCCCCCACCCTAGACCCATACCAGTTTGCATACCGGGCCAACCGCTCTACCGAGGATGCAATCTGTTCTGCACTTCACCCGGCTCTCACCCACCTAGACAATAAAGACTCATATGTGAGAATGCTGTTCATAGATTTCAGTTCAGCATTCAACACTATAATCCCACAGCAGCTCATTATCAAACTAGACCACCTGGGGCTTCAGACCTCACTGTGTAATTGGCTGCTGGACTTCCTCAGTGAGAGGCCACAGGCAGTGCGGGTCGGCAGAAACACCTCAAGCTGCATTAGACTGAGCACAGGAGCCCCCCAGGGCTGTGTGCTCAGTCCGATGCTCTTCACTCTGCTGACCCACGACTGCTCACCAGCGTTCAGCACCAATCACATAGTGAAGTTTGCGGACGATACGACTGTGGTGGGTCTCATCTCTAATAACGATGAGACAAACTACAGGAGTGAGGTGAGCCTTCTGACCCAGTGGTGCAGCAATAACAATCTCCTTCTTAATGTTGAAAAGACCAAGGAGATTGTTGTTGACTTCCGGAGAGGCCCCACCCAGCACCCCCCACTGTCCATCAATGGTGCTGCTGTAGAGAGGGTGAGCAGCACCAAATTCCTGGGGGTGCACATCAGTGAGGACCTCTCCTGGACAGTGAATACTGTATCACTGGCAAAGAGGGCTCAGAAGCGCCTCTATTTCCTCCGCAAACTGAGGAGAGCTGGAGCCCCTCCACCCATTATGACCACCTTCTACCGAGGCACCATTGAGAGCGTCCTGACCGGCTGCATCACTGTGTGGTACGGGAGCTGCACTGAACAGAACAGGAAAGCTCTGCAGCGCATAGTGAATGCAGCTGGGAGGATCGCTGGTGTCTCTCTCCCCTCCCTCCTAGATATTTTTAACACCCGGCTCACCCGCAGAGCGTCCAGCATTGTGGGTGACCCGAGCCACCCCGCACATAGCCTGTTCAGCCTCCTGCCCTCGGGGAGAAGGTACCGGAGTCTCCGGGCCCACTCCACCAGGCTTTCAAACAGCTTCATCCACCAGGCTGTCAGGAGGCTGAACTCACACCCGAACTCTCACCTTACCCATCGCCTACCCCCCACCCCCCATATTGGCATAACCTGTATTCCATAAAAAGACCTATCACTCTAGACACTTAAAAAAAAAAAAAAAAAAAAAAAACTGCTGCTAAGGACTACTGTTGCACTGTTGCACATTTACATTTATTACTGGATTTTACTCCTGTTGCACTGTTGTTTACTACTGTTATTGCACACTTACATTTACTACTGGAATTTTTAGTACTGTTGTTTACTCCTGTTATTGAATTTTACCCCCGTTGCACTGTTGTTTACTACTGTTATTGCAATTGACTACTGGAATTTTAGTACTGTTGTTTACTCCTGTTACTGCACTAGAATTACTACTGTTGCACATTTATTTTTATTTTATCTTAACTCCTATGCACATTCTACTGCACATGACCAAGTCACTGCTGTATCTTCCATTGCACATTTTTGATGCACACTGCACACTTTGGAAATCTGTATATAGTATAGTTTATTTATTATGTTGCACTGTTTTAAGATTTTAGACCGTAGACTTTAGTTTTAACTTAGATCTCTGTCTTAGATAGTTTTTTGTTGTGTTTTGTCTTCATATTGTATTTTGTACACTGTCTTTTTGCACTACCTGGCCAGAGAGAAACAAAATTTCGATTCACTGTATGTTGAACACATATGGCAGAATTGACAATAAAGCTGACTTTGAACTTTGAAAAGTGCTAAAGTTTGTGTTATTTGGAGCCCGCACGTGGCATATTACATGCTCGGGGAATATATTATATGCCCCGAACTATGGCTAGAAGTCGCGCTAGGCTAACGCAAATCTAAAACATCTCTGGAAGTGCTCCATATGACACCAAAGTGCTATGGGTGAGTTAAACAACTTGTTTTATTACCGAAATAAGGCTCAAATTGTAAAAAACTTTACTTTTCCTTTAACAATCAAAACAACTGATTCAGTACATGCAAGATACACTGTATGTTTAATGCTATACTGAGGAACATTCCAGGCAAACCACTAATATCTCAATGGAGACAACCAGATCTTTCACCAGAAAAGTTACGTAGTCCCCGTTTAAGTTGAAATCTTAAATTTTTACTGATTTAAAAGTTGGATTAGTTCTTTTTAAAGAGTTTGCAGTGGTCCATAGTTATTCCTCAGTTACCTTATGCATTCTGGTAATGGTTCTAGTAAGGCTAACAACAACTAGCATGCTAACTGCGCACTGCTCAGACAATATAATGAGGGCCCGTAATACCCTATTTTCTGGTCTTTGTTATAATTGTAATTGTTTGCTCATCACAAACAGACCTGAAGTTTCATTCACACGTTTAATATACCGTGGGTATGGAAAGTATTCAGACCCTTTGTTATTTCGCTCCATTTGCTAAAACCATTTAAGTTCTTTTTTTTTTCCTCAATGTACACACAGCACCCCATATCGAGAGAAAACTGTTGACATTTTTGCAGATTTATTAAAAAAGAAAAACTGAAATATCACACGGTCGTAAGTATTCAGACCGTTTGCTGTGACACTCGGGTGCTGTCCACTTCTTCTGATCATCTTGAGATGTTCTACACCTTCACTGGAGTCCAGCTGTGTTTGATTAGACTGACTGAATTGATTAGAAAAGCCACACACCGGTCTATGTAAGGCCTTACAGCTCACAGTGCAGGTCAGAGCAAATGAGAATCATGAAGTCAAAGGAACTGCCTGAAGAGCTCAGAGACACAATAGTGGCAAGATCTGGCCAAGGTTACAAAAAAATTCTGCTGCACTTAAAACGAAGAGAATTTTTTGAAAAAATTAGCAAATTGCTGCAAAAAGTGAAAAAAATCAAGGGGTCTGAATACTTTCTGTACCCACCAGGTCTGGACTGGGACAAAAAAATGGCCCTGGCATTTTTGGCTTAGACCAGCCCCTCCTGATTAGTCCTGGTTCAATCCTGTTTTAGTCCTGATTTAGACCTGATTAGTCCTGGTTTATTCCTGGTTCAGACCTGGTTTAGTCCTGGTTCAGACCTGGTTTAGTCCTGGTTTAGTCCTGGTTCAGACCTGGTTTAGTCCTGGTTCAGATCTGGTTTAGTCCTGGTTTAGTCCTGGTTCAGACCTGGTTTAGTCTTGGATCAGACCTGATTTAGTCCTGGTTTAGTCCTGGTTTAGTCCTGGTTCAGACCTGGTTCAGTCCTGGTTCAATCCTGATTTAGTCCTGGGGTTTAGTCCTGGTTCAGACCTGATGTAGTCCTGGTTCAGACCTGATGTAGTCCTGGTTTAGTCCTGGTTCAGACCTGGTTTAGTCCTGGTTCAGACCTGATGTAGTCCTGGTTTAGTCCTGGTTCAGTCCTAAATTGTGGGCCGGTCTGTAAGTAAAAAAAAAAAAAAGAAGGGCATCAGCCCCTAGGACTGTCGGCCCACCGGGAAAATGCCCGGTATGCCCAATTACCAGTCCAGGCCTGGTACCCACTGTATAAACCCTGCAGATTTAGGCCAGGTTCTTCTCAAACAGAAAACACTCTTTTCCAGCTTGATTCATGTGGTAATACAGGAAGTGCTCCACTGTGTTTTTAAACTCCATATACCTTCAGTTGAATCATTTGGATAATTTCAGCCCTGGAGTTGGGAATTGCTATTTCCGCTGAGTAAAAGGTAAAAAAGGTAAAGGCATTTTGCGTGCGAAATGCCGTGTCAATGCGTGAGACTTGAGAGCCCTGTGTAAATGTTTGTCTAAAGAGCAAACTTAAACTACAAAGCAACTAATGAGAGTTATATAAATGAAGTTGTTACCTGATGGTTCTCAGTTTGTTTTATCATCTCCTCCTGTTCAGTCGCTGTCCTTATCACTGAGCGCGCACTGCACTGTCAACAGTCTGCCCAACAACAGAACAATCTATATTCTGATTGGCTGAGAAGGGCGCGGCGCCTGATATCTGAGATTTTTTTCCGGGGAGCGGAGCGGGGGGGTTTTTTTTCGCTGAAAACGCGCGGTGCCTGCATAAACTGAGCCACACAGACTGATTTTCTGGGCACAAAAATAATAATATATTTTTTTTAAATCAGCGTGAGAAATGCCATGTGTGGCGTGTGAGCGTGTGAACACGTCGAATTGCGTGTGTCACACTCTCAATGCGTGAGACTTGAGAGCCCTGAATGATTTATCCATAGAAACAAGCAGGTGTCAGACTCTCCACCAGAAAAGTTACACAAAGCACATTTAAATTCAGAAAGTACTCTATGTAGCTGGCTTACTTTGGCCTCAAGAGCTGCTTATACAATGTCTATGCGCTGAGGCAAGACAAATTCAGCTCAGATACGTGGGAAAAAATAAATAAAAATGGGTACAGTTCCTTTAAGAACATTTGTAGCGTATTTGCCCTTAAGTTGCCGACAGCCCACGCTACACCATTATTCACTCTATTTGACATTTTGCCTCCTTGCATTTCCACTTCCCTTAAATCCGAACTCAACTTGAACAATGGCCACCGTGTTCAGCGAAACGTAAATACAAACATTTAGAGCCCCGGAGGGAGTAGCCTTGTTTTCCACGTGGTGCAATGTCAAAGATGTGAAGCCAGTTTTGTATATTTATGTCTAACAAGGCGTAGCAGCATAAGCAACCGGTGAAAAGCTCAAATAAAGTGCACAGTAGAGGGTTTACCGTAGCCCGTCTCCTGCTTCGGAAGGTAATGAGATGATAACATTGACAATACACAATTTTTTAGACAAATTGAAACAAATTGGGAAATGTTTTTTTTTTTCTTTTTTGTATATTTATGTCTAACAACCAGTATAGTGCAAATAAAGTGGATCGTACAGGGTTTACTTAGCCTGTCTTCTGCTTTGGAAGTTAATGAGACAAACTAGCATATATAGCAGCAAGATAACATTGACAATACACAATTTTTAGACAAAAGTATAACAAATTGAAACAAAATGGGAAGCGATTTTTTTGTATATTTATGTCTAACAAGCCGTATACCTCAAATAAAGTGCATTGTATAGGTCTTTGCGTAGCCTGTCTACTGTTTTGGAAGTTGCTTACTAATGAGGACACATTATGTTCAGACCGGACTGTACAAAAGGAGTGTGACGTCACCCGTAGCGTTCGGCTCCAGTCAAATGAAGCTCATCGAGGCTGCAGTTATACCGGCTAATCTGTAACCAGAGACAACCTGTTTGTCAGGAACCGTGGGTCCTTCTCAACCTTCAAGAACACTCTGAAACATTGGTTGAAAAATAATCAAACATGTTCTCACAGGTAGATGCTCTTCTTCTCGGGGCCCCTTAAAGATCACATGGAAGACATGGTTCTTCTTGATGCTTTTATATGGCGCCTTAGTGGTTCCCTAATACTGTAAATGAATCGTTATCCTATATCAAGCCTTGGTGCATGAGGCAGCCTCTTGGAGACAGCCCTATTCAGAAATGTGGTTCTGAAACACTTTATTCTGGGCGTGTCGCTTGAATGCAAATGAGGAGGACAGAGACAGGTTAGTGCAGCAGGTGGGGGTGTGTCCAAATACGGCACTGTTTCCTGGATTAGCGGTGCAATGTGCGCTGTCCCTACTTCCGTGTTTTAAGCACAAAGGAAGATAGGACAAGCGTCCCATGAAAAAAAAAACCTTAGACAAATTTCCACAGAAAATAAAATTAAACCACTGCTGTTTCAGAGGCTCGGAGGCTCAGATAAAGGACATCCAAAAACAAACCGCAGCTCGTATCTCGTAGCGTTTGCGCTTCTCTAGGCGTGATTTCCAGAGACATGGGGTGGACCTCCAGACAGGGGGTGGAAACCTTTCCCTGAGTGTGACATCAGAAAATTCCTTTAAAGGTCCCATGGCATGAAATTTTCACTTTCTGAGGTTTTTGAACGTTAATGTGAGCTCCCCTACCCTGTTTAGGCCCCCCCACCCCCAATGGCTAAAAGTTGCG
Source organism: Paratrypauchen microcephalus (assembly GCA_036785185.1). Classification (NCBI taxonomy): domain Eukaryota; kingdom Metazoa; phylum Chordata; class Actinopteri; order Gobiiformes; family Gobiidae; genus Paratrypauchen; species Paratrypauchen microcephalus. Next base: position 5,730,705 of record JAVJIX010000045.1, on the reverse strand, counting down.
AAATGTCTAAACTGAGCATTTGCGATCCTTTTCTGCGTTTGAAAAAAACACAGCTCAAATGGGCGATTCTGGACAAGGCACCTTATTGACGTCAGATCGAAAAAAGAAATGCAAATTCAGTTCCACCACCGTCTGGATCTCCACCTCCTGTCTCTGGAAATCACGCCCAGAGAATTTGGACTGCGGAGGAGCTACGCAATGCGAAATGCGTTTTTTTATTTGCCTGGAGGCACATGCGAGTGTTTCTAGACTCGGAAGTCCTTTACCCAACCCTCTGGACCTCTGAAACAGCAGTGGTTTAATTTTATTTTCTATGAAAATGTGTTTTTTTTTCATTGAAAAGGCTCTCCTTTCCTCCTTCGCGCTTACACACGCGGAAGTGGGGCCAGGCACAGCGTACCGCTAAAACAAGGAACCAGCGGCGCATTTGGCCCCCACCCCACCCGCTCCTCTAACCAATCTGTGTCCTTCTCATTTGCATTCAAGCAACAAGGCCCAGAATGAGTCGTTCAGAGAGTTATTTTTTGACTCTGAGTCTGTACATGTGTCTTTCTCATGCACTAAGTGTTGATTTTGAAGAAGGATTCATTTACAGTATTAGGGAACCATTATGGCACCATATAAAAGCATCAAGAAGTACCATGTCATGGGATCTTTAAACTCAGAGAATGGTCTGTTGTGGTGAACTTGCGTCATGTCTATGTGCACTTCTGTCTCTTCTGTGGGTTCCTCTAAATGTTCTTCTGTTCTCACCTGCCTTAGGACAACGGATGTAAAGTAGCTGTTCTGCTAATTCCAGCATATTTACATTGATGTTGTTTGTTGTCATGTTGATTAATATGCATTGTCCTAATTAAAATAAATAAATAAATACAAATAAATGTGGAAATCCGAACATGGAACGTAAGAAAGTGTTGGCTTAGCAGTACTGCCAATCAGATTGGTCTGTTATAGTGTACATTTCTTAATTAGGGACAAAATGGCGAAATAAAAACCTCAGGATCATGTAGAGCGGGTCAATATGAACCTTTTAACGCCAAAATGATGAGTCTGAAAGCAGCTGTTACAGAGCGAGAGGGCACCATTTTTCAATAAAAGTCAAATGCAACCAGAGCTCGTATGAATCACTTTAAAGCCCATGCCCACTTCCTATTTGAAATGCTAGCTTATGTCCATTTATACAGCTCTGGAAAAATATAAGAGACCACTGCAAAATTATCTTTTTTTCTGATTTTACTACTTATAGGTATGTGTTTGGGTAAAAGGAACATTTTTGTTTGAGTCTATAAACTACTGACAACATTTCCTCCAAATTCCAAATAAAAATATTATTGTTTAGAGCAGGGGGGTCAAACTCATTTTGGTCCGGGGGCCGTGTCCAAACTACTTTGATCCCAAAGGGGCCAGATCAGAAATCTCATGGCAAATATACCCCAAAAATAGCAATAAGTCCAAATATTTGTGCAGAGAAACATAAATCTATTACAGAAGTCTTTTTTATTTGATGAACTCTTTCTTTTACAAAATATTATAACATTATGAACAACCTGAAACTTTAAGAAAAATGCCATTTCAAGACAAGCATACAGGTTTCCCATTCACCTCCGTGAATCAGGAATCAGGAATCAGGAAGGTTTTTATTGCCATATGAGTGAACAGGTTCACAACATTAGGAACTTGCTTCGATACCTGGAGCGGACAGACACTCCGAGCACCAGGGCTGCCATTCGCGGCGCCAACTTGGTTACAACAGAGTAGAAAAAAAAAAAGATGCAGACAATTTTACAACATGTAATGACAGAAAAAACAATTGGAGAGGTAAACATACGGTGATCTTTTTCTTTGGCAACAGAAGGAAGCGTGTGGGTGGGGGGTCAGATTGGAAATCAATAATTGATCGGAAACTGACGCATAGGCAGACTTACTAAATAGACAGGGCAGAGTGTTTTACATAAAAATGTCAGTGTGAGCCGAATGGAATGTCTTGTTTTCTTTTGTAGAGTACTGTGTAAGATAAGGCCCCAGCTGTGACCTTGGACGTGTTTGTGCAGAAGCAGAGTCAAAACAAAGCAAAGTCCAGTTGAATCACAATTCCAGGAGAAATGAATTACACCGGGAAATTTAGCATAATCAATACATTTTTAGAACCCAGGCGCACAGACAATTTGCCAGAACCCTGGTTTCTGCCAGTCACCCCAACTTCATGCCACCAAGCGGGTCTGTGCGACTCACAATCCTCCCGCTGGCACGTATGATGAATGAACGCAGACTGAGCCGCTGTTCCACACAGTTCCACACAGTTCCACATCCATTATCCGAGATGTTATCCAGTGCCAGACAGATTTCCACAAATTAGGTGTTTCAGTTCAATCTGTGTTCCCTTCAGATCTCGTCCTCCCTAGTCCGCCACAGCCCCACTATCGTGTAAAATGACCTCCGGCGGCTCTGGCTCTTTTATTTACCAATATTTTAATAGAAAATTAAAATATGATTAAAATATTTTAATAGAAAATTAGTCGAGGGCCAGATTAAAAGGTCTTGGAGGGCCGGATGTGGCCCCTGGGCCGCATGTTTGACACCCCTGGTTTAGAAAATAACAAAATAATAAAAATATCCATGTTTTCAGAGCTCAAACAATGCAAAGAAACAAGATCAAATTCATTTTAAAACAACATAACACTAATGTTTACACTTAAGAAGAGTTCAGAAATCAATATTTGGTGCAATAACCCTTATTTTTAATCACAGCTTTCATGCATCTTGGCATGCTCTCCACAAGTCTTTCACATTGTTCTTGAGTGACTTTATTCCACTCCTGGTGCAAGAACTGAAGTAGCTCAGCTTTGTGTTTGTGTTGGAATTCAACAGACGCTGGAATGGTAATACATGTAGAGATGCTGATTTCAGGAAAAAAATGCAGTGGTCTCTTACTTTTTTTTCCAGAGCTGTATATACAAAAATAGAACCAATTGAAACAAAGATGTGAAGCCGTTTTTGGATGTTTACGTCTAACGAGCTGTAAAAACATAAGCGACGGGCGAGTAGTTCAAGTAGTGCGTTGTATCGGATTTAACGTAGCGTGTCCCCTGCTTTGGAAGTTCTTTAGTAATGAGGAAAACTTGTATAGTATAAGGAAATATGACCCTGAAACACACAGTTTATCGTTTAAACAAGCCATAACAGCATAAGCGACCGGTAAGAAGCTCAAATAAAGTGCGTTGTATCGGATTTAGATAGATGTAGCGTATCCCCTGCTTTGGAAGTCGTTTAGTAATGAGGAAAACCTGCATAGTGTAGGGAAATATGACACTGAAACACACAGTTTATCGTCTAAACAAGCCATAAACGGTATAAGCGACCAGTCAGAAGCTCAAATAAGGTGCGTTCTATAGGGTTCGGCCTCGCCTGTTTGGAATTTAATGAGACAAGCTCGAAAATACAGTATAGCCCAGCCTAAATATAACATAGCCTTTATATCCAACACTCCGTAACAACAGAATTAAATGGAGAGTAACTCAAATAAAGTGCATGGTTTAGTTGTATAGTTGTTGAAGTTGTGTCTGTGTAGTATCATTGTAAAGGCACATTTTTTCAGCCAAAACTGTAACAAACTGAAGCAAAAAGTGGAGCCGTTTTTGTGTATTTACGTCGTACAGTTCAAATAAAGTGCGTTGGATAGGAGTTGGCGTAGTGGATGGGAATTGATAAGATTTTTACGATTTCGATTTCATTATCAATACAGCTTAACGATTTGATTCTTTAGCGATTCTCTTATCGATTCTAATTTGGGGAATAAAGGAGAACAAACTGTTTGATTAGCACCAAGATTAGCACTAGTCCTGGTCTAGTCCAGGTCTAGTCCTGGTCTAGTCCTGGTCTAGTCCTGGTTTAGTCCTGGTCTAGTCCTGGTCTAGTCTTGGTTTAGTCCTGGTCTAGTCCTGGTTTAGTCCTGGTCTAGTCCTGGTCTAGTCCTGGTTTAGTCCTGGTCTAGTCCTGGTCTAGTCCTGGTCTAGTCCAGGTTTAGTCCAGGTTTAGTCCTGGTCTAGTCCTGCTTTAGTTCTGGTTTAGTCCTGTTTTAGTCCTGGTTTAGTCCCGGTTTAGTCCAGGTTTAGTCCTGGTCTAGTCCTGCTTTAGTCCTGGTCTAGTCCTGGTCTAGTCCTGGTCTAGTCCTGGTCTAGTCCTGGTCTAGTCCTGGTCTAGTCCTGCTTTAGTCCTGGTCTAGTCCTGGTCTAGTCCTGGTTTAGTCCTGGTTTAGTCCTGGTCTAGTCCTGGTCTAGTCCTGGTCTAGTCCTGGTTTAGTCCTGGTCTAGTCCTGGTCTAGTCCTGGTCTAGTCCAGGTTTAGTCCAGGTTTAGTCCTGGTCTAGTCCTGCTTTAGTTCTGGTTTAGTCCTGTTTTAGTCCTGGTTTAGTCCCGGTTTAGTGCTCAGTCTAATGTTGACACAAGCCGCTGTTTTCACCTAATATCTCCATTTGATGCAGAAATAATCTGATAATAATATGACTCACTCCGTGTCGCTGTGTTGGTGGAAAATTTGCGTGTCTCCATGTGTATTCGCGTATTCGCTTATATCCCTGGACTTTCTGCTGCTAAAGTATCCGACCGCACTTTGTACACGAGCTCCGGAGAAACGGACCTGTCCTGAACCTGTCCCGAACGTCTCCCGAACGTGTCATGTGTCCAATTGGAATTTAAAAGTCCATTTTCACAAACGTTCTTCTCGTCATGCGAAAATAGTATATAAACTCCGTATCAGTGAAGCGGCGATGCACGTATCAATCCCACCACTTCTGTGCGTAATTCGTGCTGGCTGGAATCATTAAAAGAATCGTTAGATAAACTGCTAATCGATTCCGTGGAATTGAAACACACGGAACCGGATCTCAACGGGAACCGGTTCTCGATCCCCATCCCTACTTGTATCCTGCTTTGGAAGTCATAGAAGAACACTGAAAATATGCAATGTTCAGCCAAAAGTGTAAGAAACTGAAACCCAATAGATTTTACCCAATATTTGTGAGAGAAGATAAGAGAGTAGGTAAAGAGTTTAGAGAAGCTTGCCTCTTGTCTGCTCGAACATTGAGATTAGCTGTTTGATCACCGCAAATACTGCTCTTTTCATTCTTTCGATTCTTCTTATGTTTAGCTTCACAGAATACCAAATACTGACATGGGTTGAATGGACTTTCCAATGGGAAGCGATGGGCCAGTGGATGTTGACTTGCATGTAATCTTTATTTTTGGGTCTTAATGTACTTATTTATTGAATAATTGGTAATAATATTAGTTTATTTACATGTTCCTTGATACATTTTTCATTTCTTACAGTATGTACAGTATGTAACTTTCACCTGCAAGATTCCATGGAAACAGAAAGTTAAAATGTGTGTAGAATCCCTCAGTCGTCCAGGTAGAATCCACGGCAAAAGGAATTGAATTTGGCAAGTGGACAAAAGTTGATTTGGTCGAATAAGTTTCGCAGCTCATCCAAGCTGTTAGAAAGTTAAAACCATACTTACAGAACATTCTCCATGGGGAAAAAGGAACAACATTTCCATGGAAAAGGAGCAGGAGGAGGCCCCATCCAGGCTAAATAAGAGTCACGCAGGGAGTTGTGCATTGCAGTAAAAGCAACCAAAATGTTAGTTTATTTTTGGATAAATAAGGAATGTTATTTCAGCATTGATTAGTATCTGGGGTTTGATATTCTATCCAACGTTCTCATGCATAGGTCTCCTTCCTGTTCAGGTCAGGACTGTGCGCCGTCAGAATACACTCACACAATTTAGAATAAACTGTCCTCAACACTCACCTGCACGATTCCATGGAGAGTTGAAACCATTAGGGATGCACGATATATCAGCATTAACATCGGTATCAGCCGATATTGCCAATTTTTTATTTTTTATTTTTTAAACATATCGGTATCGGCCCAATGTGTAAAAGTGGGCCGATATTAACCACCGATATTTGTCAGTACAGTAATCCCTTGAATTAACGTCTTCTCACATTTCTCTCTCGTTTAAACACGCAAACTTTCGTAGATTTTCAACAAAATGTATTAATAGTGAAGCGTGGGGGGAGGGGACACGTGCGCTCATCGTGCTCAAATCCGTGCAGTCTCGCGCATGACCGGCGCAAGACTGCGCGTCCCACCCGGGGCTGCGAGCACGAGACCCGTGTCCAAACCGTGCCTCGCAGGGGCACGCAGTCCGAGCACATCAAACCTTGACATGAATGAACACAAGAGCCGCACGAAACCAGGCAAAGAGCTGCACACCGTGGTTTAATCCTGGTCTAGACCTGGACCAGTCCTGGTTTAGACCTGGTCCAGTCCTGGTTTAGACCTGGTCTAGTCCCGGTCTGGTCTTGGTTTAGTTCCAGTCTGGTCCCGGTCCCCCCCGTGTCCCCCATCTATAACATCAATCGGCAAAGGTCCCTTAGCCAATCAGGACGCAGAACACAATGTTACACTATTTTTAAAAAAAGTTACACTATTAAAAAAAAAAATAATTGAAAAAAAAGAAAAATCAGGAGTCAAAACACGTTTTGAAAATAAAAGAAGACATACAAAAATTCATTTTGCATGATTTTCAGTCTGTATAAAATGTTATCTCAGAATTAAAAATAAATAAATATCGGTATCGGCTAATATCGGTATCGGACGATTGAAATGTTCACATCGGTGCATCCTTAGAAACCATACTTTGGAAAATTCTATCGCATACTGTGGAAGATTATAGCCAAAGCAACAACTTTTCTTTGGAAACGGGCAAGAGGAGGCTCTCGTCCAAATAAAGGATTGTGGGGATGCAGGCCAGCTCACAGTAAAGGCGCAAGTTTTTCAGTGCAAAAAAAAAAGCAACCAAAATTTTAGTCTCTTTTCTGATAACAAAAAATATTATTTTCTCCATGGAGATTTTAGTGCTTTGTCTGGAATGTTTCACAGTATGGCATTAAAGCTTTCTATCTTCATGGAGCTCAAACCAGACCAAGTTACAGGTCAGATCTGTAGATCTGTGAAGAATGCTTTTTTTTTTTTCCTATGTATTTTTGAGCTAAGAAACCTGAGCTAAAATATTAGTAAATGTAAAGTACAGACGTTTAATGTCATACTGTGGAACATTCCAAGCAAAGCAATGACCTCTCCATAGAAACAAGCAGATCCTCCACCAGAAAAGTTACACAATGCACCTTTAAGTAACCAAATATATTAGTTATGCCATTTCAATATTGATTAGCTCAGATTTTTCTATCAACGTCTCTGGCAAAGTTCTAATTTGTGTTCAGATTGAAACTCTGAGCTGTCCTAATAATTCTTCACACGATTTAGAAGACAATAAATGGCCCCCAGAAAGTGAATTCGCTCAGTGTCAAACCCGCAACTAATGGGCCAGTGCGCACTCTGCCCAAGGAAGACTTTTGTTTGTACCGCCAGGACTCCCCCGTGAGAGAAGAAGATGATAAATGAAGAGAACCCGAAACAGTTCCAAGGCTGTAGTGAAAGTTATTTACCGAGGCAGTGCAAAATGTCAAGCCAAAATGGTATGCAATGCAGAGCTTGTTTAATAAACCATAACACGCCTCGATTCAACTTTCCTGTGCAAGGTTAGCCAGAGTTTGTGCATAAGCAGCTGCTAAGGCTATGCAGAAATTAGCCTCTTCTCATAACCTCGGTGTACTTTTGGATTTTGAGTGAACGCGAAAACCGTAACAAAAAAACTCCCAAAAAACAGATGGTCGGTGCATCGAGAAAATTGTCCAAAAAATTGTACCAGCGACTTGAAAAGGGAATGCTATGCTAACCACTATCAACTTTGCATGTGAGTTGTATAAATATAAAAGTTCTGATTAAATAACCTGGTAAAAATAATGTTTTAGCATCATTATTGGGGTGTCAGTAGGTCAGTTGGCAGAGCGTTTGTCCACCGATCTGAAGATTGCCGGTTCGACGTCATTGGCTGAGCGGTCAGATCCATTGGGATAGGTTGGCGGTGCGATTTCAGCTTCCACAGATGAATGCTGTCGTTGTGTCCTTGGGCAAGACACTTAACCCACTTCGCCCTAGTGTCTGCGTACAATGTGTGTGTGAATGGGTGAGTAGTTCCTTGTTGTAAAGTGCTTTGAGTGCCTTGAATGTTGAAAAGCGCTATATAAAAATCACCATTTGCCACTGGCCCCAAAACACTCACCAAAACCGACACTAACCTCACCCTCTCCATCAGCGGTTCCTCATTCTCCTCCACCTCCGTAACCTTGGCGTCATCTTCGATCAGACCCTTTCCTATGAATACCACGTCAAACACATCACTAAAACCGCCTTCTATCTAATCCGGAACTTCGCTCACCCCCGCCGAAACCCTCACCCACGCCTTTGTCGCCTTCTACCTCGACTCCCGCAATAGCCTGCTCTACGGTTCACCCTCCAAACTCCTGAATAGACTCCAGTACTTTCAGAACTCGGCCCTGTCCTCAGAGATCTCCGCTGTCTCCCCCAATCCAAGCTCTTCACCGTTGTGCACAAATCCCTCCATAACCTGGTCCCCAACCACTTACCTCTCGGAGCTCCTCCACCGCCACCGCCACACCCCCACCCATGCCCTCCGATCAGCTGATGCCAACCTCCTGTCTCCTCTCACCAAACGCAAGACCTGGGGGGGACCTTCTCCGCTGCTGCCCCCACCCTCTGGAACTCCCTGCCTGAACATAGCAGAGCCTCAACTACACAGAATTTCCCAATAAATAAATAAATAAATAAATAATAAAAATGCCAAAAATTAAAATAAATAAAAAATACAAAAATAAAAAAAAATAATAAAAAAAATTGAAAAAAAAATAAAAAATAAAAAATAAAATACAAATAAAAACAAATAATAAAAAAAATGCAAAAAATAAAGAATTAAAATTAAAAAATAAATAATACAAAAATAACAACAAATAATAAATAAATAAATAAAAACAAATAATAAAAATGCAAAAAATTTTAATAAAAAAATAAATAAAAAATACAAAAATAAAAACTAATAAAAACATTTAAAAAATTAAATAAAATACAAATAAAATACAAATAAAAACAAATAATAAAAAATGCAAAACATTTAAATTAAAATAAAAAATACAAAATACAAAAATAGCAACAAATAATAAATAAATAAAAACAAATAATACAAATGAAAAAATTTAAATACAAAAATAAATAAAAATACAAAAATAAAAACAAATAATAAAAAAAATTTTTTTTAAAGAATAATACTAAAAAAAAGTAAAAAAATTAAAATTATAATCATACAGAAACAATACAAAATATACACATTGACAAAGTTATATTTAAAATATCTTTGCATACATTTATTTTATTTTTGTCACACTAACACAAAATGCAATATAAATATACAAGTACATGAGTTTATGAATAACCCTTAATCCAGGAGTGTCCAAAATATGGCCCAGGGGTCAAATCCGGCCCTCTGACCAATTTTGGTTGGCCCCCAGGAATCCTGCTGAATTGGCCCAAATGATCATAGCACTGAGCAGTACTTTTTACTTCAAATTCCAGTATCTCGATCAGTGCAACATTAGTAACAACTCGCTGCATTATCACCTACACAGACCTAAAATTGTCGTTCTAGGACTTTTAAAGGTATCGTGGCTCTGTTAAACTCATATAAAAAGCATCTATGTGAAAGTCTCACTGTCCTCACCAGCTCCAGCTTTACCTTTTGTTCAGTAGAGATTGCCAATTCCAGGTCTGAAATCAGCCAAATAATTCTAGTGAAGGATGTGTGGAGTGAATGAAACAAAACACAACTCTGAGTATTTTTGATGAAGAAACATTATAACATAGATCACAAAACATTATAATACAGGCTCTTTAATATGTAATAACAAATAAAATCAATTGTTAGCCACATTCTTAACAATCCTAAACCTTTCTTTATATTACAGTTCACTCAATACATTTTCTATTCTTTTACATTGGCCTGATAATACTCAATACAAAACAATAGACCCGCGCCTATAGAGAAAATGTAAACAGGCACTTGCGCTTGACGCTAAAGATTCGTAAATGCAGCCTTTTGAATGCATGTCTGTATTCTACCCATAATTCCATTGAGTGCTCCATCATCCTGGCGTTACGCCTTCTCCACACGCTCATTCACGGTCTGACAATAGCCACGCGAAGTGCTATCCTTGGGGCGTTGTCTCGTTTTGTACAATACGGTTTGAATAAATGGCGTTTTTATTTGTTGGATTCTACAAGTGAGGACTAGGCAGTGTATTTCTTTGTTATCTATATTCTTTGTAGCGCCGTGACTTTCTGAGCAGCGTACAATGCAGTAAAGGTACGACGCGCGTCTTAATAACTTGTACTTGAGCTATAAAATATAATACTAGCAGTAATAATAATGGTTTGACATGATTCTAATTCAGTGTCAGTGAAACATTTACAATAAAAAAATAAAAACAAAAATAAAAACAAATAATAAAAAATGGAAAAAATTTAAATAAAAAAAAATACAAATAAAAAAACACAAAAAATGTAAAATAAAAAAAAAAAAATAATAAAAAAATAACAACAAATAATAAAAAAAAATGCAAAAAATATTTTTTTTTAAATGTAAAAAATTAAAATTATAATCATACAGAAATAAACAATAAAAATATACACATTGACAAAGTTATATTTAAAATACCTTTGCATACATTTATTTTATTTTTGGCACACTTACACAAAATGCAATATAAATATACAAGTACATGACTTTATGAATAACCCTTAATCCAGGGGTGTCCAAAATATGGCCCAGGGGTCAAATCTGGCACTCTGACCAATTTTGGTTGGCCCCCAGGGATCCTGCTGAATTGGCCCAAATGATCATAGCACTGAGCAGTACTTTTTACTCTAAATTCCAGTATCTCAATCACTGCACCATCAATAACAATGCATTATGACATAGACCTAAAATTGTCATTCTAGGACTTTTAAAGGTGTCGTGGCTCTGTTAAACTCATATAAAAAGCATCTATCTGAAAGTCTCACTGTCCTCACCAGCTCCAGCTTTACCTTTTGTTCAGTAGAGATTGCCAATTCCAGGTCTGAAATCATTTAATATATTATTTAATTAAAATGTATTTTATTTTAGTTTATTCATTTTCAAAATGTAATTCTATGGCACAAAGGCAAAAAATCCGTTATATGCAGTGTTATTTCATGTTAAATTTCAAAAGGGTTTTGTGGCTCTCAGTGTTTTCTTTACTGTGTGAAACGGCTCTTTGAGTGGTAAAGGATGCCGACCCCTGCTCTAGACTGTATTGATCAGTGGTGGAAGGAGTTAAGTAAAAATGCAGATACCAGAACAAAGAAATACTCAAAGAAAAGGAAACGTATCATGTGAAAAAAATCTGCTTTAAATAAAAGTATTAAAGAGTAAAAAGTAAAAGTATTTCACACATTTTGAGATCTATTTCCTAGATCTTAAAAAAAGCAGTTTTTTCTTTGCACTTTTTTTTTTTTTTAGACTTAGACAAACTTTATTGATCCACAAGGGAAATTATTTGGGTACAGTAGCTCACTTATCAAATATAATATATAACAGAGGGTAAGAAAAAATTTATGGAATAGCAAAAGTATCTCACACATATTTTGAGATCGATTTCCTAGATTTGAAAATGGCTGTTTTTTCTTTGCACATTTTAATTAATTAATTTATTTATTTGCTCAAACTACAAATGTGTTGAAAATAAACCCTTAACCTTTTCAGCAAGTTTCAAATGATTAAAGAAAAAATAAAATCTTTGATTTCAGACTGGTTCAAAAATGTATTGGGGTAAAAAGTACAGATACCTGCTCTCAAATATAGTGAAGTAAGAGTTATAAAATTGATTGAGGTAAAGTACGGATACAGAACAAAGAAATACTCAAAGAAAAGTATCACATGAAAACATCTGCTTAAGTCAAAGTATTAAAGTACTTTTTAAAAATGTATTTAAAGCATAAAAAGTTAAAGTATTCCACACATATTTTAAGATCTATTTCTTCGATCTTAAAATAGCTTTTTCTTTGCTCAAACTACAAATTTGTTAAGAATAAACCCTTAAGATGTGTAAAGATGCGTTAAGAACAACATGTGCAGAAAGCCCTTTCTGTTTGTGGAGAACAAAACCAAGAGAGACAAGGACAAGAAACAAGACAACAGAGAATCAGAACCCAGGAGGAGAGGGGTAGCGATTCCTTACCTGGCCGGCGTTTCTGAAAAACTACAGAGGATTTTCAGACAGTATGAAATCCCAGTCTATTTCAAACCCTCAAACACTTTAAGACAAAAACTAGTCCACCCAAAGGACAAAACACCGAGCCACAAACAAAGCAATGTGGTCTACTCCATTCAGTGTAGTGAAGACTGCAGTGAGCGCTACACTGGAGAAACAAAACAGCCACTTCACAAGAGGATGTACCAACATAGACGAGCGTGCCAGAGTGGACCGTCATCTGCCGTACATCTTCACCTAGAAGCCACGGGCCATTCTTTTGAGGACAGTGAGGTTCAGATCTTAGCCAGGGAAAAGAACTGGTTTGAGAGGGGAGTTAAAGTGGCAATTTTTGTCAAAAAGAGAATCCTTCTTTAAACAGAAATGGGGGATGTGTGAAGAGTCCCTCAGTCGTCCAGGTCGAATCCATGATAAAAGAAGAAATTCAATTTGTCAACTGGACAAAGTTTGTTTGGTCGAAAACGTTTCGCCGCTCATCCGAGAGGCTTCTTCAGTTCTGGTTAGAGTGCTGGTAAGACACTTGCTTATATCTCGCTGCAGGGAGGAGCTAACTAGCTAACTACTTTCCGAAACTATCTCGCCTATTGGTTTCTGTCTTTTGTTTCTCTGGCATCTAGATTAGGCGTCTAATCTAGACGCCAGAGAAACAAAAGACAGAAACCAACAAATTGAATTTCTTCTTTTATCACAGAAAGGGGGGAGTCAGACATAACTTGTCTCCCATTTATAATTCCATTCTCAAACCAAGTCAAAACAGACAAAAGAAACAATAGGGCAGACAGGTCAGGGCCAGAGGTGTGGAGACGGTCGTTAGGGTTGAATAGGTATGCTAAACTAGACGCCAGAGAAATTTGAAAAACAAAAGAAACAAATTAGTTGAGATACAGGGGGTCCTCGGGTTACGACGGTCTCGGGTTACGACGTTTCGTGGTTACGAACGTGCCCCCATTAAAAAAAATATGTATATATTACGCGTCATTCCGTCTTACGCGGTTTAGCGTGGTAAGAGATGTAAACAAACGCGAACGGCGCGCGGCGCACGGCGCAAGAATACGCTCTGTTGTGGTTGTAGGGCAGAGAAGACAGCCTCCTGTGCGTGCCCAATGTGGGCGGAAGTACCTGATGTGGGCTCTGATCTGCTCCTATGAAAGCGGCAGTGATAACCAAGCAGCGTAGTGGTCTAATTATTGAGATGGAAAGGTTATTGGTGCTTTGGTTGGAAGATCAAAGGCAAAATCCGGTTTACGACGAAATTCGGGTTACGACGCGTCTTAAGAACGGATCTACGTCGTAACCCGAGGACCCCCTGTAGTTTCAGAACAATTTCAGTGTAGGGAGCTCCTCCCTGCAGCTAGATATAAGCAGGGTCTAACCAGCACTAGAACCAGAACTGACGAAGCCTCTCGGATGAGCGGCGAAACGTTTTCGACCAAACAAACTTTGTCCAGTTGACAAATTGAATTTCTCCTTTTATCTTACATAGGCTATGTTGACTACATCACCTGCTCCCATCCATCAGCTATCGGCTAACTTCAACTATTGGCTAACTCATCTATTATTGGTTGGTCTACTCTACAGATGCCCTTACAAGGATGGGAACTATAGGCAGTAAATTTGGACACTGCATAGCTCAGCAATGCTACCACTATATAGGTGGCCACAGTGGTCAGTCCAGTGTGTGGGCCGAGGGAACATGTTCATGTGTGGACGATGTGACAAGTGAAGAGATGCCATTATTGCGTTTGTATATCTGCCTAATTCAACATGAAATGCTAATAACCTCAATCTTGAGTATATGCCCTTTTCCGATCCCTTTCTGAAAGCTCACAACACAATGAAAGAACTCGATGCAAGTGGGAATCAAACCTTTGGGATGGTAGATGCTCTGACCACTCCGACCACCACCAGTCACTCATACACCACATTCAGACTAAGGCAATTAACATGAAAAATGATTAAATGTGCAGATAGTAAATGATATCAACTCACAAAACATAAAATTACAGTATAGAACTTTCTGGAGGCGCGTTTCCGTGGAAATAGAAAGTTAAAACCATACATCTGGACATTCTCCACGTCCTCCAGAGATTACAAACTGTGCAAGATTATAGCTAAAGGAACAACATCTCCATGGAAACAAGCAGGTGGAGGTGCTTTTTCAGGCCAGTCGGGTTTGTAGAGTGCATGTTTTTCAACGCAACAAACACACAAAATGAAACGAAAAACGAAATAAAGTGTATTTTTTCCCCTTTTTTCCTGATTTGTGTTATACGTAATGTTTCCTCGTCACAAACAAAACACAAACTGGAGTTGTGTTTTGTTTCATTCACACAAGCCCTATATATTTCGGCTGAGTTCTTCTCTCAAACTGAAAACACTCTGTTCCACCTTGTGATGTCATGTGGTAACACTGCTCCACTGTGTTTTTAAACTCCATACACCTTCACTAGAACCATTTGGATAACTCCAGCCTTGGAATTGGCAATTTCTGCTGAACAAAATGTAAAAAAGAGCTAATTAAACTTCTTAAAATCATCGGTTCGTGACATCACAAGGTGGAACAGAGCATTTTGGGCTTTGGAAATCTAGACAGACTGATAATAAAGAGTTACTCAAACGTGTGAATGAAACAAAACACAACACCAGGTCTGTTTTTGAGGAGGTAAAAACATTCTAACACGACTTAAAACTCACAAGGACCTTTACGTAAATTGCAAAAAGTCCGTTCATAATTCCCGTTTATCCCGTCCGTTGATAAAACTGATGCAAAAATACAATTATATAACTGAATATTTGAATTGTATTTATTTGTGTACTCCAATGAAGTGCTCATTTCGTAAACTAGGGAAAAAAAATACAAATGACTTAATCAATGGCGCGCAGTTTGACAAAAGTGCAGCGTTATTCACAACTCTTGGCATAATGAGCGTCGTTTATTTTGTGGATGGTGGCTACATTTTATTTTATTTTATTTTATTTTTTTAAGCGCTATATTGAATTACTGTAATCTACAATAACACCATTTATTTTCAAAATTGCTGTGTTTTGACTGCAGCCTGCACATTGGGGAGGGGGACGAGAACAGACGCTCAGGAGCATCATTCTGAAATATTGCTTTTGCTAAATAGGTTTCAGTTGGAGGAGCTGGTCCCTGTCTGATTTTTTATTTTTTTTAAATTAGGGAATGGGGACGACGTGGGTATTTGGATTCCGATATTTGACCGATACTGATCTTAAAGGGCCCGTATTACACTATTTTCTGATCTATGTTATCGATTTTTCTCTGCCCTACTCAAAAACAAATAACAGATGACAGACAAATGGCTCAAAAATAATGCAACGTTCTTTTATAAAACAAATACATTACACCTTGTATCAATTAAGCTGTTTTTTTTGTTGTTGTTTTTTGTTGTTTTTAATGTATCCCTTGAAGACCCTTATCCACAGCATCGTGCAGTCTGTATACAGCTGTGGCAAGTTCAGAAAAATATTTGCGGCTTGGTAGCACATACTTCGGGTCCAAAACTTTCACCGTGTTAATGAATCCGGGCTTTTCCACAGTATATTTGGGCACCATGTATTTTAGGATATGTGCTATCCCTTAAACTCTTATCCGTATTTTGACATTCGTTTAGCTCAAATTGCAATTAGCTCTAATACACATTCACAAATAAAACAAACCTTGTTCCTCTGTCGACTTTGTCTGTCTTTGTGTTTTTGTGTAGCCTTTCACCTTTTTTTTTTTCCACCATTAACTAAATGAAAAAAAAAAAAAGTAGCTCAGTTGGTAGAGCATATGCCTCGTGATCCAGGGGTTGGCGGTTCGAATCCCGCTCTTGACGGGTTGACCGCATGTGATCCCAGCTCCCACAGATGAGCGCTGCCGTTGTGTCCTTGGGCAAGACACTTAACCCCACCTCGCCCCGAGTGTCTGTGGACATTGGTAGCCCCCATGGCAGAAGATACATCAAGGCCCGTTGTGACGTGAGCCGTCCTCCTGTGGACCCACCACCCGCGGGAGGATTCATGGGGGCTGGTGCATTGTGTTCTGGACAGCAGAACACTGCTTGGACTGCTGCCCCCGCGACCCAGAAAATGGAAAAGCGGAAGAAAATGAATGAACTTTTGCTGTTTTTACTTTGCGTCTTTTTGTATATCAATCTAACATTATTACCGTCACTTCTGCTCAAACAGGAAGTCACCAAAATAAAAGCGTAACCTTACTATTAAATGCTTGGAGGGTACGTTAATGTATATAAGAGCTAACTTGACCTTTACATTTTCAAAAGTAGACAGTTTCAAACTTCGCCATCGCAGCATCGCAGGATTTGTGGTGATGCAGCGGTGGAGGCAGAGGGTCCGAAATGAGGACAGAATGTCAAAAATGAGGACGCGTAACAGAGGTCCGGACAGAAGGCTCTAAAAAGAAATCCGGACGAATGGCCACCCTCGTGATGGGTTAGGTCATGATTTTTTACTCCTAGCAGTCCAAAAATAGGGTTAGCATTTGCATTTGAATAACTAAGGTAGCCACATTTAGCACTTTTTAGCACTTTAACTACATTAGCACTTTGCAGTCAGCATACAGGTTTTTCACATTATGCCGTACTAGCTGAGCACCAAGCATGTTTGAAGGACATCTTCCTTTTTGGCTTTTGCCTTTGTTCAACAGCAGACAGTTTCAAACTTCGCCATTGCAGCATCGCAGGTGCAATACGAGCGAGGATTTCTAGTGATGCAGTGGCAACGGTGGAGGCCGAGGGTTCGAAATGAGGACAAAATGTCAAAAATGAGGACGCATAACAGAGGACTAGACAGAAGGCTCTAAAAAGAAATCCTAGTGATGGGTTAGGTCACGATTTTTTACTCCTAGCGGTCCGAAAATAGGGTTAGCATTTGCATATGAATAACTAAGTGGCGGCAGTAGCTCAGTTGGTAGAGCATATGTCTCGTGATCCCGCTCTTGACGGGTTGACCGCATATGATCCCAGCTCCCACAGATGAGCGCTGCCGTTGTGTCCTTGGGCAAGACCCCACCTTAACCCCACCTCGCCCCCAGTGTCTGTGGACACTGGTAGCCCCCATGGCAGAAGATACATCAAGGCCTGTTGTGACGTGAGCCGTCCTCCTGTGGACCCACCACCCGCGGAAGGATTCATGGGGCTGGTGCATTGTGTTCTGGGCAGCAGAACACTGCTTGGACTGCTGCCCCTGCGACCCAGAAAATGAAAAAGCGGAAGAAAATGAATGAATGAATAACTAAGGTAGCCACATGTAGCACTGTAGATACTGTACATTAGCACTTTGTAGTCAACATACAGGTTTTTCACAATATGCCGTACAAGCGTGGCAGAGGAGCCGGTGGGATGAGTTAAGTCGCGATTTTTTACTCCTAGCAGTCCAAAAATAGGGTTAGCATTTGCATTCGCATTTGAATAACTAAGGTAGCCACATTTAGCATTTTAACTAGATTAGCACTTTGCAGTCAGCATACAGGTTTTTCACAATATGCCGTACCAGCTGAGCACCAAGCATGTTTGAAGGACGTCTTCCTTTTTGGCTTTTGCCTTTGTTCAGCAGCAGACAGTTTCAAACTTCGCTATTACAGCATCGCAGGTGCAATACGGGGGAGGATTTGTGGTGATGCAGCGGCAACGGTGGAGGCCGAGGGTCCGAAATGAGGACAAAATGTCAAAAATTAGGACGCATCTTAAGATAAACTTCGGGAAAAAGGAATGGGCCACATTGATTAAAAAAATACGTTGATTCCCATGAGAGACGCCAGATCTAAATTGATCCAGTTAAAACTTCTCAGCAGACTCTAGTGGACGCCAGTTAAGATGCAGAGGACAGGCCTGATCAGCTCAAATCGCTGTTGGAGATGTGATATAGAGAGTGGTAGCATAATTCATACAGAATGTTCTTCTCATGCTCTAATATTAATACCTATTGAGAGAAAATTATAACAAAAATGTCTAAAGTTATAGGAGTGAATATTCCCTCTAATCCAGTGCTTCTCAAATAGTGGGGCGGGCCCCCCTGGGGGGGCATGGCGTGATGCCAGGATGCCAGGTATGACCCTGGGAAACATGTTTTTTTGCTGTACTGTACTAGAACTAAGTGTAATTGCACATCAACAACAGTAGTTGGCAGTGGCGTTCTCACATGCGATTTACGCACAGTCTCACCATTAACAGAACATCCTCTGTCACAGAAAAAACACATATATTCCACTGAGTCGTGTCCTTTAGTCCGACAGAAGCTGACACATCAGTGGCACAAGGAGAGAGCGTTTTTTTCAGTGCTTTTAGCTTATGCAAATGAGGTGGTTTTAAGTTTCATTTCTGTAAAACGTAAACAAATGTGCGCAAAGCTGCATTAAAAACACATTAATATTTGAGTCCTCAGTGCAGTCTTTGTTGTAAGTTTCTTTTTTTTTGTTTATAATGTTAATAAAAGGATACAATGGTGTTCTAATAACAATTTTCTAGACAAATAATACTATTTATAGTCGCGCGCAGGAAGGGGGGCGTGAAATTTTTTCTTCTTCCTAGGGGGGGCGTCACAGAAAATAATTGAGAAGCACTGCTCTAATCCAACCCTATGCATCTTAAACCAAGTCGATTTAAAAGAAAACTATAGTTATAATAAGGCAGCATTGGTAAAAGTCGCCCTAACTACAGCAAAGAGAGTGATCCTTAAAGGGATAGTGCTTTTTTAAAAAAAAAGTTAATCTGTATGGGTTTCCTTCTAAAAGTTACGTGTGTTGACACCGGCTTACCTCTGACAGTCTCAGCTGATCCCGGTTCAGCTCGCTTTCTGGAGCTCAGGTAAGTAGGTCCGGTAACTTCCCTGGAACATGAAATAAAGCTTGTTCTTCTTCTCAAAACAAAACATTTGTCCGAAAGGTGATATTTGCGTCCCAAACAGTTGTCCACGAAACATCCAGCAGCGTACTTAGCGATCGCGTATTATGTCTGTCATTCGTATCACTGCGTGCATATTAGCTGTATTAGCCTGTTCACTTGTAAACTTCCCCTTGCGGTGGACCGCATCCGCCGTACACTTCCGCTAAAGGTTAACAGGCTAATACAGCTAATATGCGCGCAGTGATACGAATCGACAGACACACTACGCGATCGCTAAGTACTCTGCTGGCTGTTTCGTGGACAAGTGTTTGGGACGCAAATATATCAGCTTTTGGACAAATGTTTTGTTTTGAGAAGAAAAACAAGCTTAATTTCATGTTCCAGGGAAGTTACCGGACCTACTTACCTGAGCTCCAGAAAGCGAGCCGAACCGGGATCAGTTGAGACCGTCAGAGGTAAGCCGGTGTCAACACACGTAACTTTTAGAAGGAAACCCATACAGATTAACTTTTTTTTTTTTAAACGCACTATAAGTACTGGAAGACCCCCGAGATCCCCACAAACACCGAATGGTTTACAACTCTATCCGAGACCGTCTCCCATGAGCCCCTTAAATATAAGATTAATGGAAAACTACAACTATTCAGTGCGATTTGGGAGCCCTTCTTTAATCAAACTGAATATATATAGACAAAACTAAAGCATTGGCTGGCCGGGGGAGGGGTGGGAAGCGATAATAGGGCACACGGGTTTTTTAAAACAAAACAAAAAACAAAACAAAAAAAACACTGAACTAGGTTTTGAACTGTTTTGTAATAAACTTTGAATTGAATATTGGAAATAGAGGTCAAAATCTGTTGGTTTTTTTGACACTAAAATGGAATAATGAAATGATAGACTGTTTATCCATTTTATTGTTTTCGTTGTTGAAATGTAAATTCAAAAGAACGAACTTTAGCTTTACATTAGCACTTTGCAATCAGCATACAGGTTTTTCACAATATGCCGTGCTAACTGAGCACCAAGCATGTTTGAAGGACGTCTTCCTTTTTGCCTTTGTTCAACAGCAGACACTTTCAAACTTCGCCATCGCAGCATCGCAGGTGCAATATGGGCGAGGATTTGTGGTGATGCAGCGGCAGCGGTGGAGGCCGAGGGTCCGAAATGAGGACAGAAAGCTCTAAAAAGAAATCCTAGTGATGGGTTAGGTCACGATTTTTTACTCCTAGCGGTCCGAAAATAAGGTTAGCATTCGCATTTGAATAACTAAGGTAGCTACATGTAGCACTTTTTAGCACTTTAACTACATTGGCACTTTGTAGTCAGCATACAGGTTTTCACAATATGCCGTACGAGCGTGGCAGAGGAGCCGGTGTGATGAGCTAAGTCGCGATTTTTTTTACTCCTAGCAGTCCAAAAATAGGGCTAGCATTCGCATTTGAATAACTAAGGTAGTCACATTTAGCACTCTAACTACATTAGCACTTTGCAATCAGCATACAGGTTTTTCACAATATGCCGTACGAGCGTGGCAGAGGAGCAGGTGTGAACATGTCCCAGTGTATCTGCATAATCAATTTACCATAATCTACCATAACATCTGCACCAAGAAAATGAGCAGCTAATCTACTTGTTTTTTTCTTTTTTTCAGTCAGTAACGTCTTAGGATTCAATTAGCGTTATCAGCGGGATCACGTATCACGCTCACAATAGGACAATTAAGTGGGCTATGAAGTACAGTACATATTGACGGTTCAATCTTTTTAATTCACTATTTCATTTGGAACAGAGGCGATTTATTAAAACCGTTTGGAAATGCCATTAAATAAAATAAATAAAAACATGACATGATATAACACATTTTTTCCCCAAAAAAATTCGTCTTGCTCCTGTAGTTATCTTCTATAAACAGCTCCTGAGGTCAAAATAAGTCCGCTGTGGCCTGTCTGTGTCCAATTATAAACTGTTAAAAAGTAAATGAAATTAGTAATTAAAGGTAACCAGGTAAAGCATGGTTGTTGTTAGCTTTACTGTCGATGCAAAAGTCGCTCTGGTCTCTAAAAGTTGTGAAAAGCTTTTATAAACTCATCATGGTGAATAATTAGGACGGTCGGAATGCATAAAGTAAATGACGAATAATTTTGAACCGCTGCAAACTGTTTAAAATGAACTAGTTTGGTTATATATTTTTAAAGGAAAAGTAACGTTTTTTTTACAATTTGAGCCTTATTTCGGTAATAAAACAAGTTGTTTACTCACCCATATCACTTTGGTGTCATATGGAGCATTTCCGGAGATGTTTTAGATTAGCGTTAGGCTAACGCCGTTAGCCTAGCGCGACTTATAGCCATAGCTCGGGGCATTCCCCGAGCATGTAATATGCCCCATGCGGGCTCCAAATAACACAAACTTTAGCACTTTTCAAATCATAGAAGCTCGATGTCTTTAGTCTACGATTTCGTTTGGTCAAAAGTGGCCTGTAATCCGAGATTTAGCCATAGTTTCGAGTAGATGAGGATGCCAGTGCGCATACGCGGAGTGTGCTCTCAGCTCCCGGGACCCAAACATGGAATGCAAAGCTGTAAACTATGGATAAATCTCGGATTATAGGTCACTTTTGATTCAAACGAAATCGTAGACTAAAGACATCGAGCTTCTATGATTTGAAAAGTGCTAAGGTTTGTGTTATTTGGAGCCTGCACGGGGCATATTACATGCTCTGGGAATGCCCCGAGCTATGGCTATAAGGCGCGCTAGGCTAACGGCGTTAGCCTAACGCTAATCTAAAACATCTCCGGAAATGCTCCATATGACACCAAAGTGATATGGGTGAGTAAAACAACTTGTTTTATTACCGAAATAAGGCTCAAATAGTAAAAAACGTTACTTTTCCTTTAAGATGGTAAAAATCAGGCACAGCGCCTTTAAATTCATGCTATATGAATATTATACTTTGGAGTTGTTTTTATGTAATAATAATAATAATCATAATAATACAATTAACAAAATAATAATAATAGTACTACAGTTAATCGAAAAATAATAATAAAATGTATACAAATATAGAAATACTACCCATAATAAAATAATACAGTTAATAATAATAAAATGAATAATAATAGTACTACAATTAATTGAATAATAATAATAATAATAACAATAATAATAATAATAATAATAATAATAATAATAAACAATAATTAATCAGATGTAAAGCAAAACTAAACAAAATATATGTGCAATAACTCGTGCAATACATTTTATGGGCAATATTACTGTACCTGATTTTTTACCATTTTTAAACCAAAAAACTGAACAACTTAATTTTATTGTAATGATTCAGACTTCTTCCTCACTATTTATTCCCCGTGGTGTGTTGCTAAACACTTTTCACTAGAGTGGAGTTTTGCGGTCAACTACTAGCATGCTAACAGTGCACTTCCTACTTCTATAACTCAAATGTAGTCACGGCTTTAATACTGTTTACCTTGTGTCTCTTGTCTGTTTTCTGCAAAGTAACGTACAATTTAGCTTTTGTAGAATCTGGCTGAATGTTTGGAAATATACCTCCCTCCTGTCCTTCACCTCTCCTCTCCTCTTTTCACTTTCATTTCATTTCCGTCTCTCAGTCGGCTGTATTTTTCCGCGCTGTATTGTCACTTCTCTCTCAGTAAATGATGGGCTCGGTTAGCTTTAAGTGCCTGCCCCCCTCTCCTCTCTACCTCTATCAATATCTCTTTCTCTCTATTTTTCTTTCTTTCTATTTCTCTCTATCTGTTCGTATCTCTGTCTATCACTATCTGTCTTTCTATTTATATCTCTGTTTCCCATACCTCCTTTTTGCTATCTCTCTATATATCTACACATCTCTCTTTCTATTCTGTCTCTTTCTCTTGCGTCCCGCTATCTATTGGTCTCTCTCCTCTCCTCTCTCACTTCTTCTCTCTCTCTTTCTATCTCTGTCCATTTCTCTCTATCCCGCTTTCTATTTATATCTCTATTCCTACACCTCTTTCTTTGTTTCTCCATCTCTCTATCTCTATTCTTTCTCTCTGTATATCAGTGGGGCTCTATCGCTCTTTTTTTCTTTCTTTTTCTCTCACTCTCTGTTTCTATCATTCTGTCTCTTACAGTCTCTTTTTATCTCTCTTTCTCTCAATCTTTCTATTTCTCTCACACAGTCTCTCTCTCTCTCTTTTTCAATGTCATTCTCTCTCTATCACTCTATTTCTAGCTTTCTGTCTCACCCTAACCCTCACACAGTCTCTCTCTATTTCTACCTCTATCACCCTCTCTATTGCTTTATTTTTTATCACTCTATTTCGATCTTTCTAGATCTCTCCCATACACAGTCTCTCTCTCTCTCTCTCTTTCTCTTTATTTCTATCTTTCTATTTCTCACACACATTCCCTCTCTTTCTATCTCTATCTCCCTCTCTCTTGTTCTAGTCTCTTTCTGTCTCTCTTTTCCCTTTTCTGTCTCTCTATTTTTGTCTTTCTATCTATTACTCTATTTCTCTCTCTATTTCTCTTATTTCTCTCTTTCTATTTCTCTCTCTATTTATACCTCTCTTTATTTCTCTTTATTTCTATCTATATTTCTCTGTCACTTTCTAACTCTCTATTGCTCCATTTCTATCTCTCTATCACTCTATTTCTATCTCTATCACTTTCTATCTCTATTACTATTTCTCTCTCTATTGCTCCAGTTCTATCTATCACTCTATTTCTATCTCTCTATCACTTTCTATCTCTCTATCACTCTACTTCTATCTATCACTCTATTTCTATCCCTCTATCACTTTCTATCTCTCTATTGCTCTATTTCTATCTCTCTATCACTTTCTATCTCTCTATTGCTCTATTTCTATCTCTCTATCACTATGGTTTGTTGATTGTTTTTGTTGCTTTGTTTTCTATCTATCTTTCTATCTATCTATTTCTCTCCCTTTATCTCTTTTGCTCTTTCTCTCTATTGATCTGTTTCTATCTCTATTTCTCTTTATCGCTCTATTTCTGTTTTTCTCCATCTCTCTCTCTCTCTCTCTCTCTCTCTCTCTCTCTCTCCCTCCGTTTCTGTCTCTTCCGGCCGACCTGTCCTGGTCCAAATTTACTGCGGCGTTCCTCGGAGTGCAGACCACTTTTCCGACTGTCTCCTCTTTCTCCTTTTTTCAAAAAATAAATAGTCTTTCCAGGGCGGGCGGATGGAGACAGCAGTTTTGTCGTCTGCCATGTGGAGGATGAAAAACAGAATAGAAAATCTGAGGGGAAAAAAAAGAAGAAACAAAAAAACAGGGCACACACAGATTGCAAATGAGTATATTTAGAAATTATATGACATTTTTTGCAATTTAGAAAACAAAAATTCACCAAAATGAGCCAAAAGCGGTACTATTCCTGTTTTAGCTTTAAAGGTGCACTGTGTAACTTTTCTGATATAGGGTCTGGCGCCTGCTTGTCGCCATAGAAATGATTGTTTTGCCTTGAATATTCCACAGTATGGCATTAAACATCTATCCGGCGTTTATTCAATTACAGGTGTTTTAAATGTTAAAAAATACCTTGAAAAACGAGTGGTGAGCCGGCCTACTTTTCCACAGATCTGACCTGTCTCCATGGAGTTAGATAAGTGTTAATGTTACACAGTGGAACATTCCAAGCAAAGCAATAGGCTCTGTTCACGCTTACGTCACAAAACGGGAAGACGTTTGGAAACTTGCGGATGGCGACTTCCTTTGGACTCTGTTGGCGATTGGAACAAAATCTGGGAAAACTGAGAAAATGGCCCATTTTTCTTCATCTAGATGTTATTGTATTATTTCTTTTTTTCTGTTATAACTAGTGCTGTCAAGCGATTAATTACAGGATCTGTAATTAATTCATCTAATTAATTGCATTTTAATCTCATATCTGCTCAAGGTCCCCAAATAAAGAATTCGAATTCTAGGACATTACAAAATTGTAGCGTTTGACGAATCAATTGAATAAACTAAAAAGAGAAAATTTGAAATCCACATTTTTATTGGACTCGTTCGTTTCCCAAATTCTGTGAGCGTGGTTTGGTCGTTTGTTGGTTTGTTGGTTTGTTGATTTGTTGGTTTGTTGGTTTGGTAGTTTGGTGGTTTGGTGGTTTGCTGGTTTGGTGGTTTGTTGGTTTGGTGGTTTGGTGATTTGGTGGTTTGGTGATTTGGTGGTTTGTTTTTGTTTTTATTGGTTTGGTGATTTGTTGGTTTGCTGGTTTGGTGGTTTGTTGGTTTGGTAGTTTGGTGGTTTGGTGGTTTGCTGGTTTGGTGGTTTGGTGGTTTGTTGGTTTGGTGGTTTGGTGATTTGCTGGTTTGGTGGTTTGGTAGTTTGGTGGTTTGGTGGTTTGGTGGTTTGGTAGTTTGGTAGTTTGGTAGTGTGGTGGTTTGGTGATTTGGTGGTTTGGTGATTTGGTGGTTTGTTTTTGTTTTTATTGGTTTGGTGATTTGTTGGTTTGCTGGTTTGGTGGTTTGTTAGTTTAGTGGTTTGCTGGTTTGGTATTTTGTTGGTTTGGTGGTTTGTTGGTTTGGTGGTTTGTTGGTTTGGTGGTTTGCTGGTTTGCTGGTTTGGTATTTTGTTGGTTTGGTGGTTTGGTATTTTGTTGGTTTGGTGGTTTGGTTTGTTGGTTTAGTGGTTTGTTGAAGTGCGCTCACGCTCGCTCCATCACCGGTAACAATGGAACTTGTCCGGACGTGTTTATCGTTCAATTGACCCGTCAGGCTGGAGCAGCTTCGGTGATCGGAAAATTCTTTTTTACAAAAGCTCCAAATTACGGCGTTCTTGTTGATCTTCGTTCTTTTTATAAACTTGCCATTCAAAGGTCCTCACAAGGCGAATCCATGTCAGTTTCCTCCAGGATTTATTTGTTTGATTAGCGACGCAGGTGGAAGTAACGCCACTGCCAAGTCGCCTAGAGGTCCTTCAATGGGACAAATTTAAAATGCACATTGAGCTGCCACTCATAATCAATTGCGTTAATTTGCAGTGTAATTAATTAATATAATAATGTGTTAAACTGACAGCCGTATTTATAACATCTCCATGGAGACAAACTGGTGGTGGGCCCTCAACCGGAAAACTTAAAGAACACAAAGAACATGTTCACTATTTGTATTGTTATAGGCCTTATAGAATGAACTGATTTTAGCAATAACATGGCAACAAGTGGTAAAGAGGGAGGATTATGCAAAATTGAGTTTTTGGAGCTTTCTACCAAGTTATAATGTTGTTTTCTCATCAAAAACAAACGTTAACGTTGCTTAAGATGAAATCCATGCATGTTTGAGTAATTTGGTCATCTCTCCCTGGCCCTGTATGAACCATCAAACCATCAAACCATCAAAAACAAAAGTTAATATTTTGTTTTCAGCGAATATAGCATTTTCAAAACAATAAAAGGTAATATGGTGATCTAAATATGTTATCTGTTAGCAGGTAAGACCTTATGTCGGAGCCAGTTTATATTTAAGAAATTATTAATTATATCAGTGCTTCTCAATTACTTTCTTTAGCGCCCCCCCTAGGAAGAAGAAAAAATTCACGCCCCCCTCCCTGCGCGCACTATAAATAGTATTATTTGTCTAGAAAATTGTTATTAGTACACCTCTGCATAACATTGTATTTATTTATTTATTTATTTATTCTTTATTTAATAGGGACAGTGCATATTAATGAACATTTGCAGCATTGCAGTGTAAATATGCCAGATTATAGCAAGAATGCTAATTTCCATCTGTAGTCCCTAGGCAGGTGACACCACAGCAAAAACAATAAAACAATGACAATTGACAATAACACCAACATTAAAACATTAAACATTAAAACATTAAACATTAAAACATTAAAAATGTCCACAAGTCTGGTTTTCCTTTAGCCACTGTTTCAAGTATGATTTAAAAGTGGCCAGTGTTGGAGTCTCTCTTATTGATAATGGGAGTGTGTTCCAGAACTTAGTGCCTCTGACTGAGAGCACAGTTTCATTTTATTAACATTAAAAACAAAAAGAAAGAAACTTCCAACAAAGACTGCACTGTCTTTTTGCACTGAGGACTCAAATATTAATGTGTTTTTAATGCAGCGTTGCGCACATTTGTTTACGTTTTACGGAAACAAAACTTAAACCACATGGCCTATTTGCATAACCTAAAAGCGCTGAAAAAAAAAAGCTCTGTCCTTGTAAACTATGACTTAAGCTATCTGTGACGCAACAATCCTGGGAATATTCAGGAAGTTCAAGCCAGTTTCTTTGAGCTCTGAAAACATTTTGCCTGTTTAGAAAAAAAGTATAATTATAAACATATATATATTCTGTTTTCCAAATAAAAACATTATTCTGAGATAGAAATCATGTTTAAAAGTGAATTAAAACACAAGTGTTCTTTAAGACAAATGCAATATTCACTAAATCGTAAATTCACTTAAAGATGCATTGTGTAACTTTTCTGGTCGATGGCCCATCACCTGCTTGTTTCTATGAATACGTCATTGCTCTGCCTGGAATGTTACACAGTATGGCATTAAACAGCTACCGTAGTTTTTCATTTACAGGTGGTTTTAGAGCTCAAAAATACCTCGAAAAACAGGCATTCTGATTGTGAGCGGGGTTGCCTCTCCACAGATCTGACCTGTTACTTAATCTGGTTTAGTCTCCATGAAGATAGAAAGGTTTAAAGCCATACTGGGAAACATTCCAGACAAAGCAATGACATCTCCATGGTGAAAAGCATTTTTTTTTAGCATCTCATCTAGACCAAGCCCCAGTGAAAACGCCGTCACCGAAGCCAAAACGCCGTCCAAACATCTCAGCCTTGTTTACATCGGACTGGCTGCTTCTGTGTGGGCGCGATGAGATTAAAAAATAAATAAAATGC
The DNA here is from genome assembly GCA_036785185.1 of Paratrypauchen microcephalus. Lineage (NCBI taxonomy): Eukaryota > Metazoa > Chordata > Actinopteri > Gobiiformes > Gobiidae > Paratrypauchen > Paratrypauchen microcephalus. Next base: position 5,702,677 of record JAVJIX010000045.1, on the reverse strand, counting down.
TCGCAAGCTTGACAAGTTACACGATAAATGTAAGATCAACACAATTAGCGCTAAAGGGACAAAGCTCGTAAATCAAGGCAACCCAAATAAATCGCATATAATTTATTTAACAGTAATGGTCGTAATTTATCAGGTCGACTTGAGTCATTTAAGCGAGCAGCATAAAAGAACCGCTTCGGAGAGTTGACGTCTGTTTTTGTGTGGGAATTAAATAGCTGGCAAAAAGTCCGTCAAAACACAATTTGCGGTATAAAAATGGCTACAGTGGCGTCAATTATTTCACGTCAAGTTGCCGTTTGGGAGTGAACGCGTTTTGGCATGGAAGGAAATTATTTAAAAGTTTACAGTGCACGAGATTGTGAATTATATGATAATGAAATCAAGTCATTTTAAACCAAACCAAACCAAGTTACAGGTCAGATCTGTGGAGAGGTACCCCACTCAGTCAGAATGCATGTTTTTCTAGGAGTTTTTGAACTATAAAACCACCACTAATTGAATAAATGTAAAGTAGAGCTGTTTAATGTCATACAGTGGAACATTCCAGGCAGGGCGATGACATATCCACGGAAACGAGCAGGTGATGGATCTTTTTGTGCACCTTTTTGTATGTTTACTTTGGCTAAGTTCACTCCTGAAGTGCCTGTAGTGACCAAAATCTGATTTTTTCGCCCTTATGCGACCTGTATCTGATCTTCTAATGACAGTCTGAACGACACAGATCCGATTTTTTCAAATGCGACCCAGGCCACTTGGATATGTGGTCCTAAAACCAATACATATCCGATCACATTTTGCAACTTTTAGCCATGGGGGGGCCCTAAACAGGGTAGGGGAGCTCACATTAATGTTCAAAAACCTCAGAAAGTGAAAATGTCATGCCATGGGACCTTTAATAAAGCCAGATGCTCACTCATAGCGTCCATGTTTACTTCCGTAAACACTGAGCATGCTCGCTGCATGTGACATCGTCGTATCCTCCAATGCGCATGCGGGACACTTTTGGGACGTTTAAAGTTCACACTGGAGGTCACATACAAGTCGGATTTAATTGGAAATGTCAACGACCTCACAAAAAAATTGGATCTTTTTGTGCACCTTTTTATATGTTTACTTTGGCTAAGTTCACTCCTGAAGTGCCTGTAGTGACCAAAATCTGATTTTTTTCGCCCTTATGCGACCTGTATCTGATCTTCTAATGACAGTCTGAACGACACAGATCCGATTTTTTCAAATGCGACCCAGGCCACTATGTGGTCCTAAAACCGATACATATCCGATCTTTTGGCATGCGACTTCAGCCAAAACACGGCCAGGTCGGATGAACGAGACCTGGCCGTGTTTTGGTACAAGTAGGCGTTCACAAATGTACATAAATGTTCTTCTTGTCATACGAAAATGTTGTATGAACTCCGTGTTAGTGAAGCGGTGAAGCACGTACTCTTGGCTGTGACTCCGCACCCACACGTTCAATCAATCAATCAAACATTATTTATAAAGCGTTTTTCATACAAAATTGTAACACAAAGCGCTTTACAGTGATTAAGGATTAGAAGATTAGAAGATTGACTTTATGGGTCTCACCCAGGAGAAATCGGTTTCTGCATTTGACCCGGGGACCATCCCCAGTTCTAGACCTGGTTTAGTCCTGTTCTAGACCTGGTTTAGTCCAGTCACTTTAATTAAGTCATGTTTGCACTACTGTTCTGATGCTGCTCATCTCAGCCTTTTTGTTATTTGGATTGTTTATTCTTTTTTAATATATTATAGCTATATTTTAGTTATTATTATTATTTAGTGTCTATACTCTAGTTATTACTATTATTATTTAGTGTTTTATGTTCGCACCTTATCACTGAGACAAGTTCCTACTTTTTTTTAATTGTGTTCACTTGACAATGGCAATAAAAGTCTTTCTGATTCTGATTCTAGACCTGGTTTAGTCCTGTTCTAGACCTGGTTTAGACCTGCCGTATCACCATCATCAAGTGGTCAAATATTTTCTTTGTGGTTCTTCTCACAAAATGTTTCACAATCTGGGCATAATAAGTAAATACACGTTAAAGGTGCACTGTGGAACCTTTCAGGTGACTTACTTGCCTAGAATGTTCCAGATTATGGCATTAAACTAATCAAATTCCATGGAGACAAGCAGGACAGATCTGTGGAGAGGCAAGCCCGCACACAGTAAAAATGTATGTTTTAAGGTATTTTTCAGCAGTAAAATCTATAATTGAATAAATGTAAGTTGTATATACAGGTTTAATGCTCTAGTGTGGGACATTCTAGCCATGGGACAAGGTGGTAAGCGACCCCTTCATCAGAAAAGTGACACAGTGCATCTTTAACATAGTTCCTCTGTATGGAGGTTGCTGCCACTGCCCCACAAAACGCCATGGCCAATAACCTCGCTCTTCTCCTTAATCTCCTCTTTTAAACAAATGTATTGTCCATGTGCTGCTCCGATAGGACAGAAACTTTAAAGATCCCATGACATGATACTTCTTGATGCTTTTATATGGTGCCTTAATGGTTCCCTAATACTGTAAATGAATCCTTCTCCAAAATCAAGACTCAGCGCATGAGAAAGCCTCATGAGTCAAAACTATCTCTCTCAAACACTTTATTATGGGCGTTGTTGCTTGAATGCAAATGAGGAGGACAGAGACAGGCCAGTGCAGCGGGTGTGGGTGTGGCCAAATGCTGCGCTTTTTCCTGGATTAGCGATGCGCTGTGCGCTGTCACCCACTTCCGTGTTTTAAGAGCGGAGGAAGATATGAGACGAGTTGCATTAAAAAAACACATTTCCACAGAAAATAAAATTAAACCACTGCTGTTTCAGAGGTTCGGAGGCTCAGATAAAGGACATCCGAGCCTGGAAACACTCTCACGTGTCTCCAGGCAAATAAAAAACGCATCTTGCATTGCGTAGCTCGTTTGCGGTCCAAGTTCTCTGGCCGTGATTTACAGAGACGGTGGGTAGACATCCAGATGGGCGGTGGAACTGCATGTGTGACGTCAGAAATTTCCCTTGTTCAGTCTTTTTTTCAAATGTGGAAAAGGATCGCAAATGCTCTGTTTACACATTTTGCAACTTTTAGCCATGGGGGGGGGGCCCTAAACAGGGTAGGGGAGCTCACATTAACGTTCAAAAACCTCAGAAAGTGAAAATTTCATGCCATGTCACCTTTAATAAAGCCAGATGCTCACTCATAGCGTCCATGTTTACTTCCGTAAACACTGAGCATGCTTGTTGCATGTGACATCGTCGTGTCCTCCAATGCGCATGCGGTACACTTTTGGGGCGTTTAAAGTTCACACTGGAGGTCACATACAAGTCGGATTTAATTGGAAATGTCAACGACCTCACAAAAAAATTGGATTCCACAAAAAAATCGGAATTGAGCATTAAGCCCTGCTGTGTGAGTGTAGCCTTTGCTCAAGATTGTGTTCCTTGAAGCAAATTATAGGATGGAAATGAAGATGGTAGGATGGTACTATATGATTTTTCATAGTTCTAGTTATCTTGTCTTGGTTGGTGGTTGGAAGGTGTGGTACAGATGCAAAATTACAAAACAAAAAACACTGTAATCACATAAATACCGTATGTGTTAGGTCTCTATTATTTTTTGGAGAAATTGCATTGACTTTCATTTCCTGAGGACTGAACTTAGTTTTTTTTTTTCTATTACAGTACCTTACCTTTATATTCCATTATTTTAGCACACTTTTTGAAACTTGGTTTAGTTGAATCATTTGGTTCAAACCTGTATCTGAACAGGGCCACAGGTGCTCACATCATTTGGAACATTTCTCATTAGTTCACACAGATCTTGAGCTCTTTTTCAGAACACTTTCTCAAAACATAATCAGTCAATTAAACTTTTTTTCACGTTTCTTCAGTACTGCAGGTCTGTTGTCATGTGATAAAGGACTTTGGCCCAAACTCTGTCACTTTCAACATAGAAACTCAAACATAATGGCAAAAAGCACCAAAAATCTAACAACGAAGGATCTGGCACTTGAATTAAACAGAGGAACTTATACCGAAAAGAGGAGCCATGTCCAGACATCCCAAGTTCCAACTCTCCCCCAACTCTAACCCTAACCCTAACCCCCGGGAGATGTTTCGTAACCCTAACCCTACACAATAGAGAAGGCCACTTATTTTAACAACTTTTTTTTTACTTAACTGAGTTCTTAAACATTAAACTTTAAAATTAACCATAAACATAAACTTTAAATTACATTAAATTAACCATGAAATTGTTAAATATTAAAATTAAATTAAAAATTACAATTAAATATGTTATTTGTGTTTAAACATTTCAAATATATGTCCATGTTTGCATAAAACACCTGTCATCAGCCTATTTTACACACCTCACCACAGTGTCATCCTTTTTCACCCTCATCAGACAGGGATGTATTTTAGTATATTCTGCCGTAAAATGAGTTTTATATTTTCGTTTTTTAGATTCTGCCATCTCGCTGCACTAAATTATAACTTCTTTGAGAAAGTAAATTGAAGCCCGCCCACACTGAAAGCTGATTGGCTAGTTTTGCTGAGTGTAACCAATCAGCGCGTTCTCTGGCCAGCGCTCGCTTAAACACACACACACACACACACACACACACACACAGGTTCCACAAGCGCAAATTCGCTCCTCTCTCTCTCTCTCTCTCTCTCTCTCTCTCTCTCTCTCTCTCGTGGGCATCAGGGAGCCACTATAATTTTCCGGGAGACTCCCGGAACTTCCGGGAGACTTGGGATGTCTGCATGTCCGTCGTGTGGAAGGACTTAGGCTTTAAAAAATCTGACGCCGATCAAACAACCGTATTCTGTAAATGTCAGCGGGCGACACGAGCGATCTGCTTCACCACCTCCGTCACAAACATGTCCTGGAATATGAAGAATGCACGAAACTAAGGTCTGCATCCTCTTCCACGTCTGCAGGGAACGTTCAAGTTGGCGCCGCGACATAAAATGCCACTCAGACGTCACTCAAAGACGCGTTTGCTAAGGGGACTGCCGACGACAAGAAGAGCAAACGGTGGAACGCTGTTACTGTCCACTTCGCCAAAGACATGGTACCACTTAGTACATGAAAAAAATACCGTAAAATACCGTGACACTGATATAATTTTTGAAAAATACCATGATAACAATTTTTGGTCATACCGCCCAGCTCTATTTGTAATAGTAAATACTTTCTCTTTTATGTGGACTATTGCAGACATAATCTACTAATTCTATCTGATCATTTAAAACAAATCATCAACATCGGCAATAAAACTAGCCTCTTTGCTATGTGGTGAGGACAAGTGTTCAAAATGGATGACAACAACAAGAGGAGGAAGAAAAGAAGAAGGGGAGGAGGAGGGAGAGTGAGGAACCGAGACCCGAGCAGCCAAAATGTGGAGTGACATCTCTTACGACGCGAAGAGAAGCATGAAAGTGTGTGATGATGCCTGTCTCTGTGGCTCCAGCATCTCTCCGAGTGAAAAAAGAAAAAAAGAACAGACATTTGAAGGAGTGTGTAGGCGCGACGAACGAGTACATATGTAGCAGTTAGGCGCAGTTACGCTACGCCGGGTTAAATGGCGCCGCCGGCCGAGCACGGGTTAGTTGACGCGACGGAGAAGAAGAAGAAATGGAAAAGTTTGTCAAGAGAACAAACTTAAAGTAACAAGAAGAGTTAGTGAGTGAACATGTATAAAGTGAACGGAAATAGAAAACTAAGGTGGTGGAATGTACGGTTGTCAGAAGTATCAAAATTTTGTTTGAGATTTGACTGAATTAATTGATACTAAAACTAATATAGAAACTAGAGACTTATTTGCGTAGGTATCAATACTAAAAAGTCACATTGGCAAGACAGAAATGAACCTTTCCTGAATAGTTTTAGACTGATCTTGAGATGTATCAGAGCAAGTATAAGAGCACATTTTATCTATTTATTTAGTGATTGATTTAGCAACTTACATTCTTTTGAAAGTGCAATAATAGAAATAACAAAAAAGGAGTGGGAAGAAGAAAACTTATTTAACCCACCCCCTCTTCTAATTTAGCATAATGAGCATCTTTTGCATTCTTCGAACATTTTATATTAGACTTGAACTATTTACAAAAGGAAACCAACAATGGTACAGTTATTAAAGGTCTCATGGCATGAAATTTTCACTTTCTGAGGTTTTTGAACGTTAATGTGAGCTCCCCTACCCTGTTTAGCCCCCCATGGTTAAAAGTTGCGAAATGTCTAAACTGAGCATTTGCGATCCTTTTCTGCGTTACAAAAAATCGGAGCTCAAACGGGCGATTTTGAACAAGGCACCTTATTGACGTCAGATCGAAAAAAGAAATGCAAATGCAGTTCCACCCCCGTCTGTCTGTACTCAGCGTCTCTGTAAATCACGCCCAGAGAGTTTGGACCGCGAATGCGCTAGGCAATGCGAAATGCGTTTTTTTATTTGCCTGGAGGCACGTCCGAGTGTTTCTAGGCTCAGAAGTCCTTTATCTGAGCCTCTGGACCTTTGAACAGCAGTGGTTTAATTTTATTTTCTGTGGAAATGTGTTTATTTTTCAATGGAACGCTTCAAATCCCCCCCCCGTGCAAAAACACGGAAATGGATCAGCTGAGAGCTCAGAGCCAAGAGCGGAGAGTTTGGCCACGCCCCCACCCTTTACTATAGGCCAGCTCTTTTTTCCTCATTTGCATTCAAGCAACAACGCCCATTATGACCTGTTCAGAGAGAGAAAAATTACTCTTCCTCATCTTATCTCTGTTTCTCATGCACTGAGTGTTGATTTTGAAGAAGGATTCATTTACAGTATTAGGGAACCATTAAGGAGCCATATAAAAGCATCAAGAAGTACCATGTCATGGGATCTTTAAGGATAACAATAATGGAAACAGACACAGATACAAGTAATGTGATGAACAGAACAAACCAACAATGGTGCGGAAACGACAAACATAAAGCAGCTCTACAGAAGGCAGTTTGTTCTAATATTCAGACCCACTTTTATAAACTGTGACCAGACCATATGTTTATAGAACAACTTGAATTTATGGATATATTGGCATTTCTTGAGACGCGTATCCGGACTGTTCCAGAGTTTTACACCACATGTCGACACATAGAAAGATTTACGGGGAATTCGAACATTTGGCAATTTGAAATTTCCAACCCTCTTAAATTATGAGTTCTCTCTCTCTGATTTTGAACAAGTTTTGTAGATTACTTGGGAGTAAATTGTAAATTTCCTCCTAAATTCTGGAAGGAGATTTAGGCTTCCTCTGTGCAAGCACAATCGCTACAAGCACTACTTCGTCCCCATATCTATGAATCTACTTAATAACCAGAGAAGATAGGTGATTGCCTGGACCGATATTGATGGACCCTTGTAGTTAGCATTTGGTGGGGTATTTTTATTTTTAGTGAATTTTAGTGAGTGAATGTGTCTGACTTGGGGACTGATTTTATATTTATTGATGACAGGATGAATGTGTATATGTACTTTTTATATAGTGGTGGTGCATGGTTTGTGTGAAGGGTAATGATGGTGGGGATGGGGAATGATGCGAGTGTTAGTGGGGATGCTGGAGCGGTTGATGGTTCGGGGTAGGGTCGGAGGCGGGAGTGGGAACACCCAATACTTCTCTGTCTGTGCCAACACCGTTATCTTTTATCTGATGTCGTGTATGTGTATTGTATGTATGTATGTATATTTCTGTCTGTACTGCAAACTTCCCTTACCTCCAAGACAAATTTCTCCCTGGTGGAGACTGATAAAGAAACCTAACCTAACCTAAATTGTTGAATGCTTTAAAGATCCCATGACATGGTACTTCTTGATGCTTTTATATGGCTCCTTAATGGTTCCCTAATACTGTAAATGAATCCTTCTACAAAATCAACACTCAGTGCATGAGAAACAGAGATAAGATGAGAAAGAGTATTTTTTTTTTCTCTGAACACTTTATTCTGGGTGTTGTTGCTTGAATGCAAATGAGGAGAAAAGAGCTGGCCAATAGTAGAGGGTGGGGGCGTGGCCAAACTCTGCTCTCGCTCTGAGCGCTCAGCTGATCCATTTGCTTGTTTTTGCACGGGGGGAGAGATTTGAAACGTTCCATTGAAAAAAAAAAAACATTTCCACAGAAAATAAAATTAAATCACTGCTGTTCAAAGGTCCAGAGGCTCAGATAAAGGACTTCTGAGCCTAGGAACACTCGGACGTGCCTCCAGGCAAATAAAAAAACGCATTTCGCATTGCCTAGCGCATTCGCAGTCCAAACTCTCTGGGCGTGATTTACAGAGACGCTGAGTTCAGACAGACGGGGGTGGAACTGCATTTGCATTTCTTTTTTCGATCTGACGTCAATAAGGTGCCTTGTTCAAACTCGCCCGTTTGAGCTCCGATTTTTTGTAACGCAGAAAAGGATCGCAAATGCTCAGTTTAGACATTTCGCAACTTTTAACCATGGGAGGGGGGGGGCCTAAACAGGGTAGGGGAGCTCACATTAACGTTCAAAAACCTCAGAAAGTGAAAATTTCATGCCATGGGACCTTTAAATAATATTATCAGTGTATAATATTTTACAAGGTCAGGAGTCTTTAGTTCATAGACTAAAGGACCACTATGGAACCTACCAGATATAAGACCACATGGGAATATAAAAAAGAAAGTTCTACGATTTAATGTTGGAAATCACATTCTACTGTCTGAAGAAATTGTGGTATCGGAATCGGTATTCAAGTCAAGTCTGTTCCTTCGTGTCGAAATCAAGTTAAAAATTTTAGTATTGTGTGAAAGAAACAAAACAACTCTGTAACTCTGTTTTGATGAGATAACAACAATATAACATGGTTTAAAGCTCACAAGAGTCAATTTTGTGTAATATAGGACCTTTAAATTGGCACCACCTGGGTTCATATTAGAAGCAAACTAGCGGGCGCACCTGCTAACAAAAACATGTTACTTAGAATGTAATACAGCATGCTGCGATGGTAAAAAAAATATCTATATTTTTGGATCTTGTTTTGCTTAGTCTCTCTCTCTCTTTGATCAAAACAAATTCAGTTATATCGTGGCATTAAACGTATCTATGTCCATGGAAACAAGTGGGTGACGTCTGAATTAATTGTTCTGGATTAAATTGTTTGAAATTTAAATATTCTCTGTCGGGTTTACATGGAAATAATAATTCCAAATTGAGGATTACATGGAAAATGAGTTAAATCACCTTCATTTAATTATGCTAAACATCTGGGTGTTCTGATTGGTGTTCTGAACTTATTTATGTCTACTGGAAGAAAACACGCATTTCAGCTGCTACCGGCTTTTTTGTCATCTCGGTTTGCCAATATGACACGGACACAAACGTGATCCAAACTGTTTTCGCAGTCGTTATGGTGATAATTAAGCAGCAGCTGGAGAATCACGCTTTACGTCTGTCGCTGAGGAGGAGAAGGGAAGAGCGTCGGAGAAGGATGAAGAAGACAAACCGAGTCAACGGCTGCTCGACCTCAGCCCACTCCCACATAACGCTCACAAATCCAAAGAGCAGTGGATGAAAGTCTGAAAGGAGGACTGGTGGAGCTGGATCGTGTCAGAAGGGCGACCCAACGAGTATCCACTCATTTTTAAGAAGAATAAACATTTACATGATTGAGCAATAAATTAATTCGGCTTTAAAATCAGAATAAACCACCCGCTTACTTTGGAATTAAGTCTGAATAATCATTTTCATTATAAATGAAGTAGGGCTGTCAGCTTAACACGTTACTTAGATTAATTAATTACACTACAAATTAACGCGTTATAAAAAGTAACGCAATTAATTATGAGCGGCGATTCAATGCGCAAGCTTTTTAAATTTTGCGTGCGGCAAATCGCTGCCAGGGCCTTTGAACGGCAAGTTTATTTATAAAAAGAACGAAGACGGGACGGGACGATCAACAAGAACGCCGTGATTTGGAGCTTTGGTAAAAAAGTTCCATTGTTACTGGTGATAGAGTGAACGTGCATGCACTTCGCCAAACCACGCTCACAGAATTTGGGAAACGAATGAGCAAAGCGACCACAGAAAAACTGAAACTCAGTCGCAAAGTAGATTGCCTCAATCTCTCTCTCGATTAAAATGCGATTAATTAGATTAATTAATTACAAATCCTGTAATTAAATGTTTACATGGTCTTTTTAAAGCGTAATTAATTTTTATTCAGAATTAAATGATTTGTATCCTGATTTAAAGCTCTTATGTAAACATGGCAACAGTGGAATTACATCATAGAACCAGGTTACATTGTGTACCTTACCTTTATTTTCTTCATGTCACGTTTACTTCCTCTGCCTGACACAAAGAAATAGCATTAGCAGCATTAGCATCGGCGCCGGCTGCCTTAGAGACATACAGGGCAAAACGCATAGACTTAAACTGATTTGCACCACCTGCGCTCATAATAGAAGCCAGCTAACGGGCACACCTGCTAGCAAAAACATGTCACCGCACCGTCGAATAATTACAACCTCAGCCCCTTTCAGTCTCCCCTTTTCTTACCGCATTCGAAAGCAGCGTTTTTGCTATCATTTCTTTGTATACCCACGATACAAAAAAAAGCCCCAGCCACGTAATTACGCCAACTTATAATTTAGCATCTGCAATTATCCAAGCGTCAACATTTATTCTTGTTGTGGTGTCTTTCCTCTATGTATAATTAGCAATCACACTCCCCCCTGCGCGATGCCATTGTCCCACGCTAAGCCAATCCCGAGCCCCCCTTGCATGTTGTGTGTTTAGCGGCTAATCGCTAATCATTCAATCTTTATCAATTAGAGCCAGTGTGAGAGCGAAACAATGGCGAAAGGGAAGAAAAGTAAAAGAAAGGGCAAGTTAAATGAAAACAAGTAAGATTTAGCCGTTTGCATTATTGTTGGCAGGGATCACAATAGAGTATGTCCCACGTTTGATTAAAACTGAGTGGGAAAGGGTAAAATAAATAGTTGTAATTGCATAATTGAGCTATTTTGTGTAAGCAGAATAAATATACAGTATATTCCTTACTTTATAGGACAATTTAAATGGCCCGTATTACACTTTTTCAATGTTAAAATGTTGTTTCTGCATCACAAACAGACCTGGAGTTGTGTTTTGTTTCATTCACACAGGTTTAACACACAAACCCTGCATATTTTGGCTGAATTTTTCTCTCAAACTGATAACACTCTGTTCCAACTCGTGATGCCATGATGCTCCGCTGTGTTTTTAAACTCCATACACCTTCACTAGAATCATTTCGATGATTTCAGCCCTAGAATTGCTTCTCTCTCTACTGAACTGAAAGTAAAAATGAGCAGTTAACTTTAAAAAAAAAATCCCTTCATGACATCACAAGGTGGTACAGAGCATTTTGAGCTTTTGAGATGTAGACAGAATGATAATAAAGGGTTACTCAAACATGTGTGAAAGAAACAAAACACAACTCCAGGTCTGTTTTTGAGGAGGTAATGACATTCTAACGTGGCTAAAAGCTCACAAGAGTCAATTTTGTGTAATATAGGACATTTAAGGACTTTTCACCTTCCAAAATATATAATATTTTGCTTTAAAGTGCTATGGCAACAACATTCCTTTTTCTTCAGTCTGAAACCCATGGATACTTTGGACGACCTTGTTATTTTCTATACCGGCATACATGTGTAATTATGTGTCTGGAACATTTCTTCAGACCTCAGTTGTCCTGAGTGCTAACAAGACCGGAACACTCATCGGAGCACTCCGAGACAGCAAGGAAAGCGTATTAATCAAAAAGAATAAAAGTTGACGTCGAAGTTTTGTTTTGGCCTTCACACCTTCCCGCACCTTCACATAAAAAAACTTATCCACTTTTTGACCCATCCTTCAATCCCAAATTCAGTTTATTGCTCAAGGACTGTTTGGTAGGATCTTCATCAGGGGTACCTATGCTTGAGTATTTGATGTGCCCATCACAGCCTGAACAACAAAACACAGTTAAGATCGTTATATTTAAAGGTGCATTGTGTAACTTTTCGGGTGGATGGTCCGTCACCTGCTTGTTTCTATGGATATGTAATTTTTCTGCCTGGAATCTTCCACAGTATGACATTAAACAGCTCTAACTTACATTTATTCAATTATAGGTGGTTTTATAGCTCAAAAATACCTAGAAAAACAAACATTCTGATGGTGTGCAGGGTTGATTCTCCACAAATCTGACCTGTAACTTACTCTAGTTTGACCCTCATGAAGATAGAAAGGTTTAATGCTGTGGAGAAAAAGCATTTGACGGACCCTCCACCAGAAAGGTTATACAATGCACCTTTAAGACAAGATTCTGTTTTTGTTTTGTTTTTTTGGTCAGTTTGGTCAGTTTCTCTCAGCATATACAGTAAGTGCTCCTGGGGAAACAACAAAATAGTCCCGTCTGCACCGAAAGATGTTTTAATATTGAATTTAATCAACTTGTCTCTATAGATTTTATATGGGACATGGTAACTTCAAAGACCGTTTTCTTATTTTTCGTACATAACCTACATACTAGGACCTACACATGCCAAACTTTATAGTCTGGTACTAGACACGATTTTGACGAAATGTACCGAAGGATTTTTTTTTATATCTAAATCCAAGTCTGATTTATTCATGTTTTATCTTCAAAAAATGAGGCGAAATTTGAATAGAAAGCTAATTTTCAGTCAGATCTTGTTTACTCAAATATTAAATGAGAAATGTAAAATCCCGTCTGTATATGTTTTAGTATCTCATTTGGCAACAAAAAGAAGCAAAAAACCTGGCTATGTTCATGTTTGTGTTTTCAATGTCCCAAATATGGTCAAATTTGCAGTTTTCACACATAAAATGCCTTATTCCCACATGAAAGCATATGATAAAAAACGTGTAATACATATTTTTCTTACATTTATTGTGAGTAAGCTGCAGCTTTCAAATGAATATCACTACATTTCATTTTTTTTCTTATTCACCTCAGTTCTCACCTTAAGGCAAGTAATAAAAGGATGTCTTTGTGTATTAGTTGCAATGCATTTGCTGAAAGCTCTAAGAAACAGCTCACCTTGAAGTCCTACTTAATGATTTTATAACTTCTACAGAATTTCAAAGACACACAAAGCAAGAAATATAACAGCCCATATTAATATTGTTTTAATGTTTACAGTGACTCATACAGATCTGCTGTCCATCACCACAAGTACAAAAGTAAAAGTACAACACTTAAGTACAAATTTTAGGTATCTCTACTTTACTTAAGCAAATTTGGGTGGGTACTTCTTACTTTTACTTCACTGCATTTGAGAGTGTTTACAGTAGCTATACTTCCTGTACTGTACTTCCTTTCTGTTTGTGGATATCCTAAATGGGCTTTCAACAAAACCAAGAGAGACAAGGGCAAGAAACAAGACAACAGAGAATCAGAACCCAGGAGGAGAGGGATAGCGATTCCGTACCTTAGTAGTTTCTGAAAAACTACAGAGGATTTTCAGACAATATGAAATCCCAGTTTATTTTAAACCCACAAACACTTTAAGACAAAAACTGGTCCACTCAAAGGACAAAACACCGAGCCACAAACAAAGCATTCAGTGTAGTGGAGACTGCAGTGAGCGCTACACTGGAGAAACAAAACAGCCACTTCACAAGAGGATGTACCAACACATACGGAGTGGACCTTCATCTGCCGTATATCTCCACCTAAAAGGACCTCAGTCTGCCGTATATCTCCACCTAAAACGACCTCAGTCTGCCATACATCTCCACCTAAAAGCCATGGGTCACTCCTTTGAGGACAGTGAGGTTCAGATCTTAGCCCGGGAAAAGAACTGGTTTGAGAGGGGAGTTAAAGAGGCTATTTTTGTCAAGAAAGAGAATTCTTCCTTGAACAGGAATGGAGGGGTCAGACACAATCTCTCTCCCTTCTATAATTCCATTCTCAAACCTAAATCAAAACAAACAAAGGAAACAATAGGACTAGCCAGGTCAGGTCCAGAGGTGTGAAAATACCCATTATGGTACTGAATGGGTATGCTAAACAAGACCCCAGACAGAAACTGGAAAACAAAGGTGGGATAGTTTCAGAGTAATTTCATTGTAGTTAGCTCCTCCCTGCAGCTAGCTATAAGCAGTGTCTATCAGCACTAACCAGAACTGAAGAAGCAGCTTGGATGAGTTGCAAAACGTTTTTGACCAAATAAACTTTGTCCAGTTGACAAACTGAATTTCTCCCTTTACCATTCCTGCCACTGCATTTTAGATCTGGACTTAAAAGTAAAAAGGTCTTTTCTTTATGGCTCAAGATCTGCTGAAATTCTGAAATGGCGGCGTTAACGTCCCAACTTTGAGCAAACCAAAAACAGAAAAGCGGCTAGAAAAATTAAGAAATCAATTGAATCACTTAAAGTCTGCAAAAATATTTTTTTCAAAATCATTACATTTCATCCTTTAACTGTTCTAAAAATACTAAAAAATACTATTACTTTTTACTCTTAAAGGTCCCATGACATGGTACTTCTTGATGCTTTTATATGGTGCCTTAATGGTTCCCTAAAACTGTCAATGAATCCTTCTTCAAAATCAACACTCATGCACTCGTGCATGAGAAAGACCCATTTACACAGACATGGTCAAAAATTCACTCTCTGAACAACTCATTCTGGGCCTTCTTGCTTGAATGCAAATGAGAAGGACACAGATTGGCCACCCCACCCACCCGCTCCTCTGTGCCGCTGGAGCGCTGCTCTGCGCTGTCTCCCATTTCCGCGTTTGAAGCACGAAGACAGAAAGGAGAGGCATTTCAGTGAAAAAACCACATTTTCACAGAAAATAAAATTAAACCACTGCTGTTTCAGAGGTCCAGAGGGTCGGGTAAAGGACTTCCGAGCCTAGAAACGTTCGCATGTGCCTCCAGGCAAATAAAAAAACGCATTTCGCATTGCGTAGCTCCTCCACCGTCCAAACTCTCTGGGCGTGATTTCCAGAGACAGGGGGTGGAGATCCAGACGGTGGTGGAACTGCATTTGCATTTCTTTTTTCGATGTGACGTAACATAGTTGCCTTGTCCAGAATCGCCCGTTTGAGTTGTGTTTTTTTCAAACGCAGAAAAGGATCGCAAATGCTCAGTTTAGACATTTTGCAACTTTTAGCCATTGGGGGGCCTAAACAGGGTAGGGGAGCTCACATTAACGTTCAAAAACCTCAGAAAGTGAAAATGTCATGCCATGGGACCTTTAAAGAACATTTTTAAATAGGTACTTTAATACTTTGCAGTTTTTTGGTTGGGGACCCATCACCTGCTTGTTTCTATGGATATGTCACTGCTCTGCCTGGAATGTTCCACAGTATGACATTAAACAGCTCTACCTTGCATTTTTTAAAATTACAGTTGGTTTTATCGCTCAAAAATACCTAGAAAAACAGGCGTTCTGATGGTGAGCGGTGTCACCTCACCACAGATCTGACTTGTAATTTGGTATGGTTTGGTCTCCATGAAGATAGAAAGTTTTAAAGACATACCGTGAAACATTCCAGACAAATCAATAACATTTACATGGAGAAAAGTTACAAAATGCACCTTTAAGTAGATTTTGAAATATTTTTAAATGTGATACTTGTACTTTTTACTTTTGTATGTGTACTTTTACTTAAGTAAGCTGCGCCGTGACAACCCGAATCAACAGATGCAATCACAGCACAACTGTTTTGAGTCATCATATCGATCTATATTTCAACTCTGAAACACCTTGCTTCCTTTGCGCTGACATCAGATCCATGCCTCTGATTTTGATTGGCCCATCACCTCCTCCCAGGGGCCCCGGCTCCTCCCACGGGCCCCAGAGAGGTCGTTATGGTAACGGTGTCAGGGCCTAAAGGAGGCGCTCCCCGGGGTGTCTGCGAACTCGCCTAATTGGTCTCATCTTGTAGTTCTTCAGCCGAGTGGGCATTCATCACAGTTTGAGAAAAGGCACGTCAGGACAATGAGTCGAGGTGAAGAAGAAATGGTTACTCGGCAGAAATTTGGCTCTGGGTCGAAAAGTAGGGAACTAATTGTGCATAAGGTAAATGTGATTATAGACCCCAAATAAAAGAGTATGTGAGATGTTTGCAAACAGCATTTAATTAAGGTGTGAGTCATTGTTTAGAACTTCAGAAATTAAAAAAAAAAAGTCTTGTGTTTTAAACTCCACACGCCTTCACTAGAATCATTTGGATCATTTCAGCTCTGGAATTGCCGATCTTTACTGAACTAAGGCTACGTTTATATGATGACGGGCTGAACAGAAGACGCAAAAGTGGCGTCGCGTCTTCACTTTTTATTCCGCGTTTAGACGAGTTTCGGGAGGAAACGCGAAAGTGTGTGGAATTGGATTGGGTATGCATGCTAGGTGGCGCTGTGATACATTATCACTATGTCCGTTCGCATGCGTAGAATCTTCCTTAATTTATTTACTGAATTTAATTTCCTTACCTTTCTAATTAAATTAAATTTGTTTAACTTCCATCCATCCATTTTCTTCTGCTAAACCGGGGCCGGGTCGCGGGGGCAGCAGTCTAAGCAGGGACGCCCAGACCTCTTTCACGCCGGACACTTCCTCCAGCTCCTCCGGGGGGACCCCAAGGCGTTCCTAGGGCTGGGCATCGAAATTCGGTTCCTCCATGTCACCGACTGAAATGTTTAGGTTCTTCTGGGTATCGAAATATGCCTCGTCTTTTGGTTCCACGTTTCGATACCCAGAGGTTAATCACGTGTGGCTCAGATACGTGCCTGCATGCTTATGGCCTGATAATGCCACCTGAGATTGGCTCAAACGTCCATGTGTACGAAAAACACAGCGTGGTCACGCCGCTCGTTCACAGGCAAGGCGAGATTCACCTAACTTGTAGGGTGCTAATAAGTTAGCTAATCAATTAGCTTGGCTGCGGAGTCGGAAGCGTGGTTATACTTTCATAAGACCGACTCTAATACTGCTCACATTCGCTACCCACCACCTCTCTACAGGACGTTTTATGACCAGACTCGAAAAGTACTGAGCATAGAGCTGTGTCTGATATTTCATCGGGTAAGTTTGTTCCGCGAATTCCATTGATCTGCTTTGTTTGTTAAGGTAGGAGCTAGCTAGGTTGTTTACCTATGTATGTTAACGGTACTGTAGGATATTAGCGAGTAACTATTGTTTATGGCAGTGTTTCCCAACCTTTTTTGTCTTGTGTACCCCCTGAGCCCTTCTGTCATACCTCGAGTACCCCCTCACTCACACGTATTGATAATTCTCCAAAAGTACGCGACACAACGGATTTTTAAATAAAAATCATTTTATTTCTTTTTATTTTCTTTAACTCAAATTAGTTAAACATAAAAATAAAGAATATGTTTCTTTGAAAATAATTTACCCAAATGAATACTAAATCAAAATAATCTTCCTTTGTTGTATCTAACTCTTGTGACACAACTGATTATTAAATGAAAATCTTTTTATTTCATATATGTTAATTTTCTTGAAGAAAAACTGTTAGGTGTGTGTGTGTGTGTGTGTGTGTGTGTGTGTGTGTGTGTGTGTGTGTGTGTGTGTGTGTGAGTGAGTGTGAGAGAGATAATGTGATGATGTGCAGTTGTGTTGTTGTTCATTTACTTCAATAACTTGATATTCAATAACTTGAATAATGGAAAATAAACTCCAGTATGTGGAATAGAATGTGTAATGAAATTAATTTTTTTCCTAGAATTAGTATAAAATAGGAACCGAAAAAGGTACTGGTTAGGAATCGGTATCGAAATGAAGGTATCGATATTGGTATCAGCGTCTGAAAATTTTGAACGATACCCAGCCCTAGGCGTTCCCAGGCCAGCCAGGAGACAGTCCCTGGTCGTGTTCTGGGTCTTCCCCGGGGCCTCCTCCCGGTGGGACATGCCCGGAACACCTCCTGAGGGAGGCGTCCAGGAGGCATCCGGAACAGATGCCCGAGCCACCTCAGCTGCTCCTCTCGACGTGGAGGAGCAGCGGCTCTACTCCGAGCTCCTCCCGTGTGACCGAGCTCCTCACCCTATCTCTAATTTATTTAAAAATGTATTTACTTAATTTACTTTATAAATATAAATATATAAATAATAATAATATTTATATCCGGCGCTGGTGAGAGCCGCAGCTGGTTGCATCCTCCTCTATTTTCCAACTTTTATTGCTCTTTACCTGCTTTGTTCGTTTGTACTTTTTGTAAATAGTGTGTATAAAGCTAAGTACTTCAGAAATGCGTTGTTTCTGCTACGTTTCAACTTTTCTTTTCTTTTGTTGGATTTTTTATTTTTCCTGGAATTTCTCCACTGTGGGACTAATAAAGGCATATCTTATCTAATCCAGAAATGGTGACGTAAACGCTTATGCGATGTCAGCAGATTTGACCAGAGTTTTGCGTACTGGGCAGTGTAGACGAAAACGCTACGGCGGAGCGTATTCAAGTTTTCCACTTTGGATGGCGGTTTCAATTTTTGGCGTTTTTAAGCCCCCAAAATGCCGTCACCGTCTAAACGAAAGGCACTTCTGATAAAATATTTTGTCGTTTTTACCCGTAAGCGCCCTAAAGGTAAAAGTTGGCTGTTAAAGCTGTATTCTGTAATTTTTCTGGCGGAGGGTCCATCAAACACTTTTCTCCATGGAGATGTTGTTGCTTTGTCTGGAATGTTCCACAGTATGTCAGTAAACCTTTCTGTCTTCATGGAGACCAAACCAGACCAAGTTACAGGTCAGATCTATGGAGAGGCGACCCCGCTCACAGTCAGAATGTTTGTTTTTTGAGGTATTTTTTAGCTCTAAAACCCATCTGTAATTGAATAAATGTAAAGTAGAGCTGTTTAATGTCATTGTGTGGAACATTCCAGACAAACAAGAAGGTGACGGACCCTCCAGCAGAAAAGTTTTAAAACATCGGGCGACATTGTCTTCTGCTCCACTGTGTTTTTAAACTCCATACACCTTCACTAGAACTGTTTGGATCATTTCAGTCCTCAAATTGCCAATCTCTCCCGAACTAAAAAGGTAAAAGGGGAGCTTTTAACTTGAAAACTACCACTTCATGACATCACCAGGTGGAACAGAGCATTTTGAGCTTAGGAGATATAGACAAAGTAATAATAAAAGTTACTCAAACATGCGTTAATGAAACAAAACACAACTTTGGTTCTGGGTCAAAAACCAAGGCTCTAATTGGGGACAAGGTGAGTGGGGTTATATAAGAGGTGTCAGACTTCAAATTAGAGACTGTGAAACATTTGCAAACAACATTTAATGAAGGTGTGAGTCATTGCTGAAAACTTTTAAAAATACCCATCAGGCGGGACTGTCTTTTTATGAAATATACAAAGTGTTAAGAAAAAGGAGGGACTCAGCAGAGTGCCTCGAGCTTTGAGCATTCAGGGCGTTCTAAGCCACCACCGTCTAACCGCTCCATCATCTTTGTTTTGCTCAGTATAGGCCCTAGACTAAAATAAAACTGTACAGCAGGAGCACCTCAAGATGGATTCTCGTGATTTTGTAAACTCACAAATATCACGAGAATCCACCTTACAGCGCAAGGTTAATTAAAGGGTCCATATTACGTGACTTTCCAATCTATGTTATAATGTTGTTTTCTTATTAAAAACATACCCAGAGTTGTGTTTTGTTTCTTTCACACACATTAAACATACAAACCTCTCAAACAAGAAGCACTCTGTTCCACCTTGTGATGTCATGTGGTAATACAGGGGTGTTTCACTGTGTTTTCAAACTCCATACACCTTGACTAGAATCATTTGAATAATTTCAGCCATGGAACTGTCAGTCTTCACTGAATAAAAAGTAAAACATAGCTGTTTACTTGGAAACTTCCGCTTCATGACATCACAAGGTGGATTTTGAGCTTTGAAGATGTAGACCAGGGATGTCAAACATGCGGCCCAGGGGCCCTCCAAGACATTTAATCTGGCCCTCGGCTGATTTTTTATTAAAATATTTCAATTATATTTTAATTTTCTTTTAAAATATTGGTAATTTTCTGCGCAGTTTTTCTAGCAGCGTCTCGAGTGCCTCTGTGCGTGGCCCCTCCCACCAGAGCAGCACAAATGAAGACTCGCCTCTTTCCAAACGTTCTTAAAGGACCATCGTTTTGACTGTCGACCGTGACACCCTCATCAGCAAAATGTCAAAAATGAGAAAAGTGGACGCCGAGTGCAGGATTTTCCAAGAAAAATTGATTCCTATTTGTTCACGAAGGTGAATGGGAAACCTGTATGTTTGTGTTGAAATTGCATTTTTCTTAAAGTTTCAGTTTGTTCATAAAATTATAATGTTTTGTAAAAGAAAGAGTTCATCAAATAAAAAAGACTTCTGTAATAGATTTGCGTTTCTCTGCACAAATATTTGGACTTATTGCTATTTTTGGGGTATATTTGCCATGAGTTTTCTGATTTGGCCCCTTTGGGATCAAAGTAGGTTGGATATGGCCCCCGGACCAAAATGAGTTTGACACCCCTGATGTAGACAGACTAATAATGCGGGATTACTCAAAAATGTGTGAATGCAACAAAAAAACAACTCCTGGAATGTTAAAGTGGTAACAGCGCTCTAACATGACTTAAACCTCACAGGAGTTAATTTTGCATAACATAGGACCTTTAAGTTTTAGCAGTCTTTTTAACATCATAATCATCATAATATATCAAAAAATATCATGTACAATCTATACATTATTGTGTATCATATCAAACTGTTAAGAAACCAGCTATTCCCAGCCCTACTTGGCTCCCAATGCGCTTGTAACTTCGCGCAACCCAATCCTCCTTCGTCTTTTCATTGTTTCCATCTTGAAAATGCCCCGTCCGCTGTTTTCATATAACAAACTTCATTACCCATAATTCCACAGCGGCCCGGGTCCATCTTTCGAGTGTGGTTCCAGGACATCCGTCAGTGCGGGCGACAGATAACGAATTCATTGTATTGATCGGAATGCCGGCGAGCCCCAGCTGGGAAATATGAAGTGTCAAGTTCTCATTAATTCCAAAGAAAAGTTGGCAAATGCTGCAGACTCTTTCCATTAGGCAGAATCAACATAAAATCGACCTTGTGGCTCATTGCGTTCTGAAAAGTAGTTTTGTAAAGTGATGAAATTTGTTTTTCTATTTGATTTAAGAGAGGGTGTTTTGCAAAGTTGATTTTTTTTTAGCCTTTTGCCGTGTTGTCGTTTTCTCATCAAAAATGTGCTTAAAGTGGTTTTAAATGTCATCCATGCGTGTTTGAGTAATTTAGCGATCTCACCCCTGCCCTATTCGAGCCCTCTTTCCGCTTAGCTGCAAGATTCTGTCCAAACTTACATCATCTACGTTTCCGCACAACAATTTTCAATAAATTTAAAAGGGCTTGAAACAAAACAATGTACTACAACTTCACAAACCTGATGCAGTCGTTTCGTTAGGCGAGTTTTAGGCGATTGCATTGTGGTCGTGCTCTGAAAGGGGAGTGACAAGGGATAGCAAAGGAATGCGGAGCTCAACATGTCAAAAATGAAACTGAAATGAAATTATTAAACATGTTACATTGTTTCGGGCAAATTCAAGATTCAAAGATTCAAAGCTTTTATTGTCATGCACAGTAAAGAAATATGTTTCCCTGTACAATGTAATTCTTACTTTGCTGCCCACTCTGGATGCCAAGAGCAAAAAAATTAAAATAGATAAATAAGATAAAGAGAAGCATAGTATAAGTATAATCAATAGAAACAATATTTACCGAATACACACTATGAAAAATATAGGCTAGGTGCTATGTACATATTTACAAATAATGTGCAATATTGTTTTTTATGTGCAACTGTCAGTAGTAAAAACGGGATGTAAACATTATTGATATTGTGCAAACAGGAAATCTAAACATGGTTGGTATTGTGCAAACAGGAAGTGTAAACATGGTTGATATAGTGCAAACAGGAAGTGTAAACATGGTTGATATAGTGCAAACAGGAAGTGTAAACATGGTTGATATCGTGCAAACAGGAAGTGTAAACATGGTTGATATAGTGCAAACAGGAAGTGTAAACATGGTTGGTATAGTGCAAACAGGAAGTGTAAACATGGTTGATATAGTGCAAACAGGAAGTGTAAACATGGTTGGTATAGTGCAAACAGGAAGTGTAAACATGGTTGATATAGTGCAAACAGGAAGTGTAAACATGGTTGGTATAGTGCAAACAGGAAGTGTAAACATGATTGGTATAGTGCAAACAGGAAGTGTAAACATGTTTGGTATAGTGCAAACAAGAAGTGTAAACATGGTTGATATCGTGTAAACATGGTTGATATAGTGCAACAGGAAGTGTAAACATTGTTGGTATAGTGCAAACAGGAAGTGTAAACATGGTTGATATCGTGCAAACAGGAAGTGTAAACATGGTTGATATAGTGCAAACAGGAAGTGTAAACATGGTTGGTCTGTGGAAGACCTCCTGTGTGGTCCCGGTTCCCAAAACAACAAACGCCAGGGAACCGGCCCACTACAGACCAGTCGCCTTGACCTCCCACCTCATGAAGACCATGGAGAGGGTGATCCTCAGCCACCTCCGCTCTGTGGTGAGCCCCACCCTGGACCCGCTGCAGTTTGCCTACAAGCCAAACGTAGGAGTAGAGGACGCCGTCATCTACTTGCTGCAGCGGGCGCTCACCCACCTAGAGACCGCCGGGAGTGCTGTGAGAGTCATGTTCTTTGACTTCTCCAGCGCCTTCAACACCATCAGGCCGGCGCTGCTGCGGGGGAAGCTGGAGGACGCGGGAGTGGATGGACATCTCGCTGCCTGGACCATCGACTACCTCACTGACCGTCCACAGTACGTGCGGCTGCGCGGCTGTGAGTCAGAGGTGGTAGTCTGCAGCACTGGGGCTCCCCAGGGAACTGTCCTCTCACCCTTCCTCTTCACCATATACACCTCGGACTTCACATATAACATGGACAGCTGCCATCTCCAGAAGTTCTCTGACGACTCGGCCATTGTGGGCTGTGTGTCAGAGGGGAACGAGCTGGAGTACCGCTCGGTCATCAGTGACTTTGTGGACTGGTGTGGGCGCAACCACCTGAGCCTCAACACCAGTAAAACAAAGGAGCTGGTGATCGACTTCAGGAGGAGACCACTACCTCACTCACCGGTGAACATCCAGGGGCAGGACATAGAGACTGTGGACAGTTTCAAGTACCTGGGTGTTCACCTCAACAATAAACTGGACTGGTCCCACAACACCGACGCCCTGTACAAGAAGGGCCAAAGTCGCCTCCACCTCCTGAGGAGACTGAGTTCCTTTGGAGTGAGCAGGCCTCTGCTCAAGACTTTTTATGACTCTGTGGTGGCCTCTGCTCTCCTCTACGCTGTCGTCTGCTGGGCCCCGAGCAGCACAGAACGGGACAGAAAAAGACTCAACAAGCTGGTCAAGAGGGCCGGCTCTGTCCTGGGCTGTCCTCTGGACTCTGTAGAGGAGGTGGCTGAGAGGAGGGTACTGGCCAAATTCACGTCCATCATGGACGACACCTCTCACCCTCTGCACCGGACTGTAGAGGAGCTGAGCAGCTCCTTCAGCAGCCGACTGAGGCACCCCCAGTGCAAGAAGGAGCGCTACCGCAGATCCTTCATCCCCACCGCCATCAGACTGTATAATTCTACTGTATAGTCCTACCGTGCAATATCGTTTTCCCAATGTGCAATATTGTTGTTGTTTTTTTTTCAATACTCCTATCGTGCAATATAGTTTTTCCAATTTTTTTTTTTTCAATACTCTCCCGGTCACTGTTTTTTATTATTATCACTACTATTATTATTATTCGATTTATTACTTATTTTTTTAAATTATTATTATCACCCATCTTTATGCCTTTTTTTGCCTGCATGCACTTGTCTTCTTGTTCAAACTGTCCCTACCTGGAGCTACTGTGACAAGTAAATTTCTCCTGTGTGAGATCAATAAAGTCTTATCTTATCTTATCTTATCTCTTATCAAACAGGAAGTGTAAACATGTTTGGTATAGTGCAAACAAGAAGTGTAAACATGGTTGGTATAGTGCAAACAGGAAGTGTAAACATGTTTGGTATAGTGCAAACAAGAAGTGTAAACATGGTTGATATCGTGTAAACATGGTTGATATAGTGCAACAGGAAGTGTAAACATTGTTGGTATAGTGCAAACAGGAAGTGTAAACATGGTTGATATCGTGCAAACAGGAAGTGTAAACATGGTTGGTATAGTGCAAACAGGAAGTGTAAACATGTTTGGTATAGTGCAAACAAGAAGTGTAAACATGGTTGATATAGTGCAAACAGGAAGTGTAAACATGGTTGATATAGTGCAAACAGGAAGTGTAAACATGGTTGGTATAGTGCAAACAGGAAGTGTAAACATGATTGGTATAGTGCAAACAGGAAGTGTAAACATGTTTGGTATAGTGCAAACAAGAAGTGTAAACATGGTTGATATCGTGTAAACATGGTTGATATAGTGCAACAGGAAGTGTAAACATTGTTGGTATAGTGCAAACAGGAAGTGTAAACATGGTTGATATCGTGCAAACAGGAAGTGTAAACATGGTTGATATAGTGCAAACAGGAAGTGTAAACATGGTTGGTATAGTGCAAACAAGAAGTGTAAACATGGTTGATATAGTGCAACAGGAAGTGTAAACATTCAAGCAGTAATCTGACAGATTAGTTTAACAGTTGGTCAATAATAGTGCAAATTACTCATGTGCAAAGTATCGGTCAATCAATGTCCAGGAGGGGGGGCTATTGCTCAGCAGTTCAAGAGTCTGATAGCAGATGGGAAGAAAGAGTTCTTATGTCTGGTAGTCCTGCTTTTCACACTCCTGTCCCTCCAGCCTGAAGGTAGGAGTGTGAATAGTCCATGTTGGGGGTGGGTGGGGTCTTTGATGATGGCGGCAGCTCTGCGTCATAGAGAGCATTTTTAAAACAATAAAAGGGAACATGGTGATCTAAATACGTTATGTGTTTGCAGTTAATATCCCATAAAAGTAGAATACCATTTTCTGCTACGTTAAGACCCTGTACTCGATTTGTTTTTTTCCAAAATTTGACCAAAATCTTTCTTGCCCCAGAGTACAGATGTATTGTAGAAACAGCTCTTGTGGTCAAAATAAGTCAGCTGTGTACTGTCTCCATCTTATTGTAAATAATTTTATTGTCTGAGAATTAGGAGGTGCACAGTTAGCATGCTAGCTGTTGTCAGGATTACCGTGATGACAAACTTCCACTTAGGCCTCGTTTACACGTACGCTGATATTTTTAAAAACTGAGACATTTCCCTTCATTTGTACCCATCTTTTACACGCAAACGAATCTTTCTAAAAACTCCGGCTACAGTGGAGATTTTGGAAAACTACGGTTTCATTCTGCATGTAAAGTGAGCTTTAGGCAGCTGACGCACCAAAAATGCGATTCTGATTGGCTTGCAGAGCGTTCTCCTTCGATTTCAAAGGCAAATTCGCCGTTTGCGTGTAAAAGATGGGTACAAACGAAGGGAAATGTCTCCGTTTTTAAATATAACAGTGTACATGTAAACGGGGCCTTATTTTGGAAAACGGAGGGAGAAAAATATTTGTTTCTCAACATACCCAGCTACAGACAGTAAAAATCAAGTACAGCTCCTTTAAATCCTTTCTGTATATATTTATTTTTATTTTTGTATTGTTTCTCAATGCTCATTTTCTGTCTCCTTAAAGATAAAGCATTTCTGTTGATGAGCAATGCCTTTAGCGCTTCTAGCCACCCCTCTTTTTTTCTTTCGTTTGTGCATGCGTTCACATCAAAGGACCTCTTTTGTATTTTTCATAATTTTCACTTTTTTTCTTTTCATTATTTGGGGTACAAAGCTGCAGTCTCGCAGTGGGAGAGGGGTGAATAATTGGACTTAAAGATGAATAGATGTTGCCTTTCATGTGTGAGTGAAACAAGGGCTTCGCTGTATTTCCAAACGTGAAACAATTGAGCGATATTGTTGAGGAAGAAGGAGAAAAACTCAGCTTTACATCAAGAGGATTGCAGTTTCTCTCTCTGATGATTCAACAATAGTCAAACTCAGGCCTTAACTTAAAGCCTTCCAAGTGATCCAAACTCTCTTCCAAATATAAAAAAAGACATTTTCTTGTGGTTTAGGACTGTTTTAATTCTGGGTTAGTTCTGGTTTAGTCCTGGTTTAGTCCTAGTTCAGGGGTGTCCAAAGGTTCTTCACCGTAGGGCTGCAGTCGCTCACTTGGTAGAGCGTCAGTCCACTCTCGACTGGAACATCTTTGGTCGAGAGGTCAGATGGTCAGGTTGGCGGGATTCCAGCAAAAGATCGATATAAAAATGTGACCATTTAGCATATTGAAAATTATTTGAAGCGAAGGGCCACAGTGTCGTGGTCAATACAATAAGTCTTTCAAAATGGTGCATTTTATGTATTTTTGAGCCACTGTACCTCTAAAAAGGCTTGAAACGCAAATATTAGATCTATATCATAATGCAAATACACAAGACAACCAAATAATGTAATGCTTCTTCAGTTCAGAACTGAAGAAGCAGCTTGGATGAGCTGCAAAACAATTTCGACCTAATAAACTTTTCTCCAGTTGACAAATTGAATTTCTCTTTTTGCCATGGATTCTACTTGCAAGACTGAGGGATTCTACACAAATAATGTATGCAAAGATAAATTATTTAGGTTGTAGAGGTAGAGCTGCTTAAATTTGTTATTTGTAAAAAGTTCTGCCATCTTCATTTGGATCAATTCAGCAAGAGGTGTGAGGGCCACATTTGGCTCCTCAACCATAGCGTGGACACCCATGTGCTAGTTTAATCTCAGGATAACCCTCGTTCCAACCTGATTGGTCCAGTCTTGTTCTAGTCTAGTTTAATTCTGGTTACTGATTTTCATGATAGACTGTATATTAGGGGTGCACGATATATCGGCATTAACATCGGTATCGGCCGATAGTGTCAAAATTTTAACATATCGATATCGGTCCAATGTGTAAAAGTGGGCCGATATTAACGATCGATATTTGTCCGTACAGTAATCCCTCGAATTAACATTTTCTCACATTTCTCTCTCGTTTAAACACTCAAACTTTCGTAGATTTTCTACAAAATGGGATGGGGGGGGGCTGGTCCAGTCCAGTCCAGGTTTAGTCCACGTTTAGTCCTGGTCTAGTCTTAGTCTGGTCCTGGTCTAGTCAAAATTGTCACCCCTCTGCCTGTAACTGCTGCAGTGAACTTTGTCCATTTGGGCTTAAAATGTTCGTATTAACTCGCTCTAGTTGATCCTGGTGTTTTTATTTCTCTTTCTCCATAAATAAATTCCTTTTCCAAATACCTGCCCTGTCTCCAAATTCGCCTCTGTTACCGCTAGTACCACTGAGCTTCACTTGACTGCAGCTGAACACTATGGGTGTTCAGCTGCAGTGTTGGCCCGTCCGTGTTGATTCTTGGCTCTTTCATGGTCCGGCACGTGCAAGTAAACAAAGGCCACACCTCCTGTCACCCAGGCGCTCTCGTGAAGGACATAGACTCTGTCCCTACCACCCTGCGTGACCATCCCAGGTTTAGACCTGTTCTAGTCCTGGTTTAGTTCAGGTTTAGACCTGGTTTAGTCCTGGTTTTGTCCATGTTTAGTCCTGGTCTAGTCTCTTAGCCAATCAGGACGCAGGACACAATGTTACACTGTAAAAAAAAAAAGTTACACTATAAAAATAAAAAAATCCGCGAAACAGCGAGGCCGCGAAAAGTGAACCGCGATAGACCGAGGGTTCACTGTAACGACAGGCGTTTGTCAGGGGAACGCCTATCCACAGCACCGATCCCCAAATTCACCCACCGTGCCTTTAATCCTCTTCTCTTCCTCCTCTCTCTCTCTTTCTCTCTTCAGCTCTCCTCTCTCTCTCTCTCTCATTCTTACTCGCTCTCTCTTCTACTTTCCTTCTCTTCCGCTCTCTCTCTTCTACTCAACTGCTCTCTCCTCTCTCACTCTTGCTCTCATTCTCTCTCTCTCTCTTCTACTCTCTTCCTCTCTTTTCTGCCTCCTCTACTCTTTCCCCTTTCTCTTACTCTCTTATACATTCCTTCTCTCTCTCTCTTCAAGTCACTCGCTCTCTCTCTCTCTCTCCTCTCTCACTCTTGCCCTCTCTCTCTTCTTCTCTCATTCTCTTTCTCCTACTCTATTCCTCTTTTCTGTTTCCTATCTTTTCCCTTTCTCACTCTCTTCTACTCTCCCTCTCTCTCTCTTCTACTCTCTCTTTCCCTCATCTGTCTGTTCTCTCTTCTACTCTTCTCTCTCTCACTATTGCTCTCTCTCTCTCCTACTCTCTTCCTCTCTCTTTTTTGTCTCCTCCTCTTTCCCCCCTCTCTCTCTTACTCTCTTCTACTCTCCT
Organism: Paratrypauchen microcephalus; assembly: GCA_036785185.1. Lineage (NCBI taxonomy): Eukaryota > Metazoa > Chordata > Actinopteri > Gobiiformes > Gobiidae > Paratrypauchen > Paratrypauchen microcephalus. The sequence continues at coordinate 5,674,218 of JAVJIX010000045.1, read as the reverse complement.
CTCATTCTTACTCACTCTCCCTTCTACTCTCATTCTCTCTCTTGGTCTCTCTCTCTTCTACTCTCTTTCTCTCTCACACACACTCTTCTACTCTACTCTCCTCTCTCTTTCTCATCTGTCTCTTCTACTCTTCCTCTCTCTTTTCTGTCTCCTGCTCCCCCCTCTCTCTCACTCTCTCTTCTCCCTTCTCTCTGACCTCTCTCACTCTTGCTCTTCTACTCTCATTCTCTCATCTCACTCTCGCTCTCTCTTCTGCTGTCCTCTCTCTTTCATTCTCTCTTCTGTCTCCACCTCTCTCTCTTCTTCTCACCTTCGCTCTCTCCTCTACTTCCCACTCTTTCTCTCTTCTGTCTCCTTCTCTTTCTCTCTCTTCCCCTCTGTCACCTCTTCTCTGTCTAACCCTAACCCTATCTATATTCCTCTGCTCTCTCTCTCCCTCCTTCTCATCCCATCTGTTTCATACTCTCCCTCTCTTCTGACCCCTTCTTTCCTTATCTTCTACTCTTTCTCTCTTCTTTTCTACCCCGATCTGCATTTCTTTGCTCTCTGTTCCCCTCTATCCCACCCTGTCTCATTTCTCTCCAGTCATCTCCCTCTTCCTCTCTCTTATCACTTTTCACCTCTCCCTCTCTCTCCCTCTCTCTTTCACTCTCTATATTTCTCTACTCTCGCTCTCACTCCTTCTCGTGACCTCTTTCTCTCTCTTCCTGTTTTCCTCACTCTGTCTCCTCTCTCTCTCCAGTCATCTCCCTCCTCTTCTCTCTTATCTCTCTCTCCAATGTCTTCATCCCTCCATCTGAAGCATTCTCTCCTCTCTCTTCCTCCCTCCGTCTGAAGCGTTCTCTCCCTCTCTCTCATCCCTCCATCCCTCTCTCCCGACACTTTTGGTTAGAAACAGACGGAGATTTGGTTTGTGTACAACTCCAACCCGTGTACTTTTCTTATATATTTATACTTTCACTATTGCTGATATTATTGTATTTTACTTCTACTTTGGCATTTTCTATGATTACGTACATAGCTACATTATACTACTACTACAACATTTACTACGACTACAAACACAAACACGCTACTACAAAATACAAGTGTAGCTACATTTATACTCCTTTACACCCCTTATATTTACTGTTGGTACTACTACTACTACTGCTACTAATACGTGTACTGCTTTTACTAATACTACACTACTTAGATTAGATTAAACTTTATACTGTTTCTATTCTACTACTGCTACTAATACTACTACTACCACTAACTACATGACATAACTACTGCTACATGCATACTCCCATACTACTAGTACTGCCTCTAACAGTACTACTACTACTACTACTACTACTACTACAACTATTACTACTTTTACACCCACAAATGCTTGCGACTACAAAACACAAGTGTAGCTACATGTATACTCCTTTACACTCCTTATAATTAATGTTACTACTAGGACTACGTACTACTATGACTACTACTACTACTAATACTACACTACTTAGATTAGACTCAACTTTATCCTGTTTCTATACTACTACTCTTACTAATACTACTACCACTAACTACATGACATATAACTACTCCTACATGCATACTCCCATACTACTAGTACTGCCTCTAACACTACTACTACTACTACTACTACTACTATAACCACAAACACGCTACTACAAAACACAAGTGTAACTACATTTATAGTCCTTTACACTCCTTATAATTACTGTTGCTACTAGTACTACTACTACTATTGTTATTACTACTACCACTACTACTACAGTGGAACCCATTTGAATATAAATTGAAGTACTATTACTTGTATAGTGAGTGATTTCCTGCCTTTCATGTGAACAGATAAATGAAGTACTGTGTGTGTTGTGTTTTTCAGGAGAGCTGTACATCGGTGGCGTGCACAGGACCATGTACAGTAATCTGCCCAAACTGATCGCGTCCCGGGACGGGTACCAGGGCTGCCTGGCCTCTGTGGACCTGAACGGGAGACTGCCCGACCTGATCGCAGACGCCCTCCACCGGGTGGGCCAGGTGGAACGAGGCTGCGATGGTGAGTGCTTTTAGACTTTGTACACAGCTGTGGAAAAAAAAATAAAAAGAGACCACTGCAAAATGATCAGTTTTTCTGATTTTACTTCTTATAGGTTTGTGTTTGGGGAAAAGGAACATTTTTGTTTGAGTCTATAAACTACTGACAACATTTCCCCCCAAATTCCAAATAAAAATATTATCGTTTAGACCAGGGATGGGCAATCATTTTTCCCCAGGGGCCAAATGAGAAGCAGAAAATATTGTGGAGGGCCAAAAGTTTGAAGTCGACTCTGGTTATTTATTTGATTTCTATGTTGAAATCAGTAAATGGCATCATTTACAGACGCTGGTAAGTTCTGTGTTATTATTAAGTAATGAGAGAGTGAGGTTTTACAAAAACGGAATTTATTCAGTAAAATAATTCAAAACAACGGTAAACGTGAAACATTTGTAACTCTTTTTCAGTCACATTAACCCCACAATGCTTTCTGAGTTTAACTTTCTTAACTTTATGTCTTTGTTTGCCAAATAATATAATACAAGATATGTCACTGTCAAACTGTGTAGAAAAAAAGTCAAAGTTAGCATGTTTTAGTGTTTTTTTTTTCTTGATCAGTGAGAGAAATCTTGCCTCTGTTGAGCTTTAACAAGTGCATCAAAGTCAGGTTCATGTTTGAGGTGGAGATGTGAAGCACGTCCGACAGATGATCATCAGTACAATTTTGAAAGTAGGTTTTATTTTCTTAATTCCAAGCAACCGTTCGTGGCCTGGTCCTAGGTGGCTCCTGGGCCTTGAAATGCCCAGGTCTGGTTTAGAGCATTTATTTGCAGAAAATGACAAATGGTCAAAATAACAAAAAAGATCCATGTTTTCAGAGCTCAAACAATGCAAAGAAACAAGATCAAATTCATTTTAAAACAACATAATACTAATGTTTACACTTAAGAAGAGTTCAGAAATCAATATTTGGTGCAATAACCCTTATTTTTAATCACAGCTTTCATGCGTCTTGGCATGCTCTCCACAAGTCTTTCACATTGTTCTTGGGTCCTAGTTCAGACCGGGTTTAGTCCTAGTTTAAACCTGGTTTAGTCCTAGTTTAGACCTGCTTTAGTCTTGGTTCAGACCGGGTTTAGTCCTAGTTTAGTCCTGGTTTAGTCCTGGTTTAGTCCTGGCTTAACCTGGTTAAATCCTGGTTTAGCCCTGGTTCAGTCCAAGTTTAGGCCTGATTTAATCCTAGTTTAGTCCTGGTTTAGTCCCCTTTTTAACCTGGTTTAGTCTTGGTTCAGACTGGGTTTAGTCCCTGTTTTAGTCCTGGTTCATCCTTGGTTTAGTCCTGGTTCAAATCTGGTTTAGTCCTAGTTTAGTCCTGCTTTAGTCTTGGTTCAGACTGAGTTTAGTCCTAATTTAGTCCTGGTTTAGTCCCTGTTTTAACCTGGTTTAGTCCTGGTTCAGATCTTGTTTTAGTCCTAGTTTAGACCTGCTTTAGTCTTGGTTCAGACCTGGTTTAGTCCCAGTCTTTCACAGTGTTCTTGGGTGACTTTATTCCACTCCTGGTGCAAGAACTGAAGTAGCTCAGCTTTGTGTTTGTGTTGGAATTCGCTGGAATGGAATGGCTGTAATAAATGTAGAGATGCTGATTTTAGAAGAAAAAATAAGCAGCGGTCTCTTATTATTTTTTTTCCAGAGCTGTATAATTTTTGTGCTTTTAAAACTGCTGTTTGGACTTGGTGTGGTTTCTTTGCCACCTTGACTCCGTGGAGATGGTATTGATCAGTCGTGTGTGTGTGTGATCCCTCAGTCGTGCAGGTGAGATCACAAAAGAAACATTCAGTTCTGTCAAGAAGACAAAGGTTTTAGAATCCTGCTCCAAATTTGACTCACAGTTCACTCTTAGTGTACTTCAGTAGACTTGGCTAACAAACACAAACTGTAAACAAATCTGTGCATTAGTTTTGGCGCCCCCTTCAGGCAGATACAGGCAGTGTCCACCAGCGTCTGACCAGAACTGAAGAAGCAGGTCGAGCTGTGAAAGGAATTCACTCTTAAACCTCAGTTTCTCTTCTACTTTCTTTCTCTCTCTCTCTTTTCTACTCTTGTCTCTCTTTCTTTCTCTCTTCTCCTTTCTCTCTTCTATCTCCTCTGTCTTTCTCACTTCTACTTATCCTTTCTCTCTCCTGTCTCTTCTTCTCTCTCTCTCTCTCTGTTCTGCCCTCCCCTCTCTTTTCTACTCTCCTTCTCTCTGTTCTCTCCCATCTATTTCTCTCTCTTCTACTCTCCTCCTCCTCCTACGCCCTGTCGTCTACTTTCTCTCTCCTCCTCTCTTCTTTCTTTCTCACTTCTACTTATCCTCTCTCTCTCCTCTCTCTCTTTTTTTCTCCTTCTCTCTCTCTCTTTCTGTCTTCTCCTCTCTTCTACTTATCCTCTCTCTCTCCTCTCTCCTCTTTTCTCCTTCTCTCTCTCTCTTCTGTCTTCTCCTCTCTTCTACTTATTCTCTCTCTCTCCTCTCTCTTCTACTCTCCTCTCTCTTCTCTTTCTCTCACTATCTACTCTCATTCTCTCTCTCTCTCTCTCTCTCTCTTTACTTTCTCTCTCTCCTCCTCTCTCCTCTCTCTTTTCTTTCTCTTTCTCCTGTCTCCTCTTTTCTCTTTCTCATTTCTTCTTTTTCTCTCTCTTCTTTCTTTTGTTCTCTCTCTATTCTGCCTCTCTTTTCTGCTCTTCTTCTCTGTTCTCTCCTGTCCCTCCCTCTCCCTTCTTCTCTCCCCCTCTCTTCTTCTGCTTTCTGTCTCTCCTGTGTCCTCTTTCCTCTTTCTCACTTCTACTTATCCTCTCTCTCCTCTGTCTCTTCTCTCTCTATTCTGCCCTCCCCTCTCTCTTCTTTTCTCCTTCTCTCTCTGTTCTCTCCTGTCTCTTTCTCTCTCTTCTACTCTCGTCTCTTTCTTTCTCTCTTCTTCTCTCATTGTCTGTCTCTTCACTTTCTCTTTATCTGTCTCGTCTACTCTCCTCCTTCTCTCTTTCTATCTCTCTCTCCTACTCCCGCTCTCCTGTCTCCTCCTCTCTTCTCGCTTCTACTTATCCTCTCTCTCTCCTCTCTTCTTTTCTCCTTCTCTCTCTGTTCTCTCCTGTCTCTTTCTCTCTCTTCTACTCTCCCTCTCTCTCTCTTCTTCTTCTTCTTTCTGTCTGTCTCTCCTGTCTCCTCTTGTATCTTTCTCACTTCTACTTGTCCTCTCTCTCCTCTGCCCTGCCCTCTCTTTTCTACTCTCCTTCTCTCTGTTCTCTCCTGTCTCTTCCTCTCTCTCCTCCTTCTCTCTCTTCTACTTTCTCTCCTCTCTTCTCTTTCTTACTTCTATTTATCCTCTCTCTCTGTTCTGCCCCCTCTCTTTTCTACTATCCTTCTCTCTGTTCTCTCTCTTCTTCTTTCGGTCTCCCTCCTGTCCCCTCTCTGTCTTTCTCACTTCTACTTTTACTCTCTCCTCTCTCTTTTTCTTTCTCTCTCTCTCTTCTCTCATTCTCACATCTACTTATCCTCTCTCTTTTCTACTCTCCTTCTCACTTCTAGTTATGCTCTCTCTTTTTCTTCTCTCTCTATTCTGCCCCCTCTCTTTTCTACTTTCCTCCTCTCTTTCTCTCTCTCTCTCTCTCTCTCTTTTTCTCTCTCTTTTCAACTCTCCTCTCTCACCTCTCTCTCTCCGTATCTTCTCTCTCTGTTCTGCCCTCATCTCTCTTCTATTCTCCTTCTCTCTCTCCTTTTTCTCTCCCTCTCTACTTATTCTCTTCTACTTTCTCTCTCTTCTCCTCTCTTCTCTTTCTCATAACTTCTACTTATCCTCTCTCTTCTCTCTCTGTTCTGTCTCCTCTTTTCACTTTCTCACTTCTACTTATTCTCTCTCTCCTTTCTTTTGTTCTCTCTATTCTGCCTCTCTTTTCTACTCTCCTTCTCTGTTCTCTCTCTCTCTTCTACTCTCCTTCTACTCTCCTCTCTTTCTCTCTCGTCTACTTTCTCTCTCTCTCCTCCTCTCTTCTCTTGCTCATAACTTCTACCTATCCTCTCTCTCGCTCCTCTCCTCTCTTCTCTTCTCTCTGTTCTGTCCTACCCTCCTCTTTCTCTCTCTCTCCTTTACTTTTGTTCTCTCTCTATTCTGCCTCTCTCTTTTCTACTCTCCTTTTCTGTTCTCTCCTGTCTCTTCCTCACTCTTCTCCTCTCCTTCTCGCTCTCTTCTTCTTCTTCTTCTTCTTCTTCTTCTTCTTCTTCTTTCTGTCTTTCTCCTGTCTTCTTCTCTCTTTCTCACTTCTACTTATCCTTCTCTCCCTCTCTACTCTCATTGTCTTTCTCTTCTACTTTTTCTCTCTCCTCTCTTTGCTCTCTTTTCTACTCTCCTTCTCTCTTTCTCCTCTTTCTCTCTTTCTCTCCCTCTCTACTCTCATTTTCTCTCTCTCTTCTACTTTCTTTCTCTCTCCTCTCTCTGTTCTGTCCTCTTTCTCTTTTCTACTCTCCTTCTCTCTCTCCTCTTTCTCTCCCTCTCTACTCTCATTTTCTCTCTCTCTTCTACTTTCTTTCTCTCTCTCCTCTCTCTGTTCTGTCCTCTTTCTCTTTTCTACTCTCCTTCTCTCTCTCCTCTTTCTCTCCCTCTCTACTCTCATTTTCTCTCTCTCTTCTACTTTCTTTCTCTCTCCTCTCTCTGTTCTGTCCTCTTTCTCTTTTCTACTCTCCTTCTCTCTCTCCTCTTTCTCTCCCTCTCTACGCTCATTCTCTCTCTCTTCTACTTTCTCTTTCTCTCCCTCTCTGTTCTCTCATTCCACACACAAAACAATTAGCATTTTCTATTCTTTTTTTCTGTTTGTTTTTAATGGATCACTTATTAAGATTTGCGACAAACAATAAAAATAAAACAAAACAAACCAGTGCAATATTTCTCCCAGCGACAACCACCAGGAAAAAAACAAAAACAAAACAAAACAATAAAAAATGATAAAATAAAGCGGCCGTGAAAAGGTGTTAACGGCGTATCAAATCAAATCCCGGTGAGAAAAACGTTGTCTTCAGATTCTAATATTAAACATTCTTTTTTATACAGAGGACATTTGTACACCTTTGATGCCTGAAGATTTGATTTCTGACAAAATAATCTGCTTTTCCACAGTTGGGTTCAAAGACAGTTCGGATAAACGGACGCTACAGCCCACAAATGTTTTCCCTTCGGAATATTAACAGTATTTACAGGAAATGGTTTTGTTATTGCAAAATGATTATGATTCAGATGGATAGGATTCTTGAGGAGGGACAATAAACAAAAACATAGCATTTCAGTACTTTAAACTATATACTACTACTACTACTACTACTACTACTACCACTACCACTACTACTATAAATAATACTGTTAAAAGGTTCTATTCCCAAAACTGACTGTTGTGAGCTTTAGAACGCTGTTTCCTCATCAAAAACATACCCGGAGTTGTGTTTTGTTTTGTTCACACATGTTTGAATAATATTTTTTTATCATTTATTATTAGTTTGTCTCCTTTTCCAAAGCTCAAAATGCTCCTTTCCCCCTTGTGATGTCATGAAGCGGGAGTTAACAGCTACTTTTTACATTTAATTTAGTAAAGACTGGCGATTCCGTAGGGCTGAAATCATCCAAATGATTCTAGTCAAGGTGTGTGGAGTTCAAAAACACAGTGGAGCACTTCCTGTATTACAACGTGACATGACAAGGTGGAATCCCCGTGAATTCAGGGCGGTGTTGTAATTTTGTTACCTGGCCAGCCAAATGATATCTCTCTGTATTTCCTATACACCTCGATACCATTTGGACACCCTCCATCCACTCTCGCTCCTCCGGTTACAAACCGACTCCGCGATTCTGATTCGTTCAAAGATGGTGACGTCAGTGCACCCGCCTTTGCCCGCAACGTCACTCTTAGGCAGCGGAAGTTCCGCCTCAGTTTTGAATCAAGATGGCGCAATCTCTGATTGGTTCACTTAGCTGTCTGTCTACGCGCAACCGCAGCGCATTTTGGACCAAGCGTTACCAGACTCACTCGCTGGTACAGCGATGAGTCATGGATTCTTTCAGGCAAGTAATTTTGACCAATCACCGCAACTTTTATGCAATTTTTTACCAATTTTGACCATTCACCGGCGACGTATTGAATTCACGTCGACCAACTTCCTTCTGCCTTACTTCTGTGTGACGAAATGAAACTGCGGCCGTGTCCCCAGTTCGGAGCGTGGTTTGAAGGGGGCTCAGACTGCAGTCAAGGCGGTGCACACTTGCTCAGCCCTGAGTGCACTCCGCGGACCGCATGGCCGTCTACGAAATGCGACAGGTCTCACAACTACGGGAAGCAGTGTGTAGAAGTAGCATGCGGTACATGCTGGAATATATGAGTGTGCGAAGCGTGCATTTTCACGCGCGAAACAGTTCCCCTCCTAGTAGTAATTTATTTTCAATGTTAGTAAGGTTGTTTTAGGACCATATCTGTGATCTCTGTGTCTTTGTATTATTCTTTATCAGTAATAACTCAGTATTCAAAATATTACTCAATTTTAATTACAAAAAGGGAAAATCACAACTATTTATTGCAATTTTCACTTCCTCCCGCAACAAAATCGCAACAAAAACCTTAAAAGCACCGCAACTTTCATCGCAACTTTTTGGAAAAGTTAACGCAAATTCAGGCATTTTAGCCCGCAACAATCACAAAAAATGCCCGCAAAATCCTGGGGGGTCTGATTAATAGATTGGGATTTAGTTTAGTTTAGTTTTAGTTAGTTTTCACTTTTTTTCCCCCTCTAATTCAGTTAGTTTTAATTAGTTTTTAGAGTGGCTTTGATAGTTTTAGTTTTCGTTTTTTGCTCACTGCTCAGTTTTAGTTTAGTCCTTTTTAGTTTTTGGGTTATACTTTGGGTAATTTGTCTATTTATTATTATTTCTGTCTGAGTACTAAAAGAAGCTCGTTTGGCAAGGTACTCGCTGTTATCGTCCTTATGCAAACTTCGTAAATGTACTTTGAGATTCGTGGGATTTTTCCCTTTGAGAACTGTTCCTGCCCCCAGAAGAAATCCCATATCGGGCTCTGCCGATTTCTCCCAACTTTAGCCGTTTTGCCAGATCCCGCGGTCGAAAGACGTGTGCGCGAGCCGGCTGTAAACAGGAAGTGACGGACAAAAAGTGACGGACAGGAAGTGCCGGAAAGGAAGTGCCGTACGGTGCCACCAGCTCACGTAAAACTGTCAGAGCTACAGGTTGATTTATTTTATAGCCATCCAAGGCTTGTAAATAAATTAAGATTAAGCCTTTATTGATCTCACACACAGTGGCAGGAGAAATCTTTCTTCTGCGTTTGACCCATCCTTTTTTCAGGAGCAGTGGGCAGGCCATCTTTCCGGTGCCCAGGGGGCAGTACCGTGAAGGGTCTTGCCCAAGGACTCAGACTGACTGGCTTTGCTCATTGCCAGGGGGGATTTGAACCCAGATCCCCCGGGTGAAAGTCAAGTGATTTACCATTTGAGTAAATTGACAAAGCAATTTATCTATAATTTCAGTTAGTTTTGTAAACAGTTTCAGATTCAGTTGGTAAAAGGAGCAATTCAATTTGTCAACTGGACAAAGTTTATTTGATTGAAAACATTTCACAGCTCATCCATTCTTTTTTAAAACAATGAGATGGGATAGTTTCAGAGCAATTTCAGTATAGTTAGCTCCTCCCTGCAGCCAGTTATAAGCAGCGTCCACCAGCACTCCAACCAGAACTGACGAAGTAGCTTGGATGAGCTGCGAAACGTTTTCGACCAAATAAACTTTGTCCAGTTGATACATTGAATTGCTCCTTTTACCATGGATTCTACCTGGACAACTGAGGGATTCTTCACAAATTTTAGTTTTTGTTTTTTCATTTGTTTTCGTTAACTATAATAACCTTGGAATCAAGCCGTCTCTGAACTAGTAAGTAGATAATCAACCTGAAAACAAGATGAATACAAAAGAAATTGCACTAATTTTACACCCAAGTGGCTTTTTGAACTTCAACGAAGACGCTGACTGGCACATTTGAGTTCATCTCAGTTTTATTTGGTTTAATTTCATTGTATTTTTGTAATAACCATAATGATAATGATTTCCCCACATGCTGCACAGCCTTATGATCTGGACCGTATGATTTGGCCCACACAGATCCTGTTATAGATTTACAGTATGAACTTGTCCCCTGTATTTTCACCTCGTGGCTCCAAACAAGCAGCAGGAAGGAGGTGCCTGTCATCCTAATGTCATTATCAGTGATGGTGGAGTCAGGTAGAGCAACCCCGTGGTGAAGGGGCAGAGGGCTTTCAAGGGCGAAGCACAACATGACTCATTGTTGTCGTAAAAAAAAAAGAGAGTTTATTACAAAAAATGTCTCTGGAAATGTCATTGCTCTGCCTGGAATTCCACTGTGTCACATTAAACAGCAGACATGGGACCAAGTCACACATGTGCAAGTCTCAAGTAAGTCTCAAGTCTTCACCTTCAAGTCCCAAGTAAGTCCCAAGTATTTTTTTCTTGGGCAAGTCAAGTCAAGTCAAGTCACAGGCTATGTCAAGTCAAGTCAATTCAAGTCCTGTAATAGGTCAAGTCAAGTCCAAGTCAAGTCACCTTTGGGGTATTGTTGTAATTTTAGCTGCAGAATCTGATCTTAATAAACTGAAAGGCAATATATAAGAAAGTGTAAGTAATCATCACTGGCTAATGTGCCCAACCTGTTATAAAATATTTGTATTGTAAATACTCATGTTCGGTAAAATACATCATAGACTCAAACAAAACAGTGATAATGTAATTATTGGTTATTTATTCTGTACATCTGTACATCGAAAACCAAACTGTTTCACATGTTTTCAACATTGTTTCAGCATTGAGTTGAAACCAGTAACAGCTAAAACAAACTTGTATTAAACTTTGTTACACTCCCTAACTCTCTCTCTCTCTCACTCACTCACTCACTCACTCACTCACTCACACACTCACACACACACACACACACGCAGAGTGGTTAGCGCTCTTGCTTCACAGCAAGAAGGTTCCGGGTTCGATCCCCGGGTCGCCCAGGCCTTTCCGTGTGTGTTCTGTGTGGAGTTTGCATGCATGGTCTGGGTTCGATCCCCGGGTCGCCCGAGCCTTTCTGTGTGGAGTTTGCATGTTCTCCCCGTGTCTGGGTGGGTTTCCTCCGGGCACTCCGGTTTCCCCCACCAACCCAAAACATGCACCATAGGTACCTCCAGCTTAGGTCCTGACCAAGCCGAAGCAAGAAGATCATGGAGATGGTCCCCGGGCGCAGTAATGTGCTGCTCACTGCTCCTGATATATACAGTATGTATATATATATAGGATGGGTTAAAAATGCAGAGAAGAATTTCTCCAGTGTGAGATCAATAAAGTTCACTTCTTCTTCTTCTTCTTCTTCACTCGCGTGCGTAATGGGTCAGGCGCGCTCCTCGAGAGCTGGTGTATTTAGACTACACCTTTGTAAGAGACTGACTGAGTAAGAGTAAAAAGTGATGAGAGTTTTGTTTATTATTATTATTTGAACGTAGACCCTCGGTCAAGTGATCTCCTGCATTCCACAAAACCAAGCCAACAACTGATCTGAGCAACGCCAAGAGACAGTACATTAACGCCACACAGCCCTCCACTACAAGCGCAAACACAGCGCAACTCTCACATCTGAGGGGACGAAACAAGGACTGGACCAGGTCTAGACCTGGACTAAACCACCACGGGCCACTCTTTGCTGATTTCGTGCGGCTGGTTTGTGGCTGGGGCTGAGAGTACGCGGTCCGGGCGCCGCGGATCGTTTTCGTGCTCGCAGCCCCGGTGTACGCGCGGCCTCGTGCCGGTGGTGCATTGCGTCCCAGGACATGGCAGTGCCGGTGAATGAGCACGAAAACATTATGTGAACACGCAAGTCATTCAAGTCATCGTGTCTCAAGTCAAGTCAAGTCCCGAGTCCTAGACTTCCAAGTCCGAGTCAAGTCTCAAGTATTTCATTTTTTGTCGAGTCAAGTCACAAGTCATAAAAACAGCGACTCGAGTCGACTCGAGTCCAAGTCACTAAGTCTCAAGTCCCCATGTCTGTTAAACAGCTCTACTTTACATTTATTCAATTACAGGGGGTTTTAGAGCTCAAAAATACCTAGAAAAACAGACATTCTGACTGAGCAGGGTCGCCTCTCCACAGATCTGACCTGTAACTTTGTCTGATTTGTTCTTCATGAAGACAGAAAGGTTTAATGCCACACTGCAAAACATTCCAGACAAAGCAATAACATCTCCATGCAATGCAGCTTTAAATAATAAATGCAAAAAAACACATAGCTAAATCTTGTTTTCAAAAATAATAATTTCAACTAAACTTCTGTAATAAAAGTTTGTAGTTTGCTAAAATCGGACCTGACCACCTGCATTGATTTGATAGCTAGACTTAGATTTAGACAAACTTTATTGATCCACAAGGGAAATTATTTGGACACAGTAGCACAAACATCACAATATAATATAATAATAACGAGTAAAAAATAAATGGTAATAATAAATTCTAAATTAGTAGCAAAAAAGATAGCAAGAGACGGGTGTCAAAAAAGACATATATAAATAAATGTATATTTACAAATCTAAATAAAACAGAAAAATAAGAAATCAAGTTTAATTTTAGTTTAGTTTAGTTTATTCATCTGTTTTTTGCGTTGTTGCTGTTTACTTCTTCTCCTCGCTCCACCCCAGTGTACCTCAGCCTCCCGTCTGTCTTTAACCCTAGTATAACGCAGATTTTTTTAACCTCTTTTATTCTCTTTATTTATTTATTATTTTATTTAAATTTTATTTTATTAATTTTATCATTTTATTTTATTATGTTTTTCTTTTTTATTCTTTTTATTCTAGTTATTTTTAGTTTATTTTAATTAATTTTATTTATTTAAAATATATTTTTTTCTTTCTTTCTTTCTTTTTTTATCTGTCTTTTGCATTGTTGCTGATTTTTTAAACCTCTTTTATTTATTTATTTATTTATTTTAGTTTATTTTAATTGATTTAATTGATTTAATTTTATTATTTAATTTTTATTATTTTTTTCTTTATTTTATTTTATTTTGTTCATCTATCATCTGTCTTTAACCCTAGTATAATGCAGATTTTTTTTAACCTTTTTTAAATTATTTTATTTATTTATTTATTTATTATGTTACATTTTATTTATTTATTTTATTTTATTTTATTTTATTCTTTCTTTCATTATTTTATTTGTCATCTATTATCTATGTCTTTAACCCTAGTTTAATGCTGATTTTGGTACTGATTTATTCTTTTATGCGTTCCTTTATTTTATTTTATTTTGTTCATCTATCTTTTGCATTGTTGCCGTCATTCCGTCCCTTCTCCTCGCTCCGCCCGTGTCCCCGGCCTCCCCCGGTGCTTCTGTTGTTAATCCTTGAGTTGAACGCAGGATTTTTGGCTCCCCATTTTCCCACACACCACCTCTCCACCCACACCCCCACTCATTCTTCCCCTCCCCCGTCTCCGTGCACCGTCGGCGGAGAGCACAAGCCTTGATTTCCCTTAGGGCTGCACAGGCCCACTTGATATAGCACTGAACCAGCTATTTCTTTTCTTTTTCTTTTTTTCCCCCCTTTCTTTCTTCATCACTTCATCCTTCGCAGTGTTACTTGTGAGTTTTTACCTGCCCGTGTTTTCGACTTGGGTTTAAAATGACAGCAAAGCCACAGTATGCAACTTTTTAGCTAAAAAAAATACACTAAAATGAAAGTACATGTTTTGTTTTGTTTTTTATTGCACTGGAAAAATTGTGTCCTTACTGTGAGTGGGGCTTGCATCTCCACAAACGTGACTCTTACTTGACCTAGAGAAAGGCTGCCTGCTTGTTACCATGGAGATGTTGTTTCTTTGGCTATAATATTCCTCATTTACCTTATGTAGTCTTAATTATTTATGTCTAGCTCTTTTCACAACTTTCAGTGGCCAGAGCGGAATTTAAAAACCATAAAAGCCATAAAAATGCTTTAGACTCAGTGGTCTCATTTTGACACTAAAAGCTGTTTTTACGATGTTTCTGTACTGAGCAAGAATAATTTATTTATTACATGAAAAGGAAACAAACCTGGTGTAGTCCCTTGTGATCATATTGACTGTGAATATTGTCTCTCAGTGGATGCTAATGACGGGATGGTGCTGGAGAGCCTCACTGCTTTAATTGACCACACATTATTTGACAATTAGTACTTCTCTGTTGTACCAGGGGGATGTGTGTTATTTAGGGCTGCAACGATTAGTCGACAACGTAGACGACGTCGACAATAAAATTTTGTCGACATGAAATTTCATTGTCGACTAGTCGTATTATTTAAGTATCATTTTAACTTGGAACTTAATACTCGTCTGTGTCAAGAATCCGCAGGGCCGACAGCAAACAGTTCAATGTCTTTGTTACACATCTGCTCCTTCACTGTACAGTGTCCAGGTTTACACCATTTCTCGTTCAGAAACAGCGCTAGTCCACCTCCCTTCTTCTTCCCGCTCCCCGTGATTTGCGGTGTACTCCCTCTGAAATCTAACGAGCTCGTCCGTCTTGTTGGCGAGGGCGCGCACATTCCCCGTTATGACAGAGGGAAGGACCGGCCTGCAGCGTCTCTTCTTTTCCCGGAGTTTACGTCCCGCACGGCGTCCACGGCGTGTCGTCCACGGCGTGTCGTCCACGGCGTGTCGTCCACGGCGTGTCGTCCACGGCGTGTCGTCCGCAGGATCTCGTTAGGGATAACATGCCTGTCTCGGGGGAACACAACAGCGCCATCAGCTGATCCTTTGTGTAGACGAGCGGAGAACGGGGTCCCTTACACACTCTTAAGCCGAGACAGGTAAATAATTCACCAAAAGTGCGAAAAAAAATGCAGCGTCGAGTGCAGCCCAAGCTTAATGAACAGTGTTAACAAAAATATTTACAAAAGTGGGGCGGTTTAAAGGCAAAAAGTTAGGAAAGTTACGGAAAAGTGCGGGAGTGTTGTGACGGGCAGCTAGCTCGCGCCAGTCACTGTATCTGCATGTGAGGAATATTCCAATATTAGCACTAGTGCTAAACGGAATGGTGGCCATACACAATTTGCTCACGAGTCATGGACAATCTTTTTCATTCCGAATGTAGTCTAGTCGTGTTTTGGCAGTATTCCCTTAACAGAATGCTGTTTCACAGAATACTTCAACTTTTTTTTAAACTGGATACTGACAATATTCCGCTTTGAAACGGAATGCTTAAAGAATTACTTAAAGCTCACTAAATACCAACGTTAGTGTCGTGTCCGTTATCCTAGCAATATTTTTTTTTCGTGACTAATCGTGACTAATCGTTACTGGATCTATAATCGATAATAATCGATTAATCGACTACTAAAATAATCGTTAGTTGCAGCCCTAGTGTTATTTATTGTATTTATTTATGTATTTGATTGGGACAGAGCATGTTAATGGGCAAACATGACACAACATGAATGTAAACACACCGGATTGTAGCTTAAGGCTAATTTCCATCCGTTGTCCCAAAGGGCTGGGGTCACAGGGGGACAAACAATAAAATACTGCACACTCCACTCAACGCACAGTTCCCATTATTTCACACTTTGTTCATTGCACAGTTCCCATTATTGCACAGTTCCCATTATTGCACACTCCATACATTGCACAGTTCCCATTATTGCACACTGTTCATTGCACAGTTCCTATTATTGCACAGTTCCCATTATTGCACACTGTTCATTGCACAGTTCCTATTATTGCACAGTTCCCATTATTGCACACTGTTCATTGCACAGTTCATATTATTGCACACTCTGTTCATTGCACAGTTCCCATTATTGCACACTGTTCATTGCACAGTTCTTATTATTGCACACTCTGTTCATTGCACAGTTCTTATTTTTGCACAGTTCCTATTATTGCACACTCTGTTCATTGCACAGTTCCTATTATTGCACAGTTCCCATTATTGCACAGTTCATATTATTGCAAACTCTGTTCATTGCACAGTTCCCATTATTGCACACTCCATACATTACACAGTTCCTATTATTGCACAGTTCCTATTATTGCACAGTTCCCATTATTGCACACTGTTCATTGCACAGTTCTTATTATTGCACACTCTGTTCATTGCACAGTTCCTATTATTGCACTGTTCCCATTATTGCACACTTTGTTCATTGCACAGTTCCTATTATTGCACACTCCATACATTGCACAGTTCCTATTATTGCACACTCCATACATTGCACAGGTCCTATTATTGCATAGTTCCTATTATTGCACAGTTCCTATAATTGCACAGTTCCCATTATTGCACACACTGTTCATTGCACAGTTCTTATTATTGCACACTCTGTTCATTGCACAGTTCCCATTATTGCACAGTTCCTATAATTGCACAGTTCCCATTATTGCACACACTGTTCATTGCACAGTTCTTATTATTGCACACTCTGTTCATTGCACAGTTCCCATTATTGCACACTCCATACATTGCACAGTTCCTATTATTGCACAGTTCCTATTATTGCACAGTTCCTATAATTGCACAGTTCCCATTATTGCACAGTTCCCATTATTGCACAGTTCCTATTATTGCACAGTTCCCATTATTGCACAGTTCCTATTATTGCACAGTTCCCATTATTGCACAGTTCCCATTATTGCACAGTTCCTATTATTGCACACTCTGTTCATTACACAGTTCCCATCACTGCACAGTCCAAAAATATTGCACAGACCAGTTATTGGACAAATCCCATTATTTTGCACTCAATTTGGCCACACCTTCAATACATACACATCTGTGTCCATACAAGATCAATTAAATCACATTGCTCCTGGACATGATGTTTGGTTTGACCATAACCAATTTTCATTTGAGCTTTAAAAAAAATGTAGAAATAGGAACATATCAAACAGCATTTATTATTAATTCACTCAAGTAGAATGAGGATTTGGCTTTGCGAGAAGTGCCCAAATATCTGAGCTGGTTTATTTAATATTAAATAAACATTTGAGCAAATCCAGCATCTCACTTTTGCATCAGCTCTAAACTTAAATACAATTTGTCTTTATTTTATTTTTTCTCAATTCAGTTGATATTTGGACTTGTGCAGTTAACATGTACACTGCCTGACAAAAGTATCAGGACGATTGTGTATTTCTGAACTTTCATAAATAATGATAACAAGACGTACTGGTAATGACAACAAATCAATTTATTGATATATTAAAGCAAATTTCATCATGTGTAAAGGCAGATTATTGCAAAAATGGGGACTCATCGCAGTGTAGGTCTAACTCAGGTCTAAACCAGGACTAGACTAGGACTATCATCCTAATAAAAGAAGAAATTCAATTTGTCAACTGGACAAAGTTTGTTTGGTCGAAAACGTTTCGCCGCTCATCCGAGAGGCTTCGTCAGCTCAGAGCATGAGCTGACGAAGCCTTTCGAAGCCTTTCGACCAAACAAACTTTGTCCAGTTGACAAATTGAATTTCTTCTTTTATCATGGATTCTACCTGGACAACTGAGGGACTCTTCACGTATCATCCTAATACTTTTGTCAGGCAGTGTACATATACAGGCCGTGTTTTGAAAATGCGATGTTACTAAATTTCAGTTTTCATTTGACTAATTTTATTCTATTTTTTCATCCTGATTTTATATATTAAAACAAAAAGTTCCAGATCTGTTGCTAATTTATTAATAATTAAATAGATAAGTAGAATAAGTATGTACACCGGATTTTCCCCATTAAAGGGATAGTGCATTTTTTTGTGAATCTGTATGGGTTCCCCTCTAAGAGTGTCGTGCATTAACACTGGCTTACTTACTCAGGAACGTAGGTCCGGTAAGTTCGCGGGGACATTTAATAAAGCTTGTTTTTCTTCTCAAAACATTTGTCCAAAAAGTGATATATTTGCGTCACAAACAGTTGTCCTCTAAAAATTCAGCAGTCTAATTCGCATTGGTGCTATTTTCTCTCGATTCGTATCACTGCGTGCAGATTAGCTGTATTAGCTTGTTCACGAGCCGAGCAATAAGATCATGGAGATGGGTCCCCAGGCGCCTGAAAGACGAGCTGCCCACTGCTCCTGAAGGATGGGTCAAATAATTTCTATACGGGGATGAATAAAGTCTGTCTTCTTTTTCTTCTTCTTGTTCTTCTTCTTCACTTGTAAGCGGATGTTTACGGCCGATGGGGTACGGTGACATCTGTCGTAAGCGGATGTTTACAAGTGAGCAAGCTAATAGAGCTAACGTGGGTGCAGTGATACAAATCGAGAGAAAATATGCAAATACGAATTACGCTGCTGAATTTTTAGCGGACAACTGTTTGTGATGCAAATATATCACGTTTTGGACAAATGTTGTTTTGAGAAGAAAAAATAGCTTTATTAAACGTCCCCGCGAACTTACCAGACCTACGTTCCTGAGTTCCAGAACCGGAGCAGAACCGGAAAAGTAACGGTTTTTACAATCTGAGCCTTATTTCGATAATAAAACAAGTTGTTTTACACTTTGGTGTCATATGGAGCACTTCCAGAGATGTTTTAGATTTGCGATCTCCATAATGTGAGTTCTCGGGGCACATGTTTGCCCCGAGAACTAACATTATGAGTGCGCTTTGTGCTACAATTTTGTATGAAAAGCGCTTTATAAATATTGTTTGATTTGATTTGATTTGATTTGATGTTTGCGGTCTCCAAATATCACAAACTTTAGCACTTTTCAGATCATAGAAGCTCGATGTCTTAGTCTACGATTTCGTTTGGTCAAAAGTGGCCTGTAATCTGAGATTTAGAGATTTTACGAGTAGATGAGGACGCCAGTGCGCATGTGCGGAGTGTGCTCTCAGCTCCCGGGACCCAAACATGAAACGCAAAGCTGTAAACTATGGATAAATCTCGGATTACAGGCCACTTTTGACTCAAACGAAATCGTAGACTAAGACATCGAGCTTCTATGATTTGAAAAGTGCTAAAGTTTGTGTTATTTGGAGACCGCACGGGGCATATTACATGCTCGGGGAACATATTATATGCCCCGAGCTATGGCTAGAAGTCGCGCTAGGCTAACGCAAATCTAAAACATCTCTGGAAGTATTCCATATGACACCAAAGTGCAATGGGTGAGTAAATCAACTTGTTTTATTACCGAAATAAGGCTCAAATTGTAAAAAAAAAAAAGTTACTTTTCCTTCAATGCACGACACTATTAGAGGGGAACACATACAGATTAACATAAAAAAAAACGCACTATCCCTTTAAATCAACAATTCCACAACTCACTTGTCTGAGTCTCTCCTGGTAATGTCATGTAAATTGAAATAAGTATAACTAGAATACAAATAGAAATGAACGTCACCCCTATAATTTCATTAACCAACTGTGCAATGTTTATGGTAATGCGTTAATCATCATCTTTCACTTAATGACATGCCCGTTATGCTACACATTACCTGCACATTTTTGTCCGACTTTAGTCAAGTTCAGTTCATATCCACATCTTTGTCCGACCCTTAATGAAGACGACGCTTTCCCCCAAACAGCGTTCTCGTTGCTGGATCTGAGCCACGTCCTTGGTTTTTAGGTCAGTGCTGTAGTCCGCGGGCTGGGGGAAGTGGAGTGGTCTGGAGAGGGGGCGGAGGAGGGTCCGGTCTCCTAAGGCCTGGAGGTGAACGGTGGATAGGAGTGTTCTGAAAGAGTGGACCTGAGTCAGCAAAACACAGCTACTGCCCACAAACATGAGCACAGTGTAGAAATGGATTATTAATATGCAGTGTAAGAATTAGCAGTTTGAGATCAAAATATCGACAGTATTCAGACCCTTTACATTTCTTCACGGATGATCAGAAGAAATGGACAGCGCCTGAGTTAAATACTGTATGAGTGTCACAGCAAAGGGTCTGAATACTTATGACCGTGTGGTATTTCAGTTTTTCTTTTTTAATAAATCTACAAAAATGTCAACAACTCTGTCAATATGGGTTGCTGTGCATACATTAATGAGAAAAAAAATGAACATAAATGATTTTGCAATATAAGAGTGAAAAAATGTAAGGGTCTGAATACTTATATATGTGTAACACGTTTGAATAACAATATTCTAATTAGTCTTAAAGGGACAGTGTGTAAGATTTTTACCCGTTAATTACTGAAATTGAAGATACCCATTCAAAAATACATTGTTTTCCAAGCCTTTTCACTTCCATCATGAAATCAAAGTATTCTTTTGGACTTAGATATAGTCACATAAAAGGGGGATCTTCCCCATGCAGAGGCAGCCATTTTGAATACGAGAGCCGCAGAAGGACATTTGGGCTCCGCCTTCGCCTTCGGCAAGGCTCGTGGTTTTGGGTAAACAACACAAGCATGCTGCCGGATCAGACGTCGTAATGGATCTAACACGTGTTTTGGACTAAATTGTTTTACTGGATTTTATTCGCTGGATCCTTACGGACAAATTGAGAGCAAGTTTATGGTGAAATACAGAGTTTGACCTGTGCAAAGCATTCTAAGGTAAACTAACCTCGTTTTGTGCTTTTCTGTATAAAAGCCCCATGTGCTCGGGGAGTGATTGTTTTGCAGGGAAATTAATTGCATAGTCAAAAAGAGGAGACTGTAAGGTTTCATTTGATGTGTAGAGTGTCATGGTACATGATCGGGAATGTGTGTTTTCATGAGAAAAAAAACAAAAAAAAACGGGACCGCGTTTTATTTATACAGTAGCGGCGCACGGCTCATGCACGGGTACGAGAGCTGTCCGCGTTACGGCGCGCCCGGGTGACCCTCGAGGTCTGCCGTAGCTAAAACAGAAAGAGCAATAGCACCATCCACCTATGCGCCACGAATCCTACACACTGGGGCTTTAATAGACTATGAACACTTTTTTTATACTTTATAAGTCTTTAGGAATGCACAAATATTTTAGCAATAATGATTCAAAGGGTAAGTAAAAAAATCTATATCCCCAAACCCCTAAATTAAGTAGCTACTAAGCCTGAAACATTCGTAATAAATTATTTGTTCACAATTAATTCAATTTTTGTTCATGTTTTATTGATTATCAGAAGCACACTAATTAGTTGTAGTTGTTGAGGAAGGATCTGGTATTAGTTAAATCTATTGACCTATCCTAAGGCATGAACTGTCCATTGAAGTATCCTGAGGTGTGAACTGGCCATTGAACTACCCTGAGGTGTAAACTGTCCATTGAACTACCCTGAGGTGTGAACTGGCCATTGATCTACCCAAAAATGTGAACTGTCCATTTAACTACCCTGAGGTGTAAACTGTCCAGTGAAGTATCCTGAGGTGTGAACTGTCCATTGAAGTATCCTGAGGTGTGAACTGTCAATTGAAATATCCTGAGGTGTGAACTGTCAATTGAAGTATCCTAAAATGTGAACTGTCCATTGAACTATCCTGAGGTGTGAACTGTCCATTGAACTACCCTGAGGTATAAACTGTCCATTGAACTACCCTGAGGTGTGAACTGTCCATTGAACTTTCATGAGGTGTGAACTGTCCATTGATCTATCCTAAGGTGTGAACTGTCCATTGAACTTTCCTGAGGTGTGAACTATCCATTGAAGTATCCTAAAATGTGAACTGGCCATTGAATTATCCAGAGGTGTGAACTGTCCATTGAACTATCCTGAGGTGTGAACTGTCCATTGAACTACCCTGAGGTGTAAACTGTCCATTGACCTTTCCTGAGGTGTGAACTGTCCATTGAACTTTCCTGAGGTGTGAACTGTCCATTGAAGTATCCTCATTTGTGAATTGTCCATTAAAATACCCTGAGGTGTGAACTGTCCATTGAATTACCCTGAGGTGTGAACTCTCCATTGAACTACCTTGAGGTGTGAACTGTCCATTGAACTGCCCTGAGGTGTGAACTGTCCATTGAACTGTTCTGAGGTGTGACCTGTCTATTGAACTACCCTGAGGCATGAACTCTCCATCGAACTGTCCTGACTTGTGAACTGGCAATTGAACTACCCTGAGGTGTGAACTGTCCATTGAATTACCCTACGTTATGAAATGTTTGTTGAAGTACCCTAAGATCTGAACTCTCCTAACCCTAACCCCCAGGTGTGAACTGTCCATTGAACTACCCCGAGGTGTGAACTGTCCATTGAACTACCCTAAGGTGTGAACTGTCCATTGAACTACATTAAAGCAACCCTAGGGATGCACTGATCCAGCTCTGATACTGATATCTTACTTTTGCCGATACCAATTTTCTGCCAAAAAACAGTTAACTTATTACAAAATTGATCCATTGGTGGTATGTAATTGTTATTATCTTGCAAGCAACTATAAAACAATTTTGTATGAATAAAAGTTCAAACATTATGAGACATTATGAGTCTATCAGCCAGCAAAGAGTCACATTACATCAAATTA
This sequence comes from Paratrypauchen microcephalus, assembly GCA_036785185.1. Taxonomy (NCBI): domain Eukaryota; kingdom Metazoa; phylum Chordata; class Actinopteri; order Gobiiformes; family Gobiidae; genus Paratrypauchen; species Paratrypauchen microcephalus. The sequence continues at coordinate 5,651,695 of JAVJIX010000045.1, read as the reverse complement.
AAGACACCCACACCTCATACAGTAAAATGTCCTGGATCGCCAACAATATCCAATACCAGTATCTGCATCGGTACAACTGTTACCTGCGTCATATTTTGCGTAATCGTTTCTGTCCATAATGCGGGACCTCTCTAAAACCGCCTCTTCTTGTTTGCCAGGTTCCAAAGTTTACCCATTAAACCCACAATCCCATAACTCACTTTAAGTCTCTCCTGGATTGAATTATAAATAATTTACCAAAATGATTAGAAAGCAGCCATAAAATGCCCACGTTGAACGATTTCTGGCAACCGTGAACAGGAACAAATGCCAGCCCCCCCTCAGCCTTGAAATGATTCTCTTATCACGTTATTACAAACCGCAACGAAGCTGAATTGTGCTCCACTCGTCATTCTGCACACTTCACTTGAGTGCCAGACGTTTGGCTGTTAATTCTATACCTACAGCACACGCCAAAGTGTTTTCAAGAGGTTTTTGGGAAATTTCTCATTGTAATTTGAGTAAAGCTGCATTAAACGTAATAATAATATTGGTTACAGGCTGGCAGGTGGCATTTCTGCACCTGTAACAGTGAATGCTTTTGGCAAGGGGAGAAATCGCGCCAAGAGCTAAACATTTGATTCCATAATAAAAGGTTGTAGTTAAAGATCCCATGACATGGTACTTCTTGATGCTTTTATATGGCTCCTTAATGGTTCCCTAATATTGTAAATGAATTCTTCTTCAAAATCAACACTCAGTGCATGAGAAACAGAGATAAGATGAGAAAGAGTATTTTTTCTCCCTCAGAACAGGTCATAATGGGAGTTGTTGCTTGAATGCAAATGAGGAGAAAAAAGCTGGCCAATAGTAGAGGGTGGGGGCGTGGCCAAACACTCCGGTCTCCGCTGTAGCTCACAGCTGATCCATTTCCTTGTTTTTGCACGGGGGGAGAGATTTAAAGCGTTCCATTGAAAAATAAACACATTTCCACATAAAATAAAATCAAACCACTGCTGTTCAAAGGTCCAGAGGCTCAGATAAAGGACTTCCGAGCCTAGAAACACTCGGACGTGCCTCCAGGCAAATAAAAAAACGCATTTCGCATTGCCTAGCGCATTCGCAGTCCAAACTCTCTGGGCGTGATTTACAGAGACGCTGAGTTCAGACAGACGGGGGTGGAACTGCATTTGCATTTCTTTTTTCGATCTGACGTCAATAAGGTGCCTTGTTCAAACTCGCCCGTTTGCGCTCCGATTTTTTGTAACGCAGAAAAGGATCGCAAATGCTCAGTTTAGACATTTCACAACTTTTAACCATGGGGGGGGGGGCTAAACAGGGTAGGGGAGCTCACATTAACATTCAAAAAAAAATTTCATGCCATGGGACCTTTAAAGGATATAGTTAGGGTTCTGTAGAGCACCATTTAATTCAGAATGTTCGAATTAATTTGAATATATGCAGTGTTTATGGCTGGCTAATTTATTTGCCAATGGGGTTAGTTTTGCATTACAGTGGTACCTCACCTTACGAAAGACCCTACATACGAAAAATCCAAGTTACGAAATGCCTTCACGTTAAATTTTGGTCTCTAGATACGAAAGAAAATTCAAGTTACGAAACGCGAAATCTCAAAAATTCAATTAATGCGCGCTCAGATGCACGCCCCAAAACGTAAATACACTTTATCAACACACACGGGGTTAGGTTCCAGAGGTGGCCCGCGGTGGGAGAGGTCCACGAGGTAGGACAGCTTTGTATTTTGCAATTGTTCTACATGTTTTAGGGCTGTAAATGCCTCACCACACACATTCTACACTTTTCTCAGACTGGAGTTGGGCTTTTCTCGCATTTCTCTCTCGTTTGAACACTCAAACTTTCATAGATTATCAACAGAATGTGTTGATAGTGAAGCGTGGGGGGGGGGCACGGCTCAATATAGCGCCAAACGCGTGAGGGGAGCGGAGACACAACAACACATCATCAGTAGGGTAAAACTAACCTGTCTCACAACGGTCTAAACCCCGCTCACGTTCCCTTAGTGAGTGAACAATCCAACGCTTGGTGAATTCTGCTTCACAATGATAGGAAGAGCCGGCATCGAAGGATCAAAAAGTGACGTCGACACGGCGCAAGGGCGCGGGATGGAGCCGCGGTGCCCGGGCCGCGCCTGCCCCTCAGGGCCGAGCATGCGCGGGCGAGCACGGGATGATTTAATCATGGTCTGGTCCCGGTTTGGTCCGGGTCTGGACCTGGTCCGGTCCTGGTTTAGACCTGGTTTAGACCTGGTCTAGACCTGGTTTAGTTCTGGTCTAGACCTGGAAGTCACATAGAACCAGAGCCCGCCCCGAGCGAGACCCCGCGGTCTTGCCCGCTAATAGAGCACCTCGGCGTCTTAGCTCACAGTGTCGGCACCCCGGCTCTGGAGGTCAGATAGAACCAGAGCCCGCCCCGCCCCGCTCTTATTCCCGCTGAAAGAGCGTCTTTCTCGGCCTCTTAGCTCTAGCGCAGAACGCGCAAGGAGCACGGAGACACAAGCAACGTGCTCATCCAACGGCACTGCCATGTCCCGGGATAATCCTGGTTTAGTCCAGGTCCAGTCCAGGTTTAGACCTGGTTTAGTTCTGGTCTAGACCTGGTTTATTACAGTCTCTTAGCCAATCAGGACACAGAACACAAATGTTACACTATAAAAAAAATGTTACACTATAAAAAAAAAAACCCTTGGAACGGATCAGGCCTTTTCCATTGAAATAGCTACTCAACTTATGAAAAATTCACGTTACGAAACCACTTCTGGAACAAATTCATTTCGTAAGGTGAGGTACCACTGTATTTTCTTCCAAGTGAAGTTTCAAACCAGATCTTGATTAATATTCTAAAATTAAGATTGTGGTCGTGGTCGTGGGGGCAACAGTCTAAGCAGGGAATCCCAGACTTCCTTCACCCCGGGCAGTTCCTCCAGCTCCTCCGGGGGGACCCCAGCCGGAAGACATAGTCCCTCCAGTGTGTCCTGGGTCTTCCCCGGGGCTTCCTCCCGGTGGGACATGCCCGGAACACCTCCCGAGGCGTCCAAGAGGCATCCGTAACAGACGCCCCGAGCCACGTCAGCTGCTCCTCTCGACGTGGAGAGGCTCAGCATCTTCTTCACCACAGCGGTCCGATACAGCGACCGCATCACTGCCGACGCTGCACCAATCCACCGGTCAATCTCACACTCCATCCTAAAGATCAAGTCAATTTATTTTTTTTCTCCTTTTATAATGCAAATAAGAGTTAAGATTATACAGAAAATAAAATGTAGGGTATGGCTTGCTGTGTTACTTCAATTGACAGTTCAATAGGCAGTTCACACCCTAGGGTAGTTCAATGGGTAGTTGGGGTAGTTCAATAATAGTTCACCTTAGGGTTTTTCAGTGGACAGCTCACACTTTAGGGTAGTTCAATAGACGGTTCACACTTAAGGGCAGATCAATGGGCAGTTCACACCCTAGGATAGTTCAGTTAAAGCTGCAGTATGTAACATTTTAGAAAAAAAAAAAAAGAGACTGAAAGACATAGAGAAACATGCAGTTAGTGGGCTTGCCTTTCCATAAACTTAACTCTCATTTTAGCTGAATGTGGGCCTCTTCCTGCCTCCTTTGGCTCTGATGTTCCACAGTTTGGTTTAAATCAGGGGTGTTAAACTCATTTTGGTCCGGGGGCCGTATCCAACCTACTTTAATCCCAAAGGGGCTGATACAGTATGTCAGAAAACTCATGGCATATATACCCCAAAAATAGCAATAAGTCCAAATATTTGTACAGGGAAACACAGATCTATTGCAGACTGTTCTTTCTTCATTCCCAGCAATAATTAGTTTATCTTCTGTCTTCTCAATTCTCCGTTCAAGTTATCGTATTGTTCGACATGTTGTGTCTCGCAGTGGCGTTTAAGATTATATTCTTTGAGCACCGCCACTTGTTGCAAACACACCAAGCACACAGGTTTCCCATTCACCTCTGTAAACACATAGGAATTAGTCAATTTTTCTTGGAAAATCCTGCACTCGGCGTCCACTTTTCTCATTTTTGACATTTTGCTGATGAGGGTGTCACAGTGATGGAATTTTTTTGAATGTTTTAGAAATGGCATAGTGATGGTTGTAATTTTATCTGATATGTCTGCACATATGTGATTATTCTTATGGTCTATCACCCATTTACAATCTCTGTCATAGTATATTTCATTAACATCAACCTGTCCCGGGACTACAGGTGGAAATTAGCATTTTTGCTATAACCTGGCACCTGCATCTTTCTTTTGTTTATTTCAAAGGTCAATGAAATGTTGTGCACTGTCCCTGTGCAAATAAATAAACCATACCATACCATACCAACAGTCAAAACGATGGTCCTTGAAAAGCGTTTGGAAAGAGGCGAGTCTTCATTTGTGCTGCTCTGGTGGGAAAAGCAAAAAAGCAGTGCAGAAAATTACCAATATTTCAATAGAAAATTTAAATATAATCAAAATATTTTCATAGAAAATCAGCTGAGGGCCAGATTAAAGGTCTTGGAGGGCCAGATCTTGCCCCCGGGTCGCATGTTTGACACCCCTGGTTTAAAATATACTGTATCTACCTCCAATGAGAATGTATTGAAGTATTGTTTTAAGTTTCTTTTTTCATGGAATCCTGCCGGTGATGTGCCTCCTCCAAAAAGTTCAAAACTGCACTTTTAATTAAACTTTATAAGCCACGTGAGCTTACTTTTGCTAATCTCTACGCTTTAAAGCACTGAGCACTCCATTCATTCGTTTCTCAACCCGCAAAAGCTCTCCCAGGTGCTTAACTGTACACTTAAACCCTCTCTTGCCCTTCTGTGTTAGCAGGTGTCCCCCGTATAATCCAGCTGCTTTATATAGACACAGGTGACAATGAATTTTTACGGCGCACCGCGGGTTTTGCTTGCTCAACGTGCCAAATTTAGTCAACATTTGAATCTAACACAGCAGATGGAGTTTAATGCATCAACAAACCCCGAGCCCTTCCGAACAGCTTTCCCAGCCAGGTACTCCGTCTCCAATCAACACGGCGAGCACGACAATATGTGATTGCGTGACTCGGGTATTAATTATGCTCAAATGACTAATTAGGTCCTTAAGGGGTAGCTTTTATTGGTGAGTGATTAATATGACAATTATCATGTTTAGAGAATGACTTTGGATACGCCCCGACCTCTTGGCTGTGAAGTCAGATCGCGCTTGTTTAAAGGTTTTAACTGTGACTGTGCTTGTCTCCATGGAGATTGTTTTGCTTAGAGCAGGGGTGTCAAACATGCAACCCGGGGGCCAGATCCGGCCCTCCAAGACCTTTAATCTGGCCCTCGGCTGATTTTCTATTCAAATATTTTAATTATTTTAAATTTTCTATTAAAATATTGGTAATTTTCTGCGCCTCTTTTCTGTGCAGTTTAGCATAGCAGCGTCTCCAGCGCCTCTGTACGTGGCCCCTCCCACCAGAGCAGCACAAATGAAGACTCGCCTCTTTCCAAACGCTCTTAAAGGACCATCGTTTTGACTGTTGACCGTGACACCCTCATCAGCAAAATGAGAAAAGTGGACGCCGAGTGCAGGATTTTATAAGAAAAATTGACTAATTCCTATTTGTTCACGGAGGTGAATGGGAAACCTGTATGCTCGGTGTGTTTGCAAGTGGTGGTGCTCAAGGAATATAATCTTAAACGCAGAGACACGGCATGTCGAACAATACAGTAACTTGAACGGAGAATTGAGAAGACAGAAGATAAACGAATCATTGCTGGGACTGAAGTCTGTAATAGATTTGTGCACAAATATTTGGACTTATTGCTGTTTTTGGGGTATATTTGCTATGAGTTTTCTGATCCGGCTCCTTTGAGATCAAAGTCAGTTAGATACGGCCCCCGGACCAAAATGAGTTCGACACCCCTGGCTTAGAGTTTATGCCGTTGAACTTAAAAAGCTTATATTTATGCTATTACCAGTGATTTTATTGCTAATAAAATAAATGCATATATTTTTACTGTGCAATGCAATACATGCATTTTTTTTTACTGTCAGCGGGTTGCCTCTTCACAGATCTGACCTGTAACTTGGCCTTGTGGTGTTACTGTGTCACAGGTTCGTACAGATCAAATAGAAGAAAAAAGAGAAACGTATTCGACCAAATAAACTTTTGTCCACTTGACGAATTGGATTTTTCCTTTTCCCGTGGATTCTACCTGGACGACTGAGGGATTCTACACACATTTGCAGGTTCCGCTGATCTGACCTATAACTTGGCCAGAGATCATTTTAATGTCATACTGTGGAAAATTGTGAGCAAAATGTTAACGGCACTGTACCTGATTTTTACTTTACTACCTCTGAAAATGTGAAAAGCAGAACTTGTTTATTACAACTTGCCGTGGTCCAAAGTTATTCAAGTTATGCAAAAAAATTCGTAAACTCTTCTCAGAGACCAGTGCGGAGTTTTGCCTTTGCCCAAATACATGAAAAACAAAAATCAGCTATAGGACATTGAACATTTCCACAGAGACAAGATCTTCTAGCAGAATTGCTCCACAGCGCACCTCCAGGGCACTTCGTTGCTCGATTTTGAACGCGTTTGTGTCGTACAGAACGGCTGAGGTAGGGGGTCTGGTCTTAATTGGGACATTTGTAAATGACGCAGTGAGATCCCTGCTTATCTACGCGGAGACAAATTAGTCTGACGCCCGATGAGCTCTTCTTCGGAAAAATGTTTGTGTTTAATTCAGTTTAATTCAATTTTAATGAGGATCCCCACCACCGGCGTGACATGACAGCTAGCACACATTTCAAATTCCACTTCCAGTTTCTCCGAGTTCGAGCCACACGAAGAACACCTTAAACTGAGAATTATAAGAGGAACGCGTGGGGTTACGAGAACTATTGTTTAGTGTTAGGCAGTGTTATTGGCGTCCCGTGGTCACTAAAATCAACCACCTACAACTTCAATTACTTCTCATATCCTTTGTGCAAGAGTAAATCACACATTTGGGTGACATTAGAGGTAAAAATTCAGCGAGGTAATGACCTGATTAATGGTGTAGCAGGGACCTTAAAAACTATTGCAATTAATAGTTTGGTGTAGAGCTGGGCGGTATGACCAAAAATTGCTATCACGGTATTTTTCAAAATTATATCGGTGTCACGGTATTTGATGGTATTTATTTCCATGTACTAAGTGGTACCCTGTCTTTGGCGAAGTGGACAGTAACAGCGTTGGTAATATCATTCCACCGTTTGCTTTTCTTGTCGTAGGCGGTCCCCTTAGCAAACCCGTCTTTGAGTGACGTCTGAGCGGCGTTTTTTGTTGCGGCGCCGACTTGAACGTTCCCTGCAGACGTGGAAGAGGATGCAGATCTTAGTTTCGCGCATTCTTCATATTCCAGGACGCGTTTGTGACGGAGGTGGCGAAGCAGATCGGTCGTGTCGGCTCCTGCGGCTACAACTTTAGCCCGACGACATTTACAGAATACGGTTGTTCGATCGGCGTCAGATTTTTTTGAAAGCCGAAGTACTTCCGCACGACTGACACGGCTCCTCTTTTCGCTATAAGTTCCTCTGTGTCTGTAACATTTTCTCCGTCCATGTTGTTCACCGCTCAACACACACTGAGCTTCCACCGCTCTCACGCCACTGCAAAACAGTCCCCCTCTCAAACAATGTCCCGCGGGGCCACTTTCCGCTGACGTTTTGTACGCACACACTCACCGGGATTGGGATATATGAAAAATCCATATCATTAAACAAAAAAACACCGGTATTCGCTATGAAGCGGTATACCACTCAGCCCTGGTTTATTGGTTTATTGATAAAATCTACATCCACTGGTGTTTCAGATTCCAAAATGTGAGGATGATACAGCGAGTTGAGAGGCAGAGGCATTTTTTTATTGTTTTTTATTGAAAATGTATCAAAAAAGAAAATCTACAAATGCTGAACCTGATCTTTATAGTAGTAATAGTAGTAATAGTAGTAGTAGTTGTTGTTGTTACTGGGACCTTAAACAAGCTATTTAAAGGTCCCATGGCATGAAATTTTCACTTTCTGAGGTTTTTGAACGTTAATGTGAGCTCCCCTACCCTGTTTAGGGCCCCCCAATGGCTAAAAGTTGCGAAATGTCTAAACTGAGCATTTGCAATCCTTTTCTGCGTTTGAAAAAAACACAACTCAAACGGGCGATTCTGAACAAGGCAACTTTGTTAGGTAACATCGAAAAAAGAAATGCAAATGCAGTTCCACCACCGTCTGGATGTCCACCCCCTGTCTCTGTAAATCACATCCAGAGAGTTTGGACCGCGGAGGAGCTACGCAATGCGAAATGCGTTTTTTTATTTGCCTGGAGGCACGTGCGAGTGTTTCTAGGCTCGGAAGTCCTTTACCCGACCCTCTGGACCTCTGAAACAGCAGTGGTTTCATTTTATTTTCTGAAAATGTGCTTTTTTCATTGAAATTCCTCTCCTTTCTTCCCCCGCGCTTAAAACGCGGAAGTGGGAGACAGCGCACAGGGGCGCATTTGGCCCCCCCCACCCGCTCCTCTAACCTATCTGTGTCCTTCTCATTTGCATTCAAGCAACAAGGCCCAGAATGAGTTGTTCAGAGAGAGATATTCTGACTCTGACTGTGTAGACTGTGTCTTTCTCATGCACTGAGTGTTGATTTTGAAGAAGGATTCATTTACAGTATTAGGGAACCATTAAGGCACCTAATAAAAGCATCAAGAAGTACCATGTCATGGGACCTTTAACAGAAATATGCTTACTGGCAAGATACTGTGAATTAACCATTCAATATTATTGATTATTGATGCCATCTGAAAACAATGGCTACCACTCATAATAAGTGGAATAATACAAATCCTAATATCTCTCGATTCAAATGCAATCTAAAATATTATTTTAAATCATGAGAAAACCTTCCAAACAAACAAGCTAATTGCATATTATCAATTTATAAAGAACTTAAATTACCCCTAAACTACCCCTGTCTTGTCATTTTAGTGTATATTGTTTATTTTCTTTTATGTATGTTTATAATAATTAGTTATGTATATATGCAATCAATTTAATTAAGAAAATAGGAAAAAAATACCAGTACTCATAATACAATTAACTCTAACTGTATACAGCAAAAACACAACATTGACTTTAGTTTCAGATTGTATATCTACAAATCGTATTCATGTTTAAATGTGATTTGAAAAACTGTCCATGAATTTACCACATAACCTGTTCAATATTAACCAAACTCCCAACTGCCCATACAAATATCCTCTTAATGTAATTTTAAGTTGTAACCATTATTGGTACACGTGTCTCATTGTGCTTACCAATGTATAACACAGTAGTCTGTAAGTTGCCAATCGTCTTGCTTCTGGGGTCTAATGAACTCTGCTGAAATGACCCTACGTCCTATAATTACAAAGTTAAACGTAAACAAATATGTACGTGTGTCTTTAGGCTCCATCCACACGAGATCTGCGAGTGTCGCCGGTCAAAAGACTCCAGCAGTTCAACATGTGTGCCTAAGCAATCAGGGAGCGTGTAATTGGAGTGGCTGGCTAGATAATTACTTTACCCACTTAACCGGCACGCCACACTAACCCATACATAAAGAGTAAATGCCAGCTGTAGACTTTGAGCATTAGCGGGACAGTCTCAACCAACATGAAGAATTATGGCGTTTCTGCACTTTGTTGTTTACTGCTGTCATTGTTTCCTTGTATCGCCCATTTTCTTCCGTTTTTGTTTTTGTTAAATGAGATGTTGTAAATATTTAGTGCCTAACTCAGAGTTTTAGAACCCGTCTGGTGACCCTTGATAATAACGAATGAATTTATGAAGAAAAACTAAATTCATAATGTAATTATTTATTAACCCTAGAACACTTTCGCTATAAAAAGTAACAGCATCACTTTTGTCGGGTAATTTTTACCTGATATAATATGTGTCCAACCGCAGGAAAACCAATACCCAACAAAAAGTATTTGTCATGAAAAATAGATCCAAATATGACAACACATGATAAATTAGAGTGGTTTTCTTTTATTTTCAACTGTGGTATGTGTAAAAAAAATGGAAAAAAAAAAGATAGGAAAACCCTAAAAACATGCTCCAAAATTACTGAAAAATTAGGAATATGAGAACAAAAAATTCCTAAAAAAAAAAAAAAATAATAATAATGACACTGTAAACTTGGTGTTTGGTCCACCCATTCCTGGGACACGTGAGACTTCCTTGGTGAAGCACAGACTCCTCAACACACGAACAATTCCAGGAAAGAGGAACAAAAAATAGTATTTTTCAGTGGGTAAAAATGACCCGTTGACTAAAATATTGTTTTCAGCATAAGAATTCCCTTTGAAATCACCACTTTGTGATATTTATTCATAACCACTGCACTAAATAAGGATAGACACACATTCCAGGACCACTCTTACTTACCTATTCCTTACATCCTCTTACATTAAATTCATTACATTCAAAAGTGGGCTTTGGGGTAGGGAAACACCTACACCTTCAAAGATGTCAAAAACAATGGTGAAGCTCCCCAGGGACCCATGACACTCAGAAAAATGCAACATATTAAATATTGAAAAATCATGTAAATATTTTGGCTCGGGTGAAAATCACCCAGCGATAGTGCTCTAGGGTTAAGTAACTACTTGCCGACAAAGGTCTCCTTTGTGTTGCCCGCTCCCGCCTCAAGCACAAAGGGGACCGTGCTTTTGCTGTGGCAGCTCCACGTCTCTGGAACAGTTTACCTACTGACATCAGATCTGCTCCAACAATCACCACTTTTAAGTCCAAGCTAAAAACTCATTTGTACACTGTGGCCTTTGCCTCTTAGCTCTTTTATCTCTTTTATCCTGTCTTTTATTTCATCTTATGTGTACTTGTGCCATGTCAAATGTTCTTATGTATTTTATGCTGCCGATTTATTTATTATTATTTTTAGCTTTTTGACATTGTACAGCACTTTGGCCAGTTCTCACTGTTTTTAAATGTGCTATATAAATAAAATTTACTTACTTACTTACTTGATTAATACCCCAAACCAAACACCTAACCATTATTTAATCAGTTACTAATATTAATAAACTTTATTTATTTATTTATTTTCATTATTAATTAAAGGTGCGTTGTGCAACTTTTCTGGTCGAGGCTCTGTCACCTGCTTGTCTCCATGGAGATGTTATTGCTTTGCCTGGATTGTTACATGGTATGATCTATCCAGCGTTTATCCATTATGGGTGCTTCTATTGCTCAAAAATACAATAACTCTCTCTGAAATAGGGTTGCATATGCACCGATCTGACCCGTAATGTAGCCTATAGTTGTCGTCCTTGTGAAAGATAGGTTTAATGTACTGTGGAACATTCTAGACAAAGCAACAACATCACCATGAAGAAAAGCAGGTAATGGACTCTCCACCGGAAAGTCTTTCTTCATACATTATTAAGGCTATTTAGAGTGTAGTTATTATAAAGTATAACCCTTATTTACAGTGTAATTATGGTGTTCAATTCAGTCCATCTTTATTCCGGACTCATGGTCCATTTTCTAAAACAGACATGGACAGTGACAATACAAAACAATAAACATTTATGTTTTTAAAAGAGCCACACCAGTGTTTCCACATATTGGACTGACATCGTGTTGCACTGAATCTCAAATTTGTGAGTGCCATTATTATTCCATTGTCTGATTTGTTGAGTCTGCAGATAAAACTGTACGTTAAAGTTCTTAGTGCAGCTGCAGAGTGTTCACTCGTGCAGTAACAAACATGTCAGTCGCACTCGTCCATCGTGGCCTCCTGAAAAGCCCCGCAGAGCCTCAGCGTAGACACCTGCGGTCTTTGTAAACTGGCTTTTTTGTAATGAATCCAGAGGTGGGCTGTGTACAGTGGTGAACAATACGATTTAAAGAACAACTTTACAGCATTTGTACAAGAACCAAACTTATTCAGAAGAGTATTTGCCTGAGCAGAGCGTCCTACACTGTCTCTACATCATCATCTGCCATGTCCACAGTGTTGTTAATAATAATATAAAAAACATATATATATATTTATCGTTTTGTATTCAGGTATTGATTATTACAGGCATGAAAATCCCTCACCTTTCGCCGATTTGAAGTCAAATTAGGTGACCTATGTGAATTGTGTAGATCCGAGGAGAAAAAAAAATAGGGGGGTCGGGAGGTCAGGAAAATAGTAACTGACTGAGCAAAATCCCCACATGTTGGAAGAGACGAACTGCGATCGTAATAATTATTAGCTGACAGCAGGGGCCTAAACTGGGACTAAACCAGGACTAAAACAGGACTAAACTAGGACTAAAACAGGACTAAACCGGGATTAAAACAGGACTAAACTGGGACTAAAACAGGACTAAACCGGGATTAAACCAGGTCTAAACCAAGACTAAACCGAGTCTAAACTGGGACTAAACCAGGACTAAACCACGATTAAAACAGGACTAAACCAGGACTAAACCAGGTCTAAACCAAGACTAAACCGAGTCTAAACTGGGACTAAACAGGGACTAAACCAGGATTAAAACAGGACTAAACTGGGACTAAAACAGGACTAAGCCGGGATTAAACCAGGTCTAAACCAAGACTAAACCGAGTCTAAACTGGGACTAAACCGGGACTAAACCACGATTAAAACAGGACTAAACCAGGACTAAACCAGGTCTAAACCAAGACTAAACCGAGTCTAAACTGGGACTAAACCGGGACTAAACCAGGATTAAAACAGGACTAAACCAGGACTAAACCAGGTCTAAACCAGGTCTAAACCAGGACTAAACCAGGACTAAACCGGGTCTAAACCAAGACTAAACTGAGTCTAAACTGGGACTAAACCGGGACTAAACCAGGACTAAAACAGGCCTAAACCAGGTCTAAACCAGGTCTAAACCAGGTCTAAACCAGGTCTAAACCAGGTCTAAATCAGGTCTAAACCAGGACTAAACCGGATCTAAACCAAAACTAAACTGGGTCTGAACAGGGAATAAACTGGGACTAAACAAAGACTAAACGAGGTCTAAACCAGGTCTAACCCAGGACTAAATCAGGTCTAAACCGGGACTAAGGTGTGTGTGTGTGTGTGTGTCCAGAGTGTTTGTACGCGTGTGATAACATATTATCCTGTGTATTATTGAATTCTTCAGATGTGTAAGGCATTATTGGAAACCTTAGAATCTACACTTTCAGAATCTGTGAATAACTCAATAACTTCAAAGTTCTTTTCATCTTTCCCTTACGGTACTTGTCGACTAACCCTAACCCCTGTTATTAAGCTTACCAACTAGCCTGATATACCCTGCACTAAATAAGAAAATTAGTGCAGGGGTTATGTTCTCCCTTGCACGTACACATAATCAATTTTATGTATAATCTTGGACTGAACCTGCGTACAGTCGACGAGCGCTAAATCTGAACTATGAATGCAGCCTTAAACTTTGAACCTCATTAAAACCTGACCTCTGACTCTACACCCAGCCACACTGACCTCTGCGGAGGGCAAATCTGGGTCCGGGTGAGGCGCAGGTTGGAGCAGTTATCATATCATTAGGCGTGCGTTATAGCGTGAACACAGGTCATACTACATTGCTTTGGTCGAACAGGCAATCTGCAAGTAACCGACCCGCAGTCATTAAAAAAACGTTATGAATCAATACTTGCATTCGCAGATGTATCACTGTCAGGGTCATTAATTCGATACCACTAATTATATGTACGTATCATTAAACCTTCAACTGTTCAGTCGAAAATCAAATTGGACTCGAAGCAGTCTTTCGTAACCCCGCAAACCCTCAGAGATATCACGGCGTACAAGCTTCTAATTGACTATCTAAATCCTTGCGCGCACCTCAACTCACGAGGATGTTCCAGACGCTCTAAGCCGCCTCTAAGACCTTAGTCAAATTCTAATGCTCGCGACGCACGACGATTACATCCAGCGTCGAATGAATGTGAAAGGGAATCAGAGCGGGATTCCGGGGGACGCTAATCAAATCACTTTGGGTTTGCGAATCAGCAGCGCGTCACGTGATGTGTGTGCTAATAAGACTTAACTGCAATTCCGCATTTTTTTTCTTTTTCTTTTTACATATTTGTTGTGAAGAATGGAAAAAATAGATAAAGACGTGACCTAAGTTTAAAGGTGCATTGCGCAACATTGCCGATTAAGGGTCCTTCACCTGCTTGTCTCCGTGGAGATTGCTTTGTCGAGAATGTTCCATGGTATCTAGCATTTATTCATTACGGGTGCTTCTATAGCTCAAAATACAATAGTTCTCTTTGTGAATAGGGTTGCCGCTCCACAGATTTGACCTGTAATGAAGCCTATAGTTTGCATCCTTGACAAACAATGGGTACGGAAAGTGTTCAGACACCTTAATTTTTTCACTCTTTGTTATATTGCAGCCATTTGCTAAAATCAAATTAAATCAAAACCAGGACTAAACCAGGTCTAAACCAAGACCTAGTCCTGGTTTTGACCTGGTTTAGACCTGGTTTAGTCCCGGTTTAGACCTGGTTTAGTCCTGGTTTAGTCCCGGTTTAGTCTTGGTGTAGACGTGGTTTAGTCCTGGTTTAGTCCTGGTTTAGACCTGGTTTGGACCCGGTTTAGACCTGGTTTAGTCTTGGTTTAGTCCTGGTTTAGACCTGGTTTAGTCTTGGTTTAATCTTGGTTTAGTCTTGGTTTAGTCCTGGTTTTGACCTGGTTTAGTCTTGGTTTAGTCATGGTTTAGACCTGGTTTAGTCTTGGTTTAGTCCTAGTTTAGTCCTGTTTTAGACCTGGTTTAGTCTTGGTTTAGTCCTGGTTTAGTCCCGGTTTAGTCTTGGTTTAGTCCTGGTTTAGACCTGGTTTAGTCCTAGTTTAGTCCTGGTTTAGACCTGGTTTAGTCTTGGTTTAGTCCTGGTTTAGACCTGGTTTAGTCTTGGTTTAATCTTGGTTTAGTCTTGGTTTAGTCCTGGTTTTGACCTGGTTTAGTCTTAGTTTAGTCCTGGTTTAGACCTGGTTTAGTCTTGGTTTAGTCCTAGTTTAGTCCTGTTTTAGACCTGGTTTAGTCTTGGTTTAGTCCTGGTTTAGTCCCGGTTTAGTCTTGGTTTAGTCCTGGTTTAGACCTGGTTTAGTCTTGGTTTAGTCCTAGTTTAGTCCTGGTTTAGACCTGGTTTAGTCTTGGTTTAGTCTTGGTTTAGTCCTGGTTTAGACCTGGTTTAGTCTCGGTTTAGTCTTGGTTTAGACCTGGTTAACTTTTTCACTCTTTTTTATATTGCAGCCATTTGCTAAAATCAAATTAAATGATTTAAGTGCATTTTTTTCCCAAAAATCCAAAAACTTCTACTAAATCCTACTAATACTTACAACCGTGTGATATTTCAGTTTTTCCTTTTTTTTAATAAATCTGCAAAAATGTCAACAATTCTGTGTTTTTCTGTCAATACGGGGTGCTGTGTGAACATTAATGAGAAAAAAAATGAACTTAAATGATTTTAGCAAATGACTGCAATATAACAGAGTGAAAAAAATTAAGGGGTCTGTACCCACTGAAGATAGGTTTGATCTTCTCTAAACCGGGTCTAAACCGGGACAAAACCAGGCCTAAACCATGACTAAACCAGGTCTAAACCAGGTCTAAACCAAGACTAAACCAGGACTAAACCGGGATTAAACCAGGTCTAAACTGGGATTAAACCGGGACTAAACCAAGACTAAACCAGGTCTAAACCAGGACTAAACCAGGTCTTAACCAGGACTAAACCAGTACTAAACCGGGACTAAACCGGGACTAAACCAGGACTAAACCAGGTCTAAACCAAGACTAAACCAGGACTAACCCGGGATTAAACCAGGTCTAAACTGGGATTAAACCGGGACTAAACCAAGACTAAACCAGGTCTAAACCAGGACTAAACCAGGTCTTAACCAGGACTAAACCAGTACTAAACCGGGACTAAACCAGTACTAAACCGGGACTAAACCGGGACTAAACCGGGACTAAACCAGGTCTAAACCAGGTCTAAACCAAGACTAAACCAGGACTAAACCAGGACTAAACCAGCACCAAACCGGGACTAAACCAGGACTAAACCGGGACTAAACCGGGACTAAACCAGGACTAAACCAGGTCTAAACCAGGACTAAACCAGGACTAAACGAGGCCTAAACCAGGCCACCTCAAAAGTAGATCCCGGTTAAAAAAGGTTGAGCACCCCTGTTCTAGACAAAGCAATAACATCTCCGTGAAGACGAGCAGGTGATGGACCCTCCAGCAAAAGTGGCGCAGTGCACCTTTAAGTCTGAGTGGTATGGCCTTAAAAGGGTAATTTCCTCATCCTGCGTCCAATTTGCAGTTTTGGTAATATTGCCATAATTTCTTTTACTATTTGCTGTTTAATGCGTCTCAACTGCGCCTCTGCGAACTATAGACTACATTACCTTATATTTATTCAATTAAAGGTGATTTTATAGCTCAAAAATACCAAGAAAAACGGGCATTCTGACTGTGAGCGGGGTCGGCTCTCCACAGATCTGTCCTGTAACTTGGTCTGGTTTAGTCTCCATGAAGATAGAAAGGTTTAAAGCCATACTGTGAAACATTCCAGACAAATCAATAACATCTCCATGGAGAAAAGCTTTTGACGGACCTTAAACCGGAAAAGTTACACAATGCACCTCTAAAGCGGTAATTTCGAGACTGTGAACATTGCGAATATCATTTAATTTATTGAAAAACTGACACTTTCAATGCAAAAATTGGGTTCTTTTTTTCTTCTTTTGTTTTTTCTAATCCCCCTTATTTCTATACTTTCCATTCCAACAAGAAAACAGTCATCATTCCCCATGCTCGTACCGTTCGATGTATGTGGCCTAGTTACCCGTTAGCCATAGTGTCACTGTTCAATGTGTTTTGATTTGGCTGACTTGGCCCGCGAGGAAAGACGGCGACGAGGGAACATGTGTGCCGGACTGGACAGCTGCTTTAATACGGTGTGAGTGGGTCGTTTTGAACCCGAGGCACATACAGTATAGCCAAATTTAAAAGCACACAGACATCACTTTTTCTAATGGTGCTTCCTTAGCTGTGAGCAGTGTGGGCGGGTGATGGCCACAACTACCCATGGGTGGAGTTTCTGGGTCAGTAGAAAAGACTATAAATAGTGTAGCATGTACTTTTTCATGTGCTACTGCTGCTACTGTATATGCGGCATGCATTTAAGATACCGTTATGGCCGTGGATTATACGAGCCATGGGATAATCCTAATTTATAAAAAGAAGAGAGCACAGAAACTAGAATACACCCATGGACCTGGTTTAGACCTGGTTTGGACCTGGTTTAGACCTGGTTTGGACCTGGTTTAGTCTTGGTTTGGACCTGGTTTGGACCTGGTTTAGTCTTGGTTTGGACCTTGTTTAGTCTTGGTTTGGACCTGGTTTGGACCTGGTTTAGTCTTGGTTTGGACCCAGTTTGGACCTGGTTTGGACCTGGTTTAGTCTTGGTTTGGACCTGGTTTGGACCTGGTTTAGTCTTGGTTTGGACCTGGTTTAGTCTTGGTTTAGACCTGGTTTGGACCTGGTTTGGACCTGGTTTAGTCCTGGTTTAGACCTGGTTTAGTCATGATTTAGACCTGGTTTGGACCTGGTTTAGACCTGGTTTAGACCTGGTTTGGACCTGGTTTGGACCTGTTTTAGACCTGGTTTAGTCATAGCTTAGACCTGGTTTAGACCTGGTTTAGACCTGGTTTAGACCTGGTTTAGACCTGGTTTGGACCTGGTTTAGACCTGGTATAGTCATAGCTTAGACCTGGTTTGGACCTGGTTTAGACCTGGTTTAGTCATAGCTTAGACCTGGTTTGGACCTGGTTTGGACCTGGTTTGGACCTGGTTTAGACCTGGTTTGGACCTGGTTTAGTCTTGGTTTGGACCTGGTTTGGACCTGGTTTAGTCTTGGTTTGGACCTTGTTTAGTCTTGGTTTGGACCTGGTTTAGTCTTGGTTTGGACCTAGTTTAGACCTGGTTTGGACCTGGTTTAGTCTTGGTTTGGACCTGGTTTGGACATGGTTTAGTCTTGGTTTGGACCTGTTTTAGTCTTGGTTTAGACCTGGTTTGGACCTGGTTTGGACCTAGTTTGGACCTGGTTTAGTCCTGGTTTAGACCTGGTTTAGTCATGATTTAGACCTGGTTTGGACCTGGTTTAGACCTGGTTTGGACCTGGTTTGGACCTGGTTTAGACCTGGTTTGGACCTGGTTTAGACCTGGTTTAGTCATATCTTAGACCTGGTTTAGACCTGGTTTAGACCTGGTTTAGTCATATCTTAGACCTGGTTTGGACCTGGTTTGGACCTGGTTTAGACTTGGTTTAGACCTGGTTTGGACCTGGTTTAGACCTGGTAACACTGTTATATTTTCTCGGAAGGTTGAATACTGAATGTGTGAATTGAGAAATTATAGATTATTGCGATTTATTGTGTAGTTTTTGTGGTGGAGGGTCCGTCAAACGCTTTTCTCCATGAAGACGTACTATACCTCTCCAGTAATCTGTCAAGCCATTAAATTAATCATGCAGTGGTTATTGATCACGCATTACACAATTTTGCCCAGCTTCTTTAGGCATCCATGTTTTTTTTTCACATTTTTCACATATTGGCGTCCATAATGCCATTTGCCTGTACATATTTACATATAAGGGTGTGTCTATTGTGGGATTATAATTTAAAATTGTGGAAAAAATAAATTAAAATTGAACTGAATAATGTTATTGCTTTGTTTGTCATTTATATTTTTTTTACTCTTATTATATTGTGATGTTTGAGCTACTGTATCCAACTAATTTCCCTTGTGGATCAATAAAGTTTGTGTAAGTCTAAGTCTCTGGAATGTTTCACAGTTTGGTATTAAACCTTTCTAGCATCATGGAAACCAAACCTGGCCAAGTTACAGGTCAGATCTGTGGAGAGGCGACCCCACTCACAGTCAGAATGTCTGTTTTTCTAAGTATTTTTGAGCTATAAAACCTCCTGTAATTGAATACATGTAAAGTAGAGCAGTTTAAAGTCACATTGTGGAACATTCCAGGCATGTCCATAGAAACAAGCAGGCGATGGACCCCCAACCAAAAAGCTACAAAGTGCACCTTGAATATGTAATATCTCAAATAAACTGAGCTGAAACAGTAATAAAGGTGTAATATGTTACTTTTTAGTGAAATGTCCATCACCTACTTTTCTCACTTTTCTCCATGGAATGCTCCACTGTATTAGCCTGGGAATTCCCAGGCCGCTTCCGTTCGTTTCGAACTGGAAGGCGGCCTGGAAACTCGTCCAAGCGAGAGTCCCAGATTTAGGGCCCCAATCAGAGAGCGGGGGAGGTGTGGCAAGACGGTGACGCGTACTACATGACAAACGGAAGCTTGTAGTTTGAACTGACAACTGACATGATTGGCTATGGACTTACGTATACGCTCAATGATAGACATTCATAACGCCCAATAAACGGCCGTTGGCAATCGCTAACCACACTTCCGCTACGGGATTTTTCGAAGCGAGCTCCCAGACCCATATCTCACTTGTGATATGGTCAGGTGTTAACCAGACTACCACTGTATGTCTTTAAACGTATCTATCATGTATTTATTCAATTACCGGTGTTTTAATGTATCCAGAGCTAAAATAAACCTTGACTTTTTTTGGTGAAATGTCCATCACCTGCTTGTCTCCATGGAGAGGGTTAAGGTTTGGGTTTTGCCTTAGAATGTTCCACAGTATGGCATTAAACTCTAACATGCATTTATTTGATTTAAGGCGTTTTTATTGCTCCAAAATGAAAAGGAAAAAAAAAAGAAAAAAAAGCTTTCTTATTCTGAGCTTTCCAGAGATCTGACCTAAAACTTGGCCTGCTGGTGGTATTGATGGTCATTTTATATAGAGAGGTTTACAAATGAGACACCAAATATTGAACTTTTTCATCATATTCCAGTTTTTTTGAGATGGATTAGATGCCTCATTAGAGAACATTCCAGACACAGCAATAACACCTCCATGGAGACATACAGGTACCAAACCCTCGACCCGAAAAAGTTGCATAGCGCATCTTGAAACCCTTGAAACACTGGTAATGTTTTCCAATTCGTTTTTCACTACGCCGTGATTTAAAACAGTTTTGGCAATGTAAAATCTAGAATTAAGTGACTGAACTGTTCATTTTTTGTATGATTCTTTGTCTCCAGGACCAAGTACCACCTGTACGGAGGAGTCCTGCTACCATCAGGGGGTGTGTCTCCAACAGTGGGAGGGCTTCACCTGCGACTGCACCATGACGTCCTATGGGGGATCCTTCTGCAACGACCGTAAGTGCTCGCATCTCTATGTACGACTGAGTGCGCTGAGTGAATGGCGTTTCGAAAGGGCTTTTGGTTTGGTAGGTAAGGGCATTGCTTGGCGCTGGATGTGTTGGAAGTCAGAAGTCAGGACTAGCTTCGGAGAGACTAGCCTTGAGGTGCGTAGCAAAGGTTGGGTCAGTGCAGCTACGTTGCAATTGCTCAAATGGCAGAAAACATCCAACTTTTGTGCTTTGGTAACCTCTTGGCTTTTTGTTTCTTCTGCCTGGTTCACTGTTCAATTGGATGGAAACACCGAAATGCTTGCTTTGTCTTGTAATTGGACGAAAAGCAAAAGGAAGCTAATGCACCACGGTATTACAGTCACACAATCCTTTGTTAGACTCACCTTAAAGGTCCTATGTTACACACAACTGTTAGAATGTTGTTGCCTCATCAAAAACATGCCAGGAGTTGTGTTTTGTTTCATTCACACGTTTGAGTAACGCTTAAGTCAGCTTAACTGACTTATTCAGTAAAGATTCGACATTCTAAATTAGGGGTGGGCAACTATTTTTTCCATGGGGCCACATGAGAAACAAAAAATATTATGTGTAACTTAATTCTGCTTAAAATGTATTGTATTTCTTATAAAAAAGCAATAAATATCATTGTTTTGACAAGCTGGTAAGACTGATAAGAGCACATGTTATGACTAAGCAATGAAAAAGTTAGACAAATGACAAAAAATGTAATTTAAAAAACTCCTCTAAACTAAAGGCAGTGCAGCTTTAGTCCATGCATGAGGTAAAATTATAAAATATGTTTATTTTGTAATTCCAAACTAGCTTAAACGGGCCGGTCAGAGTCAGCGAAAGGGTCGTATGTGGCCCGGGAGCTGTACAATGCGTCTGTTCTAGATGATTCTGGTGAAGGCGAGTTTAAAAACGCAGTGGAGCACGTCCTTACCACATGACATCACACGGTGGAACAGAGAGTTTTCAATTTGAAAGATGAGCTCAGCCTAAATACGCAGGGTTTGTGTGTTAAACATGTGTCAGTGAAACAAAACACAACTCCAGGTCTGTTTCGATGAGGAAACAACATTATACTGTACTTTTCGGACTATAGAGCGCACCAACCAAATTTTAAAAATATTAAGATTTGTACATATATAAGCTGCACCTGACTATAAGCTGCAGGTGTCCACATTGTGACTTGAGATATTTACACAGAAAGATGGTACACAAAAGGATTTTTAAAATTTTAATTAACGTAAATACCGGCACGTGTTTTTTTCGAACAGCGCCTACGGCAGTAACACGGCGGAAACACGGCAGTAAAACAACTGTAAAATGGCCAGCCTGTAGCCTCTGGAAGCCTTAAAATAAAGTTTCAAGTCTAACTTTAAGGGTAAACCCCCTGAACTCAATCTCACGGAACTGTTGATACCTGTGGAGGAGATTTTAAGTGGCTAAAACAAGGCTTCATTAATTCATGAACTCGCCTCACTTATTTACCGTAGATATTTTCACCTACCAGAAGTGGAGCTCGGGTTACACGCTACATTCGTTGTCTTGATAAAGAATTAATCCATACATAAGCCGCACCTGACTATAAACAGCAGAGTCCGAAGTGTGAGAAAAAAGTAGCGGCTTATAGTCCAAAAATACGGTAATAAATATAAGAAAATACTGTAATGTTTTAACCTTTACAGTTTCAAAGTTATAGGCTACCGTGTCATCTTAAAGCACTGTTAGCTCTTAGCAAACTCATGCTGGCAAGGCTTAACTATCACAAACGCGCTTCCTTCCTCCGACATTTAGTCAAAGCAACACCTTGGATTGTAGAGCCAGACTGCATCATCGGATTCAAGGCTCCGGGCCCCCGCGGCTACGCTTACACCCGCTGGGAACGAAGGAGTGTGCGATTTAAGGCTCGTGTCGTAGCCGTGCGGTCGCCTGCTGAGTGGCTGGCATCAAAGGGAAGCGCATAGGAGTGTAAGGTGCGGGGAGTTTATTTTAAAATGGAGATACGAGGCTTTATGGGTATCACAGCAAACAGGACGCTAATGCCGCGGTGTGTTTTGGAGGTTTAGAATACGTTAGCATATATTTTGTTGAGGAGTTAAGTTGTAGGAGTCGGTAATTATTTTGTTTATACTCGAGGGTGTTTAAAGGTGCATTTCTGGTGGAGGGACGGCCACCTGTTTGTGTTGTTTTGCTTTGCCTGGAACGTTTCATAGTATGCCGTGTTGGGAAGTCACTGGATACTCGTACAAGTACCGAGAATACGCGTTCTAATTTTGGAAACTGAACTGTATTCCGGTACAGTTACTTTTCTAAAATCAAAGGAACACATTACGGTACTTGATCATTTAATTTAGGCTTCAAACGGCACAGAATCAGTGAGAAAAAATCCAAAATACTCATCTTTTTGTTTTGTGTGCAGGTGTGATTTTTCCGTCTCCAATTAGTGAAAGAAAAAGCAAATGTGCTGTTTTTAATCCTATGTTGCATTTTTACACTATAATTTAAATGCAATTCGATGTAAAAGTAGTCCAAATATTCACAATACTGTACTCCAGTTGGAACATGTACCAGAATATGTTATAAAATACATGTCAATGCAGGAATTCAGTATTTTGTAACTAAATACATTAATATTAAGTATTCTACCCATCTCCGGTAGCACTGGTCTACAAGCAAAATGCTTCCAAAAAAAAAGTAGTGAAATTTTTCTTGGTTTAGGTCAGTAATAAAGAAAAAGTAAGTCAGAAGTGCTGATTGGCTATAGTTTCCAAGATATAATATTGGGTCAAAATAGGAAATTTATGCAAAATAAGGCAAAAACAGTAGTTTATCAGAAAGTACAGTGTGTCTACAAGCAACAGTTCTATCTGAAAGCCTGTCTGCACATTCACATACATTCATTTTAATGTCTACAGTTTTAACATCAGATATTTGCTGTAATTTTTGTACTATAGAGCGCTGACTACAACCAATTTTTTTTTTTTTTAACTAAGATTTGTACATATATAAGCCGCACCTGACTATAAGCTGCAGGTGTCCACATTGTAACTTGAGATATTTACACAGAAAGATGGTACACAAAAGGATTTTAATTAACATAAATTCTGGTAAGTGCTTTTTCAAACAGCGCCTACGGCAGTAACACGGCAGAAACACGGCAGTAAAACAACTGTAAAATGGCCAGCCTGTAGCCTCTGGAAGCCTTAAAATAAAGTTTCAAGTTTAACTTTAAGGGTAAACCCCCTGAACTCAATCTCACAGAACTGTTGATACCTGTAGGAGATTTTAAGTGGCTAAAACAAGGCTTCATTAATTCATGAACTCTCCTCACTTATTTGATAAAGTCTTGATAAAGAATGAATCCATACATAAGCCGCACCTGACTATAAGCCGCAGGGTCCGAAGTGTGAGAAAAAAGTAGCGGCTTATAGTCCGAAAAGTACGGTAAGAGACGCCTCGAAATTGTGTGCACCTGATGTCTTGAGATATTGCTTGTTTATTTCTTGATGGATAAAGAAGTGCAAGTTAAATATTTTCTAAATATAAATATTATTTTTAAGCAAAAATGCATAAATCTATTGTATAAACAGATGCAATTCTGATGTAAAACAATATAATTAAATATCTTGAATACATTAGCTAACCAGCACAGTTATCAATTGAGTTTCAGCTCATCTTATCAATATAAATGAGATTTAGCCACTTTTATCTCGGAAGCAGATCGAGTCCAAACATTTGTAGACCAGTGTATTATGTGTTGATATTGTCTTGTGTAGTAGTTGCTTAGTTCTCTCTGTATACTGTCCCTTGTAGCCTTCAGTACTACAGAGAATTGAAAACACTACTTTAATGTGTTTTTGTGTTGGTGTCTGGTTTTTTGGGGGGTGAAGTTTCTATCGAAGAGTTTTCTTTTCGTTCCAAATCCAGAGAAATGTTGTGTCGTCTCAAAATCGTTTGTAGTTTTTTCAGATAAGCCAGACACAGCCGCCGTCGATAGCTTTTGAGACTACAGATGAAACTATTAAACTGTTTCATAGTGTGGCATTAACATGATGGAGACACGCAGGTCACGTTCCAGGTCAGATCTGTGGAGAGGTGACCCTGTTCACTGTAACGATACATGCTTTTTAAGGTATTTTTTGAGCAGTGACAAACTGAAATTGAAACTGTGGAACGTTCAAGGCATAGTAATAACACAGTAGTGGCACCACCTCACTAAAAGGTTACACAGTGCACCTTTAAAACATCTTTTAGAGCAGTAATGAGGATCCTCGATAATTATCCACAACTATATTCATCTTCATATATACGATGCCGCACAGTTTGCGTTGTGTTTGAAGGGACTAAGATGAAAATATGCACTCTGAACCACAAATTATCCAGTTAGAGGGCAACGCTTAACGCAATATGAGCTACCGTTACCCCAAATTACAAAAACTACAAATTAAAATTGGAATATAGAAAAAAAAACACTAAAATATTTGATTCATTATTTAAAATCTGTCTGATAATCGAGCAAAGAATTCAGCTTGTTTGAATTTTAATTTGGGGAATTTTTAACCCAAAGTAAGCCTCTGAAAGCACCAGAATTTGACTACATTTTCTATATTCCAGACTTAAAATGCAACATATAGCATACCCCATTAGCATTCTCCCCAAGGTGCCGAGCTTTAACAGGGGCATCGTCAGGGTGACAGGCTAATAGACTTGTTTGCATAAGTCTCTGTTTGCTTGTTACCTCGCAGATAGCCAAGCGCTAAACCCCACCTCCTCTCGCTTCTGCTTTCCTTTTTAACCGTCCTGTATCTTCCGTGTAGTATAAAATGATATCCAGCTCCCGTTTGCATCGTTATGTTGACTGCCATGTAGCTCGACGGAATATGACTTGGGTTTGACAGTGTCGGTGATTAGCAAGGTGTACTTTTAGCTCAGGGTTGTCTTCCGTGATAATAACTGCACAACGTTGGCGTGACAGGCATGCCGAGAAAAAAAAAACAAGTAAAAGGTAGCACGGGTAGGGTACAGAGTCTTGCAAATATTGCATCGTTAGTGGAGTAGATAGCGAAGTTTTGAAGATGATAGGATGAAGGTTGTGTCTGTGCGGAAGACGACAGAGGCCATATTCATAAGCAATATTTTTTCTTCCTTGTTATCCCGAGATAAAGACATAATTAATTCGAGATCTCGAGAAAACAAACAGTTATTCCGTGATCTCGAGAAAACAAAACAGTTATTCCGTGACAGGCTGACTTCAGGGCTATTTCTCATTCTGAATAGATGCGTTTTTGGTCATTAGAATGTCTGGAATAATAATCAATCAGCTCCTAAGGCAATATTTCAATCAGGGGAGATTGCATTACTTCTTTTAATTCGGGATCATTTCAAGATTAGTCCGTGGCACCTCCGTAGAAGACTTCATCTTTACCGACGGAGACACTAGGGACGGGCAAAGTGAGGCTTCATGAAACACCGAAGCAGTTGAAGCGATTGTGCCAGAGCGCTGAAACACAGTTCGAAACTCTCTCCACAGTGATATCTAGTGGCGATATGTCAGAATTTCATGTTTTGTGACGGAATAACTTTGTTTTCTCAAGATCTCGAAATAACAGTTTTGTTTTTTAGAGATCACGAATTAATTGTGTTGTTTTCTCGAGATCTCGAGTTAATTTTCTGGTTATTAAGGTGGAAAATAATCATTACGAACATGGCCTCTGTCGGCTTCCGTAGTGTCTGGATGTGTGCGTTTGGATCGAATAAAAGTGCGATAAAAACGAATAGAGGAGTGGACCTTACAAGCAGCAGTTTGATCAAAGTTTGTATTCAAATGCAAAAGTTATACAGCACCAGCTTTCAGAGCCGTACTTTGATTCGCTAAAGCCCTTGTTTATGCCGCCACATCTGCGCGGAATTGATCTGGAAAGGAAATCTCAAGGATCCTGTTGACTAAAGTTGGGATTGATTGGGTGTTTTACGTAAGATCTACTGTAAGACCAGTTGCTGCTTGTTAAGTCTGCTCCTTGTTCTCGCCTTCATTATGCAGTGTGGGTTTACTTTGAAAGGCTGGCATACTGAATACACTTATAAAGAATGTGATATTTCAAATTGGATCAAAGAGTTGGCAGAATTTTTTAGAAATTTTTGTCGCGTGCCCAGGAATATTAAAACGGGCCCATATTACACCATTTCCTGATCTGTGTTATGATATTTCCTCATCACACAAACAGACTCGGAGTTGTGTTTTGTTTCATTCACACATGTTTAACAGACAAAACCTGCAGATTTATCAACTCCATACACGTTCGCGAGAATCATCTGGATAATTTCAGCCCTGGAATTGCCAATGTCTACTGAACTGAAGATAAAAATGTAGCTTGGAAAGGTTAACTTGAAAACTAACGCTAAACTAAATGACATCACAAGGTGAAACAGAGCATTTTGAGCTTTAGAGATGTAGGCAGACTAATAATAAAGGGTTACTCATGAAACAAAACACAACCCCAGGTATGTTTTTTAGGAGTAACACCATTATAACATGATTAAAAGCACATAAGAGTCCATTTTCAGTAATATAAAATACATTTCAATACTGTGAAATT
This sequence comes from Paratrypauchen microcephalus, assembly GCA_036785185.1. Classification (NCBI taxonomy): domain Eukaryota; kingdom Metazoa; phylum Chordata; class Actinopteri; order Gobiiformes; family Gobiidae; genus Paratrypauchen; species Paratrypauchen microcephalus. The sequence goes on along the minus strand of JAVJIX010000045.1, from coordinate 5,624,712 downwards.
AGTTAGCTTAGTTATAGTATGTCCTTTTTTCAGTCATTGCAAAACTTAATCTTATCTTTGGTTTTATTTTGGGATAAAATCAATATTTAGGAACAAGTATGCATCATTAACTATCAAAGCTATAGTCAATATTTGTCCCAAGTAAGACTTTTTGACAGAACATTCTTAACTAAGGACTCTTATTTAATTGCAAGATGGGGAGGTCACAGATTCCCTCTAATGTATTTCATTTTGGTAAGGTATATTGTGATACGCCAATCTAATAATATACAACACAAAACAAATCTTGGAAAATGAAGCGTTCCGTATGCCAGCCTTTTTTGTGCTATGCCGTCGTAGACTCTTACTTCCTCCTTACACTTCTCTCTTTCCTACTTTCTCTACAATCTTTGACACTTTGGCTTCCATTCTTGGTTAGCCATCTTCTCTGTCTTACCTTTACTTTCCGGGCGCTTTCTCCACCACTTTTCTCAATCTACAAACCAAGGTAGGTGTTTTTTGATCCAATGAAGAAGTCATCGCTCAAAGACGGCCCGAAGATGCTTAACAATCTGCATCACGTTGTATTTTTCTTGAGAATAGGGCTATAGTCGACTAAAGAAATTCTTGGTCCACTCTCTGTTGGCTGATCGTAAAGGGGGAATTTCAAAAGCTCTTAAAACTATTACGTATTTCGGTGTATTGGTTCTAACTGCACTCACAAGACTACATCAGCACAGGAATTCACGCAAAAACAACTAAAAAAGTACCACGAAACAATAGAAAGACAGATTAAATTTGTGAATCATCTGCATTTACACATAGAAACACCAAAAAATACCGAATCTTCAGCTAACTCACTCACTACCTTCTGCTTTCTACTGTTGTCCCATTTACTGTACTTCTTTGGAATCTAAATTAATTTATTTCAGTTAGTTTTGATCAACGAAGACACCATCAACCAATTAAATGACTAAACAACTAAGGGACCACAGCCTTAGTTTAGAAGATGAGACAACCACGATTTGCATTTTGACACATATTTCATGCACATTTCTAACATCTGATTGAATTTCTTGTTGCGTTCTCTTTTGCATCTTTCTTGACACAGTCCAAAAGCGCGGCGAATTTCCTTTTCACCAGGATCCTTTGTAGCTTTGTAGCTTTCCGATTCCAACGTTTTTGTCGATCAGAACCTATCAAAGCTCCCCAAATTGGAACGTATTTTGAATCAATATTGCTCTAACAACATTGCAAACAAATCCAGCTTGTGGACCGTATGACGAATACATGCAAATTAGTAGAATAAAAGGTGACATTTGGATTCTTTGAGTTCTATCTAATTTAAAACCTTGGATCTCTTTGGAGAACTGAATTAAATAAGTGGATAATTATTCTTCGTGCAGTCTGCCATTCAAGCGGGCCAGCCACGGTGGCCCTGGATACACACTGGAGTTTAATCAAGCAGGTTAACCCCCATGACCGTTGCTAATGAACTTATTGCATTAGCATGTTTTAGCCGTTCTATTGCTTTATTCAAACCTGCAAATGGAAATATTTGGATTCACAATTCATAACGCAATGTAATTTAGCCATTTTTCTACCTATTACGCGATCATTTTCATAATTTGGATCAGGGTTGGGTCGGCACATCTCGATGAATTTTCATTTAGCCTAATTATGACAACGGGGATGTTAAGATGCTAATGGCTTGAGTCGGCGTTTACCCAGTAGTATTCTGGCTCTGAATTGTGAGGATTGTATTTACCAGGGTTGTTCCATGGTTCCTTTGTTGTTTTATATAGTTTTAATCAATTATTTTCTATGTATGTGTTTCCTGTATGCAACAAGATAGCGGGTTTTGCCTGCATCGTTCAGTAATTATGCAAATTGTCACACCAGTGTACCTTAGCAAAGCAGTCCCCCAACCTTTTTTTCTTGTAAGGACCGATAATAAACATAACATTTGTCAGTATGCGTACAACTCTTAACCGTACTTTGGGGACAAAAAAAAAAAAACAAAAAAAAAAAAAACAGGTCATAATACTCATGTTTGCTGTTTGCTGTTTTGGAGTGTATTTTCAGAATAAAATACTAAACACTTTCAAATATATACAGCTCTGGAAAAAAATAAGAGACCACTGGATTTTTTTTCTGAAATCAGCATCTCTACATGTATTACAGCCATTCCATTCCAGCGTCTGTTGAATTCCAACACAAACACAAAGCTGAGCTACTTCAGTTCTTGCACCAGGAGTGGAATAAAGTCACCCAAGAACAATGTGAAAGACTTGTGGAAGCTGTGATTAAAAATAAGGGTTGTTTCATAAGAAAAATAAATAAGTACATAAATAAAATAGGATCAGTTTGAACTAATAGCTTCTTCTCTCACTCTGATACTGCGCCATATAAATGAGATAGTTTTCACATGGTTCTCATCCACCAACATAAGCAAAAAATAAAAATAAAAAATCAGTATTAGTTTGAGAACCATTATTTCAAAGCACAATAATGTAAACAATAAATATAAATAAAATTAAAAAAAAATATTCTTAAGAAAAAAAACAGTATTAACACTAAATTTCCATTATTTTTTGTTTTATTATTATTATTATTATTATTATTATTATTATTATTATTATTATTATTATTATTATCTTTTTTTTTTTTTTTTTTTAAATATATACATATATTTTTAAGTGGCACCTTAAGGGCATCATTCTCAGAATTTATGCTAACTGTTTACATGTTGTTTATCTTCACTCATGTCGCATCATTATCACATATTGTACTAAATGTGCTAATTACATCTTACAGCTCGGATATTTTTCTTTCTTTTTTTTCAATTTTGCTTTGAGCGTTGCATTAGCAGTGACACAAGTGAATGCCAGGAGGAACCCAGATATAAATGAATGCGAGAAACGAGTTAAAGTTAGGATATTCTATTTGAGCAGATGGTGTTGATTGGGCTCAAAGCATCTCTACGGGCGATCAGGATTCCACTTAATTCTGCACCATGCATATAATAAACAATCATTAGGGAATCAGGACTATCATATAAAACAGCTGTTATATGAGGTAGGTATTTGTAAGGTCCAATACACAGATGGATACATAGATAATGCATAAATGAACATAGCTAACCCGCTAGCCGCCGCATTCTGAATAGGAAATGAGGATGGAGGTGCTTCCGGTTCCTTCGATTCTGTTCTTCACGTTGAGAAATTGTCGCCCTTCTCTCTGAAACTGCTGCTGTGAGTCTCGTCATTTTGGTCGTAAAATGTCCGTATTAAACTTCTCTGCGTCATCCTGGCGTTTTGTTTCACCATTTTGTCCATAAGCGAATTTTGACTCAAAATTCACTTCTATAACGGCTATCATCGTGAGCTATGGTTCAAAATGTTCAAATGCTCTTATCCATTTCTTATCGATATCTTTTATCATGCTGGATTCAAACAATTTAAAATCTTGCTTTATGTAAAACAACAATCGTTAATTTAAAGGCTGTACTTTTTGACTTTCATCTACTTCCACATCCTGGAAAGAGTAGGGAGTGATGCAATTTGATATGAAAAATGCGTAATGTATTTTTTTGACAACATGACACTAACTGCAGTTTTAGGAAGTAACTAAATGTATGAACCAAAAATGACCATAATTTACCACATTTTCATTAAACGTATAGAAGGTTTTCGGCGCACAGAACTTTTAGCAAGTAAAGAGCGGATTTACTTTCATCATTCCTCTTGGCTGAACTTTGCTGACTCCCGTGCTCTGTACCACAGCGTACTTCAGAACTTGTTTTCTATGTTTTGCACCATTGCTTATTTATGAAGGTCCAGCTGACAAAGCAGATAAGAGAAGACAAGTGAATGGGAGCTCTGTGCATTGACTGGCAGCATGTTTTCATTGGAAGTGATCACTCCAGCTCAGAGTTGACGCTCTGGGGTAGTGCGGCGATAAAGGCAAACAGCACACTGCTCAATCTTCCTCAAGACATTATTTTATTTATTTATTTTTTTGGTGTGTGAAGACATCTCTATGCTATGGTCGGTAAGCACACTGGTGATGTATGGAGAAAAGTTGATATCCAAGATAATCGATATTGCAGTTTGAACGGTCGCAAGGTTGTGTTTATTTAGGTAATATATTGTTCTCTGCAATATTGGACGTCTAGAAACATGTTCTGAAATGATCTGAGTAGTTTAGAAATTCAGTTCTCTTAAAATTCAACTTGAAAATATATGGCAAACTCCTGATGGGTGTATAGTTCCAAAATGTCTATATTTTGATATCAATATTTAAGCTGAATAACACAAAAATGCATTCCATATTAAAGCAAACCTCCACAGTTTGTGTTTAAGATCACTGTTATTGGGATGTGACTGTAAATAAGAATGTACCAATCCGATACTGGTATTGGATATTGGCACTGATACTGAAAAATTACCTGGATCGTATATCGGCTTCCAAATATCGGTTCAGCAGATATCCCAATTGGACATATAAATCGATAAGACTCATTAATGGTCATAGCTGGCCCATCATTTTTGAAATTTCATTCATACAAAGTTTTTCCTCTAGATCAGGTATGTCCAACCTTTTTTCATCAAAGGCCACATATGTAAACACAGACGAAGCAGAGGGCCGATTGAGGGCCATAGACTGGTGCTCAGTACAATGAATAATTGAAATATGTGACCCACCGTGGCCAAACAGGACACACATGATCCCGGAGCCGTTTTGAGTTATTCACAGATTCTGAAAGTATAGATTCTAAGCTTTCCAATGATGTCTTACACATGAAAATCTGACCATATTTGAAGAAGTTGTCGCTATTTGAACGCAGGCACAGCAGATTTTTGAAAGCCCTGAAAAAAGTTTGTAAAGTTTGCTCTCTTCAGCCCTCCTTGCCTAATTTGCATGACATTAAGCTAAGCCCTCCCCCATCATGACTAACACTGTGGTGTAGTGTTAATGTCCAGGCAGGTCAGAATCATTCAATAATTTAATATTACACAGGATAATATGTGAAGTCAAAGTTTACTGCAAAATGTACTTATAGTCAGGAAGTACTAATAGCATAGCAAAGTAACCAATATATATATATATTTTTTAAAGTAATACAATATGTAATAAAATACCAAGGTACAGGTATTTAAGGAGTATTTCACAGGAGGTAATACTGCTCAAATGAATTTCGTATTGCACATAATATAGCATAGTATATATATATATAGAGCATGCATGTTTAATAACACGTTAGAATGAGATAACAGTCATTTATTCATGCTAAGATCCTCAAAATGACACAATAAATATTAAATATTGTCTTATCAAGGTAGATTTTCAAAAAACTTGCAGTCAAAAGTTCTGCTCAAGGTAATTTGGGCCAATTCACCTGGAAGCCTGAGGGTCAAGAAAAATTTGTCTGAGCACCGCATTTGGCCCACAGGCCATAATTTGGACATGCCTGCTCTAGATACTTGGTGGAGAAATAACAGCTACATAACTCTTTTGGATCAGTTTAGTCTTACTTTATTGTATTTTTTAAAGAAATAAATGCTGTTATCAATCTGGACTGTACGTCTGTTGATATTGGGTATCAGCAGATATTTATTTATTGATTTTATACTATCAGAATTGGTATTGGAACTGAAAAAGCCGTGCATCCTAACACTTTGATGTCGAATTAAAACACAAATCAGGGGTTTACCCAAAACATACAATGCATTTAATTGAGCGCACACATTATATTTTAGTTTTAGCCATATCATTCCACCCTTTCCTTCAGTCATAATCAAAAGCTTGTATCCCTGGCAGATAGCTTTCCATTTTGTTAAGCAGAGTGGTCGGGGCCCCTGAGGCGACCCTGTTGTACTGCTGCCTGCCTCCCTCCGGTGCACTCCCACTGAGGCTAATGTGTGTGGCTCTGCATCGGAACAACAGCAGCAGATAAATGGATGTGTTTGGATGTCCTTTCGGCCTCCTTGGACTTTATCGCCACTGCTGAATTTAAACACACTACCGCCCAACTTTCTGTGCTGAGCTAAAGCTGAGCACAGGAAAGCAGGTGATGCCGATGTTTTGATACCATTTCCTAAATAGTGATTCGTCTGCAAATATGAATGCGACCTTGATGTGAAATTTGAGACTAAACTGAAGACATTTCGACTTGTCTTTCATTATTTGTGATTTGGCTCTTTGGCATAAGTTGGAAGTACACCTCAACAAGACAGGTTTGGGGTTTGTAAAGATTGTGAAATTGTAACAGTTAAAAGACCAGCTCCTTTATCTTCTCAAGTTTTTCAAACAAAACCGCATTATTGCAAGACTTTCTGTTACCTGACAACAAATTTGGCCTGAAAGTTTTGTTTTTCTTTGGCAAGGTCTTATCTTGTTGAAGTCAATATCATCATCAAATTAGAATTTTAATTGTTATGGATTTGTTCTGTTCCAACCTTCCAATGTCTTTGATAAAGTTAAAGAAACTACGTAGCCAATGTGAATGTCTTTGATAAAGTTAGAGGAACTCTACATACCCTGCGCTCTTGCAAATATATAACAATCACAGTTGCCAGTGCTTTAAATTGCATATAGAGGACACAAGTTTTTCTCATTCTCATGTCTCATGTGAAGCTCAGAACCTCCAGAATTCACTCGCTGAGCTGCAGAGGTCGCACTAGCACTGATTCAGGATTGGTTTCCAGTACTGGGGTTTTGGTAGTGAGTCCTTTTATATTTAAATCAACTGGTTTTAAACATTGGATCTGGCAACCCAAATGAGACGCTCATATGAGGCTCATTCTGCTTTCTGATTGGACAGAACACCAAATTATAACAAAAACAACTTATGTCAAATGTTTTTGTAATTGTGAGATTTCATTTTTGATATACATGTGTATACTCATATATACATGTGTATACTGTAATCTCTGTGTTCAAGTATTCTGTGGAAACTGTGTGTTTTGCAGCCTAGGAGGCTATGTTTGTACATCCACCTGTTACTACCGCCTCTTACTACCGGCTGGTTAGCTCAACTGGTAAGTCACTGACTTTCCCCCCTGGGGGTTGTGGGTTCAAATCCCCCCCGGCAATGAGCAAAAACCAGTGTGGGTAAGACCCTTCACGGTACTGCCCCCCGGGCGCCGATAGATGGCTGCTCACTGCTCCTGAAAAGGATGGGTCAAATGCAGAAGTCAAATTTCTCCCGTGTGTCATTGCGTATCATTGTGTGTGAGACCAAATAAAGTCTTAATCTTAATCTTAATCCCATCCATCAACTATTGGCTAACGCCTTCTGCTATTGGCTAACTTAAAAGGCAGTAAAGTATATGTGGTACATACCAGTATACCAGCATACCACAATCCTGTATATACAAGGGTCAAAAAGTTCTAAGACAAATTAAAAAACAACTTGATTTTTGAAAGTAACAAAATTATTTTTCTACATAACATCCACCTAAATCAATACACTTCTGCAAGCGATGTTTACACCGAAAAATTCCTTCTTGATAGAATTCTGGAGCTTGTCTAGTCAACGAGGTTACAACCTCCCTCTTCGCTTCAAATATGGACAGAAATCTATGTTTCTTCAACTTTGGAAACAGGAAAAAAAACATCCATAAACACTGTGCAAAGCTTCAATAATTTCTTTAGGCTTCCATTGAAGTTTTGTTAGAAATGTAATGTTTGCTCGGACTTCAGATTGGCTCATTTTGGAGGGTCAAAAAAGTGGGCTGTGCAATATGTAACGTAACTCTTTGAATAACAAAGCTAGAATGCTGAAACTTGTCAAATGTGTTTATAAGTCATCAGTGGTACGATTCAAGGTCATCTTATTGAACTTGTTCGACTCATTTTGAATTTATGGCATTTGTCTTAGAACCTTTTGAATGGCCCTCGTATGTAGCTGCCGGTGCTTCAGTGGTGTGGGACGGGGGACACGGTCGTGTGAGGTGACACGGTGGTAAAATAAGCAAGATGTGTCTTGGTGTCATATTATGTCTGTATTTCTGCTTAAGTCAACATTAAAACGCTAATAACTTCAATCTTCAGTCTATGCCCTTTCTGATCCCTTTTCTGAAAGCTCACATAATCTAGAATAAATCAACATTACAATTATTGCAAGTAACAGCTATATCTGATTTGTCTACCTTGTATCTGGGGACACGGACAGCTCATGTCTATGGACTTTTAAATCAAAACCTTCCTTTAAGTCAGCCTTCTTATTAACCTCAACTTACTTCCAGACTTCCCATCTCCAGACAACTTGAGCACATTGTCATATCTTAACCCAAACATCCAAAATTTCTTGCCAACCAACGTCACAACTTAATCATGCCATCTCTGCACTCGCAACTGAAAAATAAACTGCAATAATACGACATTATTCTTGGATCCGAAGCGCTTCTGTATCCCCCCTAACCTCCAAACGTTTACAAATGTATTCACGCCAGCACCGATATCAGGAAGCTGTCTTGTGCACGACACCGTTTGAACACACTGCACCGGAGTTATTTGTTATTCACCAGCAGCCCGCGGTGATTGACTGGTCTATTTGTCTCCACATGGCGTATAAGAGGGCCACTTGATATTCCGCCGTTATTCGCGTGGAACTGCCAGGCTAGTCCGTGTGTACGGCGTGCACGCGGTAATGCTAGCCTTTCTTTTTCTTTTTTTTTTGCTGTTGAATGGTAGCTTGTTGGTGTGTGTGGAAGTGCAGGCAGATGCTACGAGGGGGGGGGGGGGGGGGGATGGGGAACTAGGACATTGTGTAACTGGTAATATTTGCCATGTGTTTGAACGGCGTGCTCGGATCCAGCTGCTAACCCGAAGGGTGGTGCGGAATACTAATGGCGTTTGGATGTTTGGATTGACGGGGCAAGGCTGTCTCTGTGTTTGCTGTGGTAGTTTGAACTCGTGTTTGAATTCTTGTTTATGATAATGCAGTTATGATTTCCACAAAGAGTTTGAATCAGAATTTGTCAGTGAGCATGTAGGAACTCGATTGGGCATGCTAGTAAATACTAAACACATTCCACATATTACAATATTTTCTGATCTATGTTATAATGTTGTTTCCTCATCAGTTGTGTTTCATTCACATATTTCACATGTAAACCCTGCATATTTAGGCCGAGTTCTTTGCTCAAACAGAAAACACTCTCTTCCACCTTGTGATGTCATGTGGTAATACAGGAAGTGCTCCACATGTGTTTGTAAAATGTGGACATTAACTTTAAAACTCACATTACATGACATCACAAGGTGGAACAGAGCATTTTGAGCTTTGGTAGACTGACTGATAATAAGGATTATTCCAAAAACAAAACATAACTCCAGGTACGTTTTTGTGGAGGTGACAACATTATAACACCTCATAAGAATTGATTTTGGGTAATATAGGATCTTTTATCTGTAATTAAACTTCGTCCTGATATACTCATTTTATTTGTGTAGTAAAAAAAAAAGAGGAAAAAAGGAAAAGTTTTGTTTTTGTTACCATCTGTTTCATATATTAGAAGTTAGAGTATGTTAGATTAAAAAATAGAATAGATTTCTCCAATATAAAAATTATTTAAGTCTGTCAGTGTTACTCATTTGGACGTCAATATTTGGAACAGACTTAAAGACTTTACTTCAAGACAGGTACTTGGAATTAGTAAGATTTGAAATATCTGGCAGCCCAAAATGACAAGTCCATTCTGCTTTCTGTTGACTTGAGAACCAAAATACGAAAATGTACACTTTTACGACATGGAATTTTATCACGTAAAAAGTAAAATAAATAAATAAATCATAACAATCAATATATGGTTGTTGCCTTAAAGGTGCACGATGTAACTTTTTGGTTGTGGGTCCATCACGTTTTTGTTTCTACGGTAATTTATTCAACTACAGGAGGTTTTATTGCTCAAAAATACCTAGAAAAACAGGCATTCTGACTGTGAGCGGGGTTGCCTCTCCACAGATCTGACCTGTAATGTAGTCTATAGTTATCTCCCTTGAGACACCTCTACCACGGAACATTCTAGACAAAGCAAAAAAGGTGCATTGTGTAACTTTTCCAAACGCTTTCCTTCATGGGAATGTTATTGCTTTGTCTGGAATGTTTCACAGTATGGCATTAACCCTTTCTGTCTTCACGGTGACCAAACCAGACCAAGTTACAGGTCAGATCTGTGGAGAGGCGACCCCGCTCACAATCAGAATACGTTTTTCTAGGTATTTTTGAGCTATAAAACTATAAAATTTGAGAAAATGTAAAGTAGGGCTGTTTAATGTCATACTGTGGAACATTCTAAGCAGAGCAGTGACATATCCATAGAAACAAGCAGGCGACGGACCCCAACCAAAAAGCTACGTAGCGCACCGTTAACATCTCCATGGAGACAAGCATTTGACGGACCATCCACCCTCCAGAAAAGCTACGCAATTCACCATTTAAGAATACTCTCAAGTGTCCATTGAGAAAGTTACACGAACCCACCGTCCTCGCCTCAAACACAAACATTAGCTTGCTAACGCTGGCTAGCTCTGGCCTACTGTTAGCGCCTGATTGGCTTGATCAGTCTCAGGCCTCCTCGGTCACGCCTCGTTCCTCTCGCAATCTCCCTGATCCGAGCGCTAATGAAGGCAGATGACTGTGGCGCATTCTCACTTGCCCGCTCCGCCGCTCCGCCAACCCTACAGGTGATCATTTGCTTGGGACGCTAAAAAAGAAATAGAAAAAAGAAAATGCCCGAGCTATTTTTGAAGAGCGAGATTAATTCATGAAGGGGGTTCCGTACGGTGAAGGTCACGGTGGAGTGGACAGCGTGGGTTGGAAAGAAGGTTTTAAGTTGAAAATTGTTATCAGATGGGTTGTATCATGAGCTTCAATACTGTATCCAAACAGAGGTAACATGAGTACTCATATATTTAAGGTTTTATTTGAAAATGTGCCTAATTTTTTGACATTTTTTCAATGTTTGTGTCATTTTACTTCCTAGTTTGACACATTATACATATTTATCACAAGTACTATCCACCAAACCAAGTAATAATAAAAAAAAAACACATAAAAGTTGGTGAAATGCACTTCAAAGATTACCTGGCCAGCCAAATGATATCTCTCTGTATTTCCTATACAGCGCGATACCATTTGGACACCCTCCATCCACTCTCGCTCCTCCGGTTACAAACGGACTCCGCGATTCTGATTCGTTCAAAGATGGTTACGTCAGTGCACCCGCCTTTGCCCGCAAAGTCACTCTTAGGCAGCGGAAGTTCCGCCTCAGTTTTGAATCAAGATGGTGCAATCTCTGATTGGTTCACTTAGCTGTCTGTCTACGCGCAACCGCAGCGCATTCTGTGGATCAAGCGTTACCAGACTCACTCGCTAGTACAGCGATGAGTCATGGATTCTTCCAGGCAACTTCAAAGATCTATTCAAAAGCACTATTTAGGTTATGTTTGTGATAATCTTATATTTTTTCCTTACCATGTTGCCTACGTTGACTTTATGAGGAAATCATCTCCACGCCACATTCTTTGATAGTCAAGCTGGGTGAAGTGTTTTGCCCAGTGACACAACTATAAATAGGGGGTGAGAATGGATGCGAAGTGGGTCATCTGAAGTCATTTGGTTGTAATTGAAAGTTTGCTAACTGCAGCTGTCAAACTACTCATTCTGCCCTTTTCTTTTTTTTTTTAAATCCTCTCTACAGACAGATTATTTGTTTATCACTAGAACAGTTCATCTCTGAGTGATAAAATAAGTTATGATGCTAAATTAACATCAGTGAGTGGGATACGTCTTACCCGTATACGTCAAATGCAGGTGAGTGCGTAAATGACGAGAAGAAATGGCTCAAACTTCACTAGGCGGACATCCACTCATATCTGATCGATACACCTTGTCCCGCCCCGAGACATACTTGATTGATACACCTAGCCCCACCCTCGGGAGACCCTGATATCTACTGAAATCCTACAAGACACTGACCTGATCCCAGACAGGACAGTTCTTTCTGCAGGAGAGCTCCAAGTGACGTAGTATAATATGATAATCCCTCTACATGATGATGCGTTTTTTATATCGCTATTTTGTCCCTAAATTAAGATATGAACAATAATGACAGACTGATCCGGTGTCTGTTTTCCTTGGGATGACTGCTGATAGCTTTAGGGCATATTCACACCAGGAAAGTCCTATAGTTCAATTGCTTTGGGCCGGACCAAATTTTTTTTTATTTTATTTTTTTATTTTGGTGCGGTTCGCTTTCACACTGTACTTTTTTTTGTAAGTGGACCAACATCTGTAAACAAAATCACGTGTGCTGAGGTCGCTCAGCCATTGGACAGAAATGAGCCGTGTCAAAGCGCAGGTCAGGGGAATGCGCAAACCCCCTTGCCTTCATTTCCTCGCTAAATAAATTGAACACGTCTGCGTTTTTGTGTGTTCTTTCTAAAAGCTGTGCAATATGGACATCTGACCATATTTCTATAAGGCAGCGTGTTTCTTCGTTTGTCCAAGTTTGTCCACGGCTCATTATAGCTTGGCAGCCTATCCTCCTCGCTGAACGGTTGCACTCTGCAGATTCTCTGGTGTCTGGTAAGCCTCGGTTTCCCATAATGCTCGACATACGACTGGAGCTCGTTAAGTACAAAAAGCCAACTTGTGTCAGATTGAGTCCGGTCTGCATTCTCACCTCAAACGAATCGCACCAGGATTCGAATGGTACTGTGCCGAGACCAAGCTTTTTGATAGGTCTCGGTTTGCTTCTTTGCTCCGGATCAAGATTTTTGATTTTTATTCACACCAGACCAAAAGGTCCGAATCAAAGGAACAAACAAACTCTGGTTCGTTTTAAACAAACCAAACAAGGCAGGTGTGAACACACCCTTAGTAACAGGTTTGTTTGACAGCCTTGTTGCTAAGTCCCCGCCCCCTGCCAAACCAGCGGTATTTTCAACGCTCGTATTTCCAAACATGGTCCCTGGTTGCAGATTAGCCGCTATAACTGCTGGCCCCGATGAGCTTCATTTGGTTGCGCACAAACATCACACTCCCTTGTCCAGGTCTGTTATACAGTCTGTGGTTTACGGGTTGACACTTGGACTACTGAGCTTCTATGAAAGAGTTATAGCGTTAGCATTAGCATAATTGCTGTGCTAGCCCTGCTGCTATTTTGGCACTCCTCGCATTGCCAATATTTTAATATCAACAGTTTTAGTTTTATTTATTATCACAGAGATATCAAATTTATTCAGTAGACCACTCATTGGAATTTTCTATTTACTTAGAGAAATCCTAACAGAACTAACCCATTTTATATTTCAAATTGCTACAAATGTTTTTTATTGCTTTATTTACAAAAAGTAGCACACCCCCTGCTGCACCACTTCTGTTCAGTGTGTATGTGTGATTATTTATGAGAGCGGATAAGAAATACCCTCTCAGTGTAATTATTGGGGATTCACACTGTGCTTCAGGCCTAATGAGGTGGCGGTTAATTGCCAGGTCTGGGCAGTGGGCTCCAAGGGCCTGGCTGGCAAACGCTACGAGAGATGTGTGCTGCAGGAGTAGGTGGGTGGAGTAAACAATCAGGCAAAACAAGAGCCGAGCAGGACTCAAGCCAAGAGCGCTCGTATGACATCTTCTGAGTGGGCTACGCTCTCTCCCAGATGGTTTGGGGCTAAAACTGTTGAATTTAGTTATGCTTTTGAGGAGATGCAGCAAATTAAGTTTCAAGAGGTTTGCAACACTGCTTAGTCATCCGGATAAATTGGAGCGGAGGAAATATTGAATGTATGTTAAGTTATGAGCAGTAATAAGGCCTTGTGAAAGCTGATTTAGATAAGAAAAAAATATAAACATTCAGAAAGTGGAGGCCTTGCAGCGGTGGAGGAATTATTATAAACATAGCAAAAGTAAATTCAACACAAGTTTTAGTGCAGGGGTGTCAAACATGCGGCCCGGGGGCCAGATCCAGCCCTCCAAGACCTTTAATCTGGCCCTTGGCTGATTTTCTATTCGTTATTTTCTATACATTTTATGATTAATTTTCTATTAAAATATTGGTAATTTTCTGCGCCTCTTTTCCACACAGTTTAGCATAAATGAAGACTTCCTCTTTCCAAACGCTCTTAAAGAACCATCGTTTTGACCGTTCACCGTGACACCCTCATCAGCAAAATGTCAAAAATGAGAACAGTGGATGCCGAGTGCAGGATTTTCCAAGAAAAATGGACTAATTCCTATTTGTTCATGGAGGTGAATGGGAAACATGTATGCTTGTGAAATTGAAATTACATTTTTCTTAAAGTTTCAGGTTGCCCATAATATTTTGTAAAAGAAAGAATTCATCAAATAAAAAAGAGTTCTGTAATAGATATGCATTTTTCTGCACAAATATTCTGACTTATTGCTATTTTTTGCCACGAGTTTGCTGATCCGGCCCCTTTAATATCAAAGTAGGCTGGATACGGCCCCTGGACCAAAATTAGTTTGCCACTCCTGTTTTAGAGTAAAGATGTTTCGCTGCTCATCCAAAAGGCTTCTTCCTATTCTGGTCAGGACATTGTCTTGTCTAGAAGGAGGAGGTAAAATGTTTGATTTGGCGATAGATTTGCAGAAGCCCCTCTCTTTATTTCATTCTTAAGGATTACATTGACTTTGCATTATCTACCACAATAGCTCAATTCTTAACCAACCTTATCTGTCTTCTCTCTCCGCCTCCCTGTTTTTCGGTTTTCACAAGTCTCCGAGGGGTTCGCAAACGCAGATACTGACGACCCAATTTTGGCTTTGAAGCCCATTACATTGTCTCAAAACCGTGACTGATTTTCCTCTTCTTGTTCAGTTTTAATTAAAGATCGGAAGAGCATTAACCTACAATTAATGAAGACATGTTAATTGCTCCCGGAAGACTTTGGCCACTTGCAGATATCAAAAAGCTTTTCTAATCTCGGTGGAGTATTTTTTAGAATAGGTTGCGTTCATGTGTGAGAATTTGATTATGAATTTGAATTTTTATGGGAAATGTTTTTGAAAGAAATATCCAAAATAAGAATCCATAAATGTTGAAAATTATTATTATTTATTTGGGATATGTATGTAATTTCACTTTTGTTTATTTACGCTGACAGAGACTTTGAACTTTGTGCTAGGGTTGTTAAAAGTATTGAAGATCAGATACTAACTGAAACTAAAACTAGTATCAAAACTAGATACTCATTTTACCAGGTTTTGAAACTAAAAAAGGCACATTCACAGGACAGAAAGGGACCTTTCACAATCCTGACTAGGTTTAGACTGACCTTGAGCTGTATCAGAACAAGTATAAGAGCACATATACTAGTAACCACTATGGAACCAACCTGGATGACTGATTACACAGATGTAAAACTACATGGGAATAGAAAAAGTACTATGATTTATTGTTGAAAATCACACTCTATTCTCTAAAGAATAATGAGTATCGAGTCTATTTCTTAGTTTCGAAATATTAGTATCATAATATATAAAGCATAATTTCAGGGATAAGGGTTAGGGATGGGGCCGATCCGATCCAGTTTTGGTATCAGATTCCAATATCAACGTAATTCACGGATTGGAAATTTCCGATCCAACCTGCGAAAATGTCCGATCCATGAGCCATGTCTGTATATACAGTGAACCCTCGCTGTATCGCGGTTCACTCTTCGCGGCCTCGCTGTTTCGCAGATTTTTTTTTCCAATTTTTTTTTTTTTTTTTTTTTCAATTTTTTTTATAGTGTAACTTTTTTTTACAGTGTAACATTCTGTCCTGCGCCCTGATTAGCTAAGAGACTAGACCAGGACTAAACCAGGTCTAAAGCAGGTCTAAACCAGGACTAAACCAGGTCTAAACCAGGACTAAACCAGGTCTAGACCAGGGATGGTAGGGACAGAGTCTCAGATGTCCTTCACGAGAGCGCCTGGGTGACAGGAGGTGTGGCCTTTGTTTACTTGCACGAGCCATGGAAGAGAGTGCGAGCCGGACCATGGAAGAGCCAAGAATCAACATGGACGGGCCTGGCGCCTGGCCGCGCGGCGTCCGAGGGAGCCGCAGCGGGGAGAGCCACATTCGAGGGAGCCGCAGCGGGGGGAGGACACTCGCGCGCACAGAGGAGACAGTGGCTCTTCCCCGTCACGCTGAGAGAACGAACCCGACCCCGTCCTAGAGAGCTGTGGAGTATTGGCGACGCATTGATAGCGGTCTGATTTTGGAGCCGGGGTGAAATGCAACCAACTCTTGTGAGCGCAGGTTGGTCTTACCTGGTCTTGTGGTGAGGACTGGTGCTCAGAGGCGTCTGTTAGCGGTTTGGCACTGTTAGCATTGGCTTGAGTCTTGCCCAAAATGATATCCAGGTCGCTTTCCACTCGACTTTCGCACATGGCATGGATATGTGGTACCAAAACAAACACACGTGTCCGCGCGCACGTGTCCGCGCACACGTGTCCGCGTGCCCCCCCCCACTATTAATATATTTTAATGAAAATCTACAAAAGTTTGAGTGTTTAAACAAGAGAAAAATGTTAATACCAGTCTCAGAAAGGTGTATAATGTGTCTGGTGAAGCGTTTTCAGCCTTAAAACATGTAGAATAATTGTAAAATATAAAATTGTCCTACTTCGCGGATTTCACTTATTGCGGGCTATTTCTGGAACCTAACCCCCGCGATAAACGAGGGTTCACTGTACACATTATCTGTTGAATTGACTCCACAAGTGAGTCCCTGTCGGCTGCTTTACTATCTGCTTGCAAAATGTGGAATGGATTTCCTGAACGGAGGCATATCTCAATGAGACACAGAGTAATGATGAGACACGCCTCATCCGTTCTGGAAATCCATTCCACAGTTTGCAGCCAGCTAGCAGGCGAACTAGCAGACGAACATTGAGCAGCACAAGGCAGTTAACCGACTTTTCATCACAACATGTCCGCTGTGTGGAAATACTTTTTACTAGAAACACCTCTAAGCAAGACAGCAAAGTACGATGTTTGCAAAGCCATTGTACCGAGAGGCGGAAGCTCCATTGCGACCTACAATACAACAAACTTAATAAAACATCTGAAAAAGCACCACACTAAAGAGCACGATGACTTCTTCCGAAGACATTCCAAAGACAAGGTCAACCTCCACTAAACAATGTTTAACAATAATTATGATAATATTGAAAACAAACAGTTTTGGTATCGGAATAATATCGGTATCGGCAGATATCGAAATTCAGGTATCGCGATTGGATCGGAAGTGAAAAAAAAAAGTGGATCGGTGCATCCCTAATAAGTGTCCTCTAAGACATTATATAGACACTTATAATGCATGTGCTTGTATATCTTGGTTAAAATGCTGTAACACTGTCATTTTGGGGATTGTTACTGTGTATTAGGCTAAATGTCAAAAATACAATAAGCAGAGTGTTTAAAAAAAAAAAGAAAAGAAAGAAATATTAGTATCATGACAGCTACTATGTCCCAGTTTTTGTTTCATGTGGATAGGCCCAGTAATTACAGATATTAACCATAAACCAGGTCAACACATTTGCAATTTGACACTTACAGGGAGTCCAGAGGTGTTCTACATGTATGTCTATTGTTGCACACTTTGCAAACACAGTCAAAAGTGTTACTGATGAATACAAGTGCTCATGGCCCTGTTTAGGTGTTTGATTTTCAACAGAAAAATGAGACTGACAAATTGAAAAACTGTTGGCTAATGCTCGCTAGCTTGTGACTGCAATTTTACGTGTGAAAGCCTTGTAGTTCCAATCAAGTCCGCTCTTTCTGGTCAGATTGTGTTCAAATAAAGCTCAGATTAAAGTCTGACATGAGTAACAGAGCTTCAGACAGAGCAGCGTCTCCAGTTAGCGCCACACCCTCCAGAGAATGTCGACGAAATCAGCCGCAAAGTATCAACAGGCGAATTCTGCGTATATGTCGGACCATGGTGGAGAGAATCAATCAGAAGACAATAGACTCCAAAGCAATATTCTCGTCAGGTATCCGTTCCGCACATTTCTGTAGACCTATAAGTCGATTCCTTTGTTGACGCTTCGTAAATAGCAGAGTCCCACACCGAGCAAGAGTCAATATTCTGAAAGCTTGATTGAATTCAGAGGGGCAACTTCAGGAGCAAATACCAAGAACGCCTTCTGCAATCTGAAGTCCGTAAACATGGACATTGTAGATTTGCGTGAAAATGAGATTGGTGGTGAGTCTGTATCGCTGGAGTGGGAAAACATAGGCTTGGTAAATAATAAATATTGTGTCCTGAGATACTATGGCGAAAGGGCCGGGTGCATGCAAGGTTCTTTGTGAGGAGTTGCGAAGAAGTGTCGCGAGATAGATTAGACTTTAGACTTTTATTGTCCCCAAGGGGAAATTCATTTTCACGCACACAGAGCTCGTTCGGCAGAGACAGCAGCAAAACAACAAACACAGGCACATTACAATCATTATTACAGTTCACTCAGCGGGGCCTGTTGTTCCTGCCTCTGAAAATATGCTGAATGTCCCACTTTACTCTTCAAACTCATACTTCGGTATATGACGTCTACGGGTACCAAATTGATGGATGGATAGCTGCAGATCACACTCGCTAGCAGCAGTTTTTTTTTTTCTTAATTTGTACCAAAATTACTATGAGAAAATAGACTTAGACTTAGACAAACCTTATCGATCCACAAGGGAAATTGTTTAAATTGTTTTTGTTTAAATAAAATTGGAGAACAAAGTAAGTACAGAGCAGTGGCTGTATACCGAGGATGTTGAAAACGGGAGTTGATCGTCAATACGTTTCTTGAAAATGTGTCGTTAAAGATGACTCAGACATGCCTGAATCACTTGAGATACATCTCCGAGAGGGTAAATGAGAAGGGGAAACAACTATAACAGCTCTGTAAAGTCGATTTTAGAGAATAGGTCTGCTTTCAGTCTTGGTTCATGCTTTACGAGGCTATCCAAAGTGTACTACTCTTCAAACTCATACTTAGGTATATGACGTCTATGGGTACCAGATTGATGGATGGAGAGCTGTAGATCACACTCGGTAGCAGCGGTTTTTTCCTTCATTTGTACCAAAATGACTATGAGAAAATAAAATTGGAGAACAAAGTAAGTACAGAGCAGTGGCTGTATATCGAGGATGTTGAAAACGGGAGTTGATCGTCAATGGTGTCTTGAAAATGTGTCGTTAAAGATGAACTCAGGCATGCACGAATCACTTCAAATACAACGCTGAGCGGGTAAATGATATAACAGCTCTGTAAAGTCGATTTTGCAGAATAGGCCTGCTTTAAGTCTTGGTTCATGCTTTACTAGGGGATTCAAAGTGTACTTATTATAAAATGAAAGTACACATCGACATAATTATATTTAAAAGTGCATTGTGTAACTTTTGTGGTGGAGGGTTCCTCAAATGCTTTTCTCCATGGAGATGTTATTGCTTTGTCTGGAATGTTTCACAGTATTGTAGTAAACCTTACAGGTCAGATCTGTAGAGAAGCAGCCCCACTCGCAGTCATAACGCCTGTTTCCTCGGTACTTTTGAGTAGGGCTGGGCGGTATACCGCTTCATACTGAATACCGGTGTTTGTTTTTTTTAATGATATGAATTTTTCATATATCCCAATACCGGTGAGTGTGTGCATACAAAACGTGGGGAACACAGAGCGACGGAACGTGGCGCCACAGGACATTTTTGAGAGGGGGACTGTTTTGCAGTGGTGTAAGAGCGGTGGAAGCTCAGTGTGTGTTGAGCGGTGAACAACATGGACGGAGAAAATGTTGCAGACACAGAGGAACTTATACCGAAAAGAGGAGCCGTGTCAGTCGTGTGGAAGTATTTCGGCTTTAAAAAATCTGGCGCCGATCAAACAACCGTATTTTGTAAATGTCGTCGGGCTAAAGTTGTAGCCGCAGGAGGCGACACGAGCGATCTGCTTCACCACCTCCGTCACAAACATGACCTGGAATATAAAGAATGCACGAAACTAAGATCTGCATCCTCTTCCACGTCTGCAGGGAACGTTCAAGTTGACGCCGCGACACAAAACGCCACTCAGACGTCACTCAAAGACACGTTTGCTAAGGGGACTGCCTACAACAAGAAAAGCAAATGGTGGAACGATATTACCAACGATATTACTGTCCACTTAGCCAAAGACATGGTACCACATGAAAAAAAAATACTGTCAAATACCGTGACACCGATATAATTTTAAAAGATACAGTTAAATCAATTTATGGTCATCCCGCCCAGCTCTAGTTTTGAGCTATAAAACCACATGTAAATGAGAAAATGTAAGGTAGACCTGTTTAATGTCATACTGTGAAACGTATTCTAAACAGACCAGTGTAGGTGACCCTCCTCCAGAAAAAATACACAGTGCAGCATTTGAAAAATGTATAATTAAAACAACTAAATGAAATCAGTAGAGAAGAGAGCCAAGAACATACTGTATATTGCAATTGTTTCAAACCAGTGGTCCAGTTCATTTTATGTATTTTACTAAGTCAGCAGGACATTCATATTCCAGCTCGCACAATCATGACTATGCAACATATTGTACAGTCTATGCACACTATTTTAATTCATCATCATATTTCCTCATATAGCCTCTGCATACATTTTCTTTGCGTCTTTTAAAATTGCTATTCCGCCCTATACATCATGTTAACTGAAGCTCGACCGTACTGCGTGTCGCCGGTTCTATGTTAACATACATCAACATAATAATCACAATGGAAGACAAATGGTCCCAGCAGTTTCATTTATTTCAAATGTACAGCCAGGAGCGTCGTCATTTACAACAACATGTGTTTTCAGCTGGAACTAATCTGAACCATATTGGACCTGATGGTAATTTATTGGGAGTTTATGCAAATTTTCCTTTTTTCTTTTTCTTTTTTTGAATTCGAAAATGTTTGGATTTTCTAACAGTTTTGAGACAAGCTGACCCAAATCCTGTTCTATTTTTGTTTCGACTACAGACAATTCATAAAAGTGAAAATGGCGAAAATCCAAGGCAGTGTTTAAAGGTTCTATATTACGCAAAATTGACTCTTGTGAGCTTTAAGCCATGTTACAGTGTTGTTACGCCATCAAACAGCTACCCTTTACCTTCTGCTAGTAGAAATTTGCAATTCCAGGGCAGAAATCATCCAAATAATTAACTAGAGAAGGTGTACGGACTTTGAAAACACAATGGAGCGCTTCCTCTATTGAGTGTTTTCTGTTTGAGAGACTAAATATGCAGGGTTTGTGCGTTAAACACGTGTGAATGAAACAAAACATAACTCCGAGCTTATTTTTGATGATGAAACAACATTATAAAATAGATCAGAAAATACCATAGCGAAAGAAAAAAAAACATTTTTTTCAAGCTGGGAATGAGGAAAGATAATGATGCTGAGGTAAAATTCTGTATAGTCAATGCATTTTAATACAAAACTCATCGGTATTGGATTGATATTGCAATACTTTAGCATAGTATTACTTGGTATCGGATTGAAAACAAAAATGTACACAAAAACACTAGTATCGCCCATAACTCGTCTTTTCCCAGTCCTCTTCTACTCTGCTCTGCTCCACTATTTGTTTATTCACATTAGCGCTTGGGCTGCAAACTGCGAATGAGGCAAACTTATTAGCATGGTGCCGTCGTTGCCAAAATGATGGAGTACTAAGCTAGCTTCTCAAAACAGGCACTGTCTATATTAACTGCAGTCTAAGCAGGGTTTTTCATCGCTTCTGCTGACCACCTGAAATCATAGCACACACTTTGGGGATGATTCTACTCCAAAAATAGTAATTGCGATTAGTGGTAAAAGGAGAAATTAAATTTGTTAACTGGAAAAAGTTGATTTTGTCGAAAACGTTTCGCAGCTCATCCAAGCTACTTCTTCAGTTCTGGCTGGAGTGCTTAAAGGGACAGTGTGTAAGATTTTTACCTGTTAATTACTGAAATTGAAGATACCCATTCAAAAATACATTGTTTTCCAAGCCTTTTCACTTCCATCATGAAATCAAAGTATTCTTTTGGACTTAGATATAGTCACATAAAAGGGGGATCTTCCCCATATAGAGGCAGCCATTTTGAATACGAGAGCCGCAGAAGGACATTTGGGCTCATCCTTCGCCTCGGCTCCTGCTAGCAGCTGCTCATGTGGGAGCGGAGGAGCGAAGGAGAGAAGGGGAAGGGGAGGGGGGAAGGGGGGAGCCTCGTGTAAAGAAGCATGCTGCTGTATCACACATCGTAATGGATATAACACGTATTTTGGACTAAATTGTTTTACTGGATTTTATTCGCTGGATCCTTATGGACAGATTGAGACCAAGTTTATGATGAAATACAGAGTTTGACCTGTGCAGAGCCTTCAAAGGTAAGATCAAAGGAGAAGTTCAGTTTGTCAACTGGACAAAGTTTGTTTGGTTGAAAACGTTTCG
Organism: Paratrypauchen microcephalus; assembly: GCA_036785185.1. Lineage (NCBI taxonomy): Eukaryota > Metazoa > Chordata > Actinopteri > Gobiiformes > Gobiidae > Paratrypauchen > Paratrypauchen microcephalus. The sequence goes on along the minus strand of JAVJIX010000045.1, from coordinate 5,602,272 downwards.
CCGCTCATCCGAGAGGCTTCGTCAGCTCTGGCCCTCATGCTGTTTCGACCCTGTTTATATCTAGCTGCAAAGGAGGAGCTATCTACCCTGAACAAAGCTCTGACCCCTCCCCGCTACTCTCTTTTGTTTTACGAATTCCTCTGGCGTCTTGTATTAGCATATCTATCAGCCCTAGGCTGCTCTCACTACACTGAAACCACTCTGAACCCATCAGCTAATCTGTCTCTTTGTATTTCAAATTTCTCTGGCGTCCAATTCCCTATTCACGACAACGACCCTCTCCACCCCTCTGCAATGGCTTGTCTGTCCTAATGATTCTTTGTTTGAGAATCGAATTATAGATGGGAGACAGGTTGTGTCTAACTCCCCCATTTCTGTTTAACGACGGATTCTCTTTTTTGACAAAAATAGCCTCTTTAACTCCCCTCTCAAACCAGTTCTTTTCCCTGGCTAAGATCTGAACCTCACTGTCCTCAAATGAATGGCCCGCGGCTTCTAGGTGAAGATGTACGGCAGATGACGGTCCGCTCTGGCCAGCCCGCCTGTGTTGGTACATCCTCTTGTGAAGTGGCTGCTTGGTTTCCCCAATATAGCGCTCACTGCAGTCTTCACTACACTGAATGGAGTAGACCACATTGCTTTGTTTGTGGCTCGGTGTTTTGTCCTTTGGGTGGACGAGTTTTTGTCTTAAAGTGTTTGTGGGTTTGAAATAAACTGGGATTTCATATTGTCTGAAAATCCTCTGTAGTTTTTCCGAAACGCCGGCCAGGTACGGAATCGCTACCCCTTTCCTCCTGGGTTCGGATTCTCTGTTGTCTTGTTTCTTGCCCTTGTCTCTCTTGGTTTTGTTGACAGCCCATTTAGGATATCCACAAACAGAGAGGGCTTCCTGCACATGTTGTTCCTCTTTCTCCTTACCCTCTGTGCTTGTGGGAACCACTTGGGCCCTGTGTTGCAATGTCCGAATAACACCTAGTTTGTGCTGCAGTGGGTGGTGTGAATCAAAAAGCAGGTATTGGTCTGTATGTGTGGGCTTCCTGAAGACTTCTACTTGGAGTCCCCGGTCTCCTCCTATTGTTACTGCACAATCTAAGAATGCCAATGTGTTATCATTAGCATCTTCACGGGTGAATTTGATATTAGGATCTACAGAATTGATATGTGCAGTAAAAGGTTCCAAATCTTGAATTTTGATTTTTGTGAAATTATCATCAACATAACGAAAACCAGTGTGTGGGAGGAGTGCCTGGATATGAAGCTAAGGCACTCTGTTCAAATTGTTCCATGTATAAATTAGCCATGATAGGGGAGACCGGTGAGCCCATCGCACAGCCGTGGATCTGCCTGTAAAAGTTCCCTCTGAACTGGAAATAGGTGGTATTTAGACAAATTTCCAGCAGTTGGCAGATTTGGTCAGGAGAAAGTTTGGTTCTCTCTTCTAGCTTGGAATCCTGTAGTAAACTCCTTCTCGCTGCTTCGACCGCTACAGCTGTGGGGATACAAGTGAAAAGAGAGGTTACATCAAAGGAAACCATTGTCTCATCCTGACCAAACTGAAGAGACTTAACTTTGTTTACAAATTCGGCTGTGTTCTCAATGTGGTGCTCCGTGTTACCCACCAATGGAGCCAAGATGGTTTTTAGGTGTTTGGCCAAATTATATGTGATAGAATCAACACTACACACAATGGGTCTGAGTGGTACTCCTTGTTTGTGAATCTTCGGGAGGCCATAAATGCACGGGATAGCATCACCAGGGTACAGTCTGAAATACAGTTGTAGATCAATGACTTCTTCTTTCCTCAACTTCTGTAAGCAATCAATGATCTTCTTTTTGTACCCATTGGTGGGGTCCCGTTTCAGTACTTCGTATGTTGTCGTGTCACTGAGTAGGCTGTTCACCTTAGCCTCATAATCAGCTGCGTCCAAGATCACCGTGCATCTCCCTTTGTCCGCAGGCAGGATTTGGATGCTCTGGTCCCTCTTTCACGCATCTTCAAAGGTAAGCTAAGTAAGCTAAGTTTTGTGCTTTTCTGTATAAAAGCCCCATGTGCTCGGGGAGTGATTGTTTTGCAGGGAAATGAATTGCATAGTCAAAAAGAGGAGACTGTAAGGTTTCATTTGATGTGTAGATTGTCATGAATCATGATCGGGATTGTGTGTTTTCATGCGAAAAGAAAAAAAAAAAGTGAACGGGGGACCGCGTTTTATGGATACAGCGGCGCGCGGTTCGTGCGCGGGCACGCGAGATGTCGGCGCTACGTCGCGCCCGGGTGACCCTCGAGGTCTGCCATAGCCAAAAGAGGAAGTGGAATAGCTACTAACCACCTATGCGCCACGAATCCTACACACTGTACCTTTAAGGACACTGCTAATATCTAACTGCAGGGAGGAGCTAACTAGAATGAAATTACTCTGAAGCTATCACACCTTTTTGTTTTCAGTTTCTGTCTGGGGTCTTGTTTAGCATACCCATTCAGTACCATAATGGGTGTTTTCACACCTCTGGACCTGGCTAGTTCTCTTGTTTTCTTTGTTTGTTTTGATTTAGGTTTGAGAATGGAATTATAAATGGGAGACAAATTGTGTCTGACCCCTCCATTCCTGTTCAAGGAAGGATTCTCTTTTTTGACAAAAATAGCTTCTTTAACTCCCCTCTCAAACCAGTTCTTTTCCCTGGCCAAGATCTGAACCTCACTGTCCTCAACGGAGTGGCCCGTGGCTTCTAGGTGGAGATGTAGGGCAGACTGAGGTCCTTTTAGGTGGAGATGTACGGCAGACTGAGGTCCTTTTAGGTGGAGATGTATGGCAGACTGAGGTCCACTCTGGCTCTCTCGTCTGTGTTGGTACATCCTCTTGTGAAGTGGCTGTTTTGTTTCTCCAGTGTAGCGCTCACTGCAGTCTTTACTACACTGAACGGAGTAGACCACATTGCTTTGTTTGTGGCTCAGTGTTTTGTCCTTTGGGTGGACCAGTTTTTGTCTTAAAGTGTTTGTGGAATAAGAAATAGACTGGGATTTCATACTGTCTGAAAATCCTAAGAAACGCCGGCCAGGTAAGGAATCGCTACCCCTTTCCTCCTGGGTTCGGATTCTCTGTTGTCTTGTTTCTTGTCCTTGTCTCTCTTGGTTTTGTTGAAAGCTCATTTAGGATATCCACAAACAGAGAGGGCTTTCTGCACGTGTTGTTCTTCTTTTTCCTTACCCTCTGTGCTCATAGGAACCACTTGGGCCCTGTGTTGTAATGTCCGAATAACTCCCAGTTTGTGCTGCAGTGGATGGTGTGAATTAAAAAGCAGGTATTGGTCCGTGTGTGTGGGCTTCCTGAAGACGATTAGATAATGTTGTCCACACGCAGGATTAGGGGTGAGATAAGAACAGTTAGAGCTAGAATAGTGCATTATGGGTTGTTTTGGTGCAGCTTTTTTGAGTATAGACTATAGGCTGTGGATATAAATGAGTCATTGTCAATAAAAAAAACCTGCAGATCCAGCACTAGTGTATCTTTAAAGAGGAAATATTATGCAAAATGGAGTTTGGATAGCTTTCTACCGTCAAAAACCTGCCTGACATGCTCTCCCAGGCTCTATTCGAACCCAGTTTATGATTAGCAGTAAGAGTTTATCCAATTCTCAGCCCACAAGCCCACGTCACCCATGCGCCTACACATTTTTTATTTTTTTTTAATGAATGTACAAAAACAGGATACAAAACTATGCGCTATAACTTCACAAACCTAATGCGATGTGCAAATCTGACAAATGAACAGAACAGGGCTGGGAAAAGACTAGTGGTGGGCGATACCAGAGATTTTTGTTTCGATCCAATACCGAGTAATACTATGGTAAATTACCGCAATATCGATCCAATACGATACCAATGAGTTCTGTATTGAAATGCATTACTATAAAAGTGTTTTCCTTATCATTATCTTCAAACTAATCTAAAAAAAAGAAAAGATATAAAAAGAAAAGATATATTGTACTAAGATTTGTTGTTTTTTTTTCCTCAATATTTTTTTCTAGAGTATTGATACCTCTGTCAGTATTGATTTATTTAAATTCAGTATTCATCCGCATTATCGGAATGTAATGTGATAGCACTCTGAAGGGGGAGCGACTTGGCACAGGTTAAAGGAAAGCGGGACTAAGAGCATCAAAAACAAAAGTGACATATTCGACTACTCATTTTACTAAAACGCGGTTAAGATAGTTAAGATTTTTGCAAATACGTTCAAACTTTGACGTATGTTAGCTTTAAAATTGCACTTCCTGGTTGGAAATCGTGGCATCACACCGGTGTATTCATAACTGTTGCCGAACAGAATTGTACGCACGAAATATTACCCGACAAATACAAAGAAAACACCTTTACCTTGTTGAATTCATGATTAAAGTATCAAAAAAAAAAAAGAAAAACAAAATCTTGTGATTGTGCCGAACTTTTGTATAGAATTCTCCGTCTATTTCCTGTCATTTTCAACATATTTTGCAACTTTTCTTCACAAATTACTTCATGGTTTGTATAAAAATCATTTAATTTATAAATGTATAGATTATTTTTCAGAATCATTATTGAGTTGGTGAATTTGAGGGCTGGTGGAACATATCATTGCACATTTTAACTGCGCTGAAATTGGACTGATGTGCGCAAACGTCGAGCAATTCAGATAATCCCCTTTCCTTCGCTAACGCCATAATTTGTATTTACAATAATTATAATCCCAAAAATTAGAGAATTATAAATATGTCACACACACTTTAAACATGTTAATAAATTGGTATCTGCAAATATAGCACTTTCAAAACAATACAACTTAAAATGGCGATCTAAATATGTTATGTGTTTGCAATTTTTGGTTCTTTTTGGTTCAGGATTTGTCTCCGGATATGTCTTTGGTTTGCCTGGAATGTTCCACAGTATGACATTACACAGCCCTGTTTTACATTTATGAAGTGGTTTTATAACTCAAATATACCTTGAAAAACAGGCATTCTGGCGAGTGGGGGTTGCCTCTACCCAGATCTAACCTTGAACTTGGTCTGGTTTGGTTTCCTTAAAGATAGAAAGGTTTATTACCACCACCAGAAAAGTTACACAATGCACCTTTACCGTGCAGACTGGAGCGAAGGGGGTGGTTGGGGTATATAAAGTGGTGGAAAGAGGTTGTGGAGCATCCATGAGAGAGGAGACAAGGTGAAGAACACACTGTCAGGGGGGCTTATCGACAGAAGACCCTCAGGGAGTGACCGGGGAATAGGTGTGCCGGTGCATGTGCGGACGTGTCAGTCCTGATGATGTGCCGTGTCAACTCCAGTAAAGGTCCATCCACTCTGATGGGCCCCAGGTACCATTGACATTGTCCACACTCCACAACCGGTGTTTTAAAGGGGGGGGGGGTGATGTGAAAGAACTGGACCTGAGACGTGCCCTCTAGAGATTGTATGGATTCAGCTGAATTCTACTAGTATTTACAATGTTGTGATGCTCTCTGAAACAGAAAAATAAAACAAAAAGAAATTGAATTGGATTGGTAGAGGATTACCTTCAAGTGTGTATGACAGGTTTTTCTTATTTTGACAGTACCTGTTGTAAATATAAATGATAGCTTTATACTACCGTATTTTTCGGATTATACTTTTTGGGGGAAATTTATTTTATAAAATCAGAGACCAGGAACCAGGATTTCCTCTTGAAAGGCATGTATTTCAATTTTAAAGACAATAGTAACAATAACAACAGAATACAGAACAACGGCCTGTTAACGTAACATATTAATATGTTACGCTAAAATGTAACTATAAATAATATAAATATAAATATCATAATAATATAAATAACATACCGTAATAAGTTTTCAGATAACTATAAAATACATAACATACCGTAACAAGTTTACCAAACTCTCCATCTCACTCCGAATCACTAAATCCACTGAATTCTTCATCCTTGGTGTCACTTCGGAGCAACTCCGTGAATTCTGGAGGTAAACGGCGCGCCTCTTCCTCTTCTGCGTAGCTGTCGCCAGACTCAGCATCAGTTCCAGTTAGAATTATTCCAGCCTTTCTGAATCCCGACAGGATGGTTTCGGTTGTCACTGAAGTCCATGCTTTGTCGATCCATCCAATGACTTCCAGGAAAGTCACGAGAGGGTGCAATTTTAATATATAGCGGTAGCGGTAGTTTTCAAGTCAAGCCACAAGAGGGCGCTCAAGGCTTGTGAAAATTTTAATAATTTAATTTTTTAATTAATTTTAATATGAGTCGCTCCAGAGTATAAGTCGCAGGACCACCCAAACCATGAAAAAGTGCGACTTATAGTCCAAAAAATATGATGCTGAAGAAGCTTTTTGTGAGGAAAAGTTGAAAAATGTATTGAACATTACTGGAAGTAGAGAGTTTCATACGGATGATATCACACTAGGGAGAATTATATCGAAAATTTTGACACAATTTACCCAAGAAACACATTTTTCCCCAATATTTTAAGAATTTTTCAAGAAAATAAATGTGTTCTTTTTCATTTTTTTCATCAAATATTATTTTAGAGGAGTACTGGCCCAGTGTACCACATCACACTAGGGTGAATTCTGTCAAAGTTTGGCACAATTTACCCAAGAAACACATTTTTCCCCAATATTTTAAATGTTTCAACAAAATAAATGTGTTCTTATGAATTTTTTAAAATCAAATATTAATCAGTATGGATATTAGAATAGTACTGACCCAGTGTATGACATCAAATCAAAGTTAAGTTTATTTATAATGCGCATTTAAAACAGCTAAAAGTGTTGTTAGTGTTGTTAGGTAACAGTAAATGTATTCCCTAGTGTGATGTCATGATCGAAGTATAATTTGAACCCTAAAAAATGGCTAAATTGAGGGGAAAAAAACATTTACAGATTTGTGCCTACTCTTAACCAGTCACTGAGCATACAGAAACACACACTGACAAAGTTTATTCACAAGATATTCTTCAAAATGAAAGCAAAATTAAATTACCAGAACAAGTCCGGAGAAACAAGGCACCCTTGACCAACCTGGTAACTCAAATTTGTCTTACTTTTGAAGTCAGAAATCTTCTATTTTTATCTTTTTCTGCCCTCGCTCTGATCTCCTCTGCTCCGCTGCCTGAACTTGTAACTGGAGCTGTGATCATAAATTAATTGTATAAATTATCCAAAGCCGAGTCTCTCCTCTGGGTTTGTAAGTTATATGCGCTCTCTTAGGAAGCATTATGCCACTATCATTTTCGGGTCACTAAGATTGAATAAATGCAAATGAAAATAGTAGTGTTTAATCTTAGTTTTATTGGAGAATGTTAATCATGTGGATGAATTTATAGTGAGAGAAATGTAAAAGGTTGGGCAGTGGGTTAAATGTGTTGGGTTAGGGGGAAAAAACGATAGTTGGAGGATTGGAAATAAAGAAATAATGTAGTTTTCTTAATATTTTTTCAGAGATGGACTACACTAATCATTTTGTTAACTGCTGTAGCCATACCATCTTGTCAAAGTCGTAAGATCTCAAAAGCTCAGCAGGGCCGGGCCTGGTTACTTCTTGGATTAGAGAACCCTGGGAATACCACACAGGGGGGGCGCTAGTGTCAAAAACTGTTGTCGTGTCCTTAGGCAAGACACTTCACCCACATTGTCTAGTATGAAAGTGGAGTGTGTATGAGGTTTTTATACAACGCTTTTCCACCTTCGAGGCACCGAAAGAGCTTTACAACATGCAACCACTCACCCCCTCACACACCAGTGTACGCAGACACTGGGGGCGAGGTGGTGGAAGTGTCCTGCCCAAGGACACAACGGCAGCATTCATCTGTGGGAGCTGGAATCGTACCGCCAACCTGTGGGAAGCGGATCTGACCGCTCAACCAGTGATGCTTTTTTATGTCAAAAGCGGGATTCGAACCGCCACCTCCAGCCACTGGTAATGGTTGGAGGGGCTGATGCCGCAGATTTCCAGCCTTGTTCCATCAGTGTGTCCCGGGCAGATGTGGCTACAATAGGAGTTTACCACCACTGGGTTATACAGCGCTATATAAATACAATGATTCATTCATTAGTAACTGTTTATTTATAGTGCATTCTGTCTTTGTACCCCAAAGCAAGACACTTTACACATCTTCCCATTGTATACCTATGAGTCATTGGCTGATTGAGTGAGTGGCTACAACAGCAGCATAAACAAAAATCCTGTAATGTCTGGAATGTTCCACTGTATGGCATTAAATCACTTTTTTATTTCCAAAATGTACATTGAAAAACGGTAACAGCAGGGCGGCAGTAGCTCAGTTGGTAGAGCGTTTGTCTACTGATCCAAAGGTTGGTTGCGTCAAACGACGTGGGGCTGTCCTCCCGTGGACCCACCACCCACAGGAGGGTCCATGGGGGCCGGTGCGTTGAGATCTGAGCTTGGACTGCTGCCCCCGTGTCCCGAACTCAGAAAAAGTGGAAGAAAATGAATGAATGAACAACAGATAGTATCACCACTAAATTTCGATAACCAAACAATGTACGCGAACATCTGCCTAATTTTTAAAATTATTCATGGTATTGCTGCCCTTCCTCTGAGAAGGTTTGTCACACTGAGCTCTGAAAAAACGACTCGTAGTGCTCCAAAATGTAGGGCCTCTTTTAGTAAAACTGCCTTCTCTTTTATTGCCATGAGTCAGTGGAATAGTTTGCCAAATGAGATTATACCGTACAAGTTTTCAAACGTTTGCACATCGAACAAAGAAATGGCTACTATCAAAGCAAATTTGCACTCATTAGTGATGAATGTCTGAGTGAGGATAGGACTGGTGAGTGTGTGTATGGATGTATAAACATGAATTTTTTTTTAAATGTTTTTTTTAGAAATGGCATAGTGAGGGTCAGAACTTTATCTGATATGTATGCACATATGTGATTATTCTTATGCACTGGTCCATTACCCATTTACAATCTCTGTCATAGTATATTTAATTAACATCAACCTGTCCCGGGACTACAGGTGGAAATTAGCATTTTTGCTATAACCTGGAACCTGCATCTTTCTTTTGTTTATTTCAAAGGTCAATGAAATGTTGTGCACTGTCCCTGTGCAAATAAATAAACCATACCATACCATAACATTGAAAAACATGCATTCTTTCTGCAAGTGGGATCGGCTCTCCACAGATCGGACCAGCAACACGGCCTGGCGGTGGTGTCACCTGCTCGTCTCCGTGGAGATACATACGGCAAGTTCAGTGACAGGTTGTGTAACATTCTAAGCAAAGCAAATACATCTCCACGGATTCTCACGCAAGCTGTTTTTGAATGCATCACTGACAGATTTCAAAGCACAATAAAGTCGTCTCACCTGTTTATTCTAATCGTATCATTAATCTGTCCGCTTTTGCCTTACATCTAGACCGAAAGGCGGATTTGCTGTCAACATGTGAAGGCTTGACGCTCGCTTTCCAGAGCTAAACGGCCGTCTGGCCTTACAGTATCTGCTTTGTTTTGTTTTGTGGGCTTATGCTAATTACACCTCCAAAGCGAACACGTGGAAATAGCACAGCGCGGAACACGGCTACGTTCTAAACTTAGATCCCCAAAGAGACACGAGATCAGGCATATCTGCGAGGGAAACGGATATTAGGAGAACGCTCCGCAGTGCACGCCGTGGTGTAGTCAGCGTACGGCGGTGATAATGATAAAGAATGATAAAAGAATAATGTATGGGGAGAAATCAGTTTGTACATTGAAATTCAGCGAGAACCTTTTTGAAATTTTAATTTGTTTTGAAGTGCAAAGTAGTCACCATTTCATCGACGGCCCATTGTAAAAGATGTATGTAGTGGGTACAGTTACGGGAGTACAAAAGTTGTACTCGTGTAATAGCACTGTTACTTCAAAAGAATATTACTCAAGAAGTACAAAAGAATAATGTATGAATGTCAGGGGGTAAAATCAGTTCAAACATTACAATTCAGCGAGAAACATTTTGAAATTTGAATTTGTTTTGAATTGCAAAGTAGTCACCATTTCATCAACATCCCAATAAAAAAACAAAAATGAAAAACGAAAGTAATAGTGGGTCGTATATAGAATTTTTTTTTACTGAAGAGTATTATTACTTCAAAACGTCTAAAAAAAGTCTAAAACAGTATGAAATCTACTTCATGTATTTTAAATTAAGGAAGTTTTTGAAGTAAGAATTGTAGGAAGTATTGCTCAATTCTTTTTTTGTGAAGCTACATCAAGGAAGTCTATTTTTTTAACCTTTTTTTTGAAGTAAGAATTGTAGGAAGTATCAAGGAAGTATCTATTTTTTCCTTTTAATTTTTTTAATTTCTGAAATAAGAATTGTAGGAAGTATCTTTTTTTTTTTAAGCTACATCAAGGAAGTCTATTTTTTATTTTTATTTTTTTTATTTAATTTGTTTCTCTATTTTTTTATTTTTAATTTGATTGTATTTTTTTGCATGTTAACGTAATATATGTAGTCCAATAAGGAAATTAATTTCAAAGGTCTCATAGCAGTTTAATTTTCTTTATATTTATTTAATATATTAGTAAAAAAAATAAAAAATTAGCTGACCATAAAAAAAAAAGAAAAAACATTCATTCATTTATTTATTCATTTCGAGCAGCTCAACACAAGGAAATAAATACATGTAACAAATATACAGTCAAATACATTCGTTTTTTTGCTCAATAAAGAATGGGAAGAAGAAAACTTATCGAATCCCACCCCTGTCTTCCAAAACATAACTTAAATTATTGATTAGCTTCCTTATCAGTTCAGTTGAAAAACAAAGGCAAAATCCATTCTTGTACAAAAAAAAACAGGGACAATAAATTACACATACGTTGTTTTTATCAGGAACATTTAAAGGTCCCATGGCATGAAATTTTAACCTTCTGAGGTTTTTGAACGTTAATGTGAGCTCCCCTACCCTGTTTAGCACACACACACACACACCCCCCTTCCCCCATGGCTAAAAGTTGGGAAATGTGTAAACTGTGCATTTGTGATCCTTTTCCACATTTGAAAAAAAGACAGCCCAAACGGGCGATTCTGAACAAGGGAACTTTCTGACGTCACACTCGCGGAAAGGTTTCCACCCCCCGTCTGGATGTCTACCCACCGTCTCTGGAAATCACGCCCAGAGAGTTTGGACCGCAAACAAGTTACGCAATGCGAGATGCGTTTTTTTAATTTGCCTGGAGACACGTGAGAGTGTTTCCAGGCTCGGATGTCCTTTATCCGAGCCTCCGAACCTCTGAAACAGCAGTGGTTTAATTTTATTTTCTGTGGAAATGTGTTTTTTTTCATGGAACGCATCTCGTATCTTCCTTCGCTCTTAAAACACAGAAGTGGGTGATAGCGCACATCGCACCGCTAATCCAGGAAACAGCGGCCTATTTGGCCACACCCCCACCCGCTGCACTGGCCTGTCTCAGTCCTCCTCATTTGCATTCAAGCAACAACGCCCAGAATAAAGCGTTTCAGAGACGTATTTATGACTCTGACTGTGTTCATGAGGCTCTCTCATGCACTGAGGCTTGATTTTGAAGAAGGATTCATTTACTGTATTAGGGAACCACTAAGGCGCCATATAAAAGCATCAAGAAGTACCATGTCATGGGATCTTTAAAGACAGCAACAGCAACAAACAGAAAAAAATCACTAAATTCTACATTGCGCAAAAGATTAAATATGAATAAAATATTGCATATCTATAATAAAAATCAAGGTCAACGTTGTCTGCCTCCCTCGCCGTTATTTTCATTACAATAGTCAGAATTGTAGTCTAAAGTTCTCTCTCAAGATTGACTCTTTTATTTGCACGAGACATTTCCGAAAGACTTTGAGAACGCAGACACAAAGAGATTTGGAATGAGATGAGATAGACGCAGAGAAAGAGGGAGGGAGATATGCTTATTCAAAAAAAAAAAAAAAAGAAAGGAATGGAAGGGGGGTACTGATTATCTATTCTGAATGTGCACTGTTGGAGCAGATCCTCTCTCTCTACTTCTCTCTCCATCCCTCTATCTTTTTCCTGTCTCTCCCCATTCCCTAAATCCTCTAACACTCCACATTTCCCTCCAACTTTTCCTTTGATTTTTCTCCCCTCTCTTCCCCTCTCTATTTTCTTTTATATCTTTTCATTCTCTTTCTTCATCCCACCTGACTCTCTTTTATATCTCCCTCTCTCTCTCTCTCTCTCTCTCTCACTCTTTCTCTTACTGTCTCTCTTGTCTCTCTACCTTTCTTCTTGTCTCTCTTTCTCTATCTCTCCCTTCTCCCTTTTTCTCCCTTTCTCTCTTCCTTTGTCTCTCTCGCTCACTATATATATTGCTCTCCTTGTCCATCTCTTCTCCTCCTTTCTCTCTCTCTCTCTCACTTTCTTGTCTGTCTCTCCCTCTCTTTACCCCCCTCCCTCTCTTTACCCCCTCTCTCTTTTACTCTTTTTCTCGCTCACTAGCCATCTCTCTCCCTCTTTGTCAATCTCTCTTCTCTCTCTCTTACTTTCTCTCTCCTTGTCTCGCTCTCCCCCTCTATCTCCCTTCTCTCTGTCTTTGTCTCATTTGCTATTTCTCTCTCTCTTTGTCCATCTTCCTTCTCTCCTTAGCTCTCTCTCTCACATTTTCTCTCTCCTTGTCTCTCTCCCCCCTTTCTCCCTTCTCCCTCTCTCTGTCTTTCTATCACTTGCTATTTCTTACTCTTTGTCCTTCTTTCTTCTCTCCTTTGCCCTCTAACTCTCTCTCTCTCTCACTTGCTGTGTCTCTCTCTCTCTCTCTTTGTCCATCTCTCTTCTCTCTCTGTGTCTCTCACTTGCTATCTCTCTCCCTATTTGTTCATCTCTCCTCTGCTTCTCTCTCTTCTTGTCTCTCATTTTCTCTCTCCTTGTCTCTCCCTCCCTCTCTATCTCTTCTCTCCCTCTCTCTCTCGCTCTCTCTTACTTGCTATCTCTCTCCTTCTTTGTCCATCTCTCTTCTCTCCTTCGCTCTCTCACTTTCTCTCTCTCCGTCTCTCTCTCACTTGCTGTTTATCTCTTTGTCCATCTCTCTTCTCCCCCTCACTCTCTTTCTTTCATTTTCTCTCTCCTTGTCTCTCTCCCTTCTCCCTGTCTGTCTTTCTCTTTCACTTACTCTTTGTCTATTTCTCTTTCCCTCGCTCTCTCCCCCTCTATCTCCCTTCCCACTCTTTGTCTCGCTCACTCTTTCTCTCTCTCTTACTCACCATCTCTCTCTCTCTCTCTTTGTCCATCTCTTTTCTCCCTCTCTCTCTCTGTCTCTCACTTGCTATCTCTCTCCCTATTTGTCCATCTCTCCTCTCCTTCTCTCTCTCCCTGTCTCTCACTTTCTCTCTCCTTGTCTCTCTCTCTCTCTTACTTGCTATCTCTCTCCCTCTTTGTCCATCTCTCTTCTCTCCTTCGCTCTCTCACTTTCTCTCTCTCTGTCTCTCTCTCACTTGCTGTTTATCTCTTTGTCCATCTCTTTCTCCCTCTATCACCCTTCCCCCTCTTTGTCTCGCTCACTCTCTCACTCACTATCTCTTCTCTCCCTCTTCGCTCTCTCGTCTCTCCTCCTTGTCCTCACCTCACCTCTCGCCGGAAAAGGCAAATCGGAGTGTCTGAAAAAGAAGCGACAGTATAATAACTTCAGCCAGGAAACCCCCACTTAGAGCTGACACTGCATTAGAGCTGTCTCCGCCACTTTATTTCACGCCGCTGCGGAGGGGAAGGCAAAAGTTACACAGTAGGGCTTTATTCTCGAAGTCTTTGAGGATCTAATTTCAAAGTTAGAAAATGAACACTCAAAGAAGGCGGGTGATGGCGTGATCATAACTTCAGTGACTTTTTGACCTGCGTGAAGCTGGCGTTCCATCAGGATTTTTAATTAATTAATCTAATTAATCGCATTTTAATCATGTCAGAGTGAGTGAGTGAGCGAGGGATCAAGCGAACAAATGAACCCACTTTGCGATTGAGTTTGTCGGTTTTTCTGTGCTCATTTTGCTCATTCGTTTCCCAAATTCTGTGAGTGTGGTTTGTTGGTTTGGTGGTTTGTTGGTTTGGCGGTTTGTTGGTTTGGCGGTTTGTTGGTTTGTTGGTTTGTTGGTTTGTTGGTTTGGTGGTTTGGTGGTTTGGTGGTTTGTTGGTTTGTTGGTTTGGTGGTTTGGTGGTTTGTTGGTTTGTTGGTTTGGTGGTTTGTTGAAGTGCGCTCACGCTCGCTCTATCTATCACCGGTAACAATGGAACTTGTCCGGACGTGTTTATCGCTCAAATGATCCGTCAGGATGGAGCAGCTTCGGTGATCGGAAAATTCTTTTTTACAAAAGCTCCAAATCATGGCGTTCTTGTTGATTGTCCCGTCTTCGTTCTTTTTATCAATAAACTTGCCGTTCAAAGACCCTGGCAGCGATTTGCTCACAGCACGCCAAATTTAATTGAATTGCCACAATTAATTGCGTTAATTTTTATAACGCGTTAATTTGCAGTGTAATTAATTAATGTAATTAACGTGTTAACCTGACAGCCCTAATGTTAACACTTTTTATTTATTATATTCATTTATGGTTTACTGTCTTTTATTGTAGTAGTTTGTCTGTACTACACTTTGGAAATAAAGTGGATTGGATTCAGAATTTATTTACTAAAAGTCAAAAGTACTCAAAAATAGTTAATATTCCCAGTCAATATAATGCAGCTATTACATTTTACAGGGTCCTTTTTCAGTAATTCTACAATCCTCCGGCGTTGTATGAGTAAAATCCTTTTCCATTGAGTTAACCTCCATTGTATTCTGACACAGCATTATAACCTGTATCCACACGACTCCATTAACTACCATTGTGGGTTCAAGATGCTCAATGGCTCGTGAAAAGGTGCTATAAAGGCACAACAATCGCACCATATACCCCAACAGTAAATAATATCTCTACGGTTACACTACGGGGACTAAATATCAATAAGACATCTCGCCGGATCTAATTTCAAAATGGATGAAAAAAATAGGCTTTGGGGATAGGGGAGAGGCGAAAATATATTAAAATGTCAAACGCTCGAATCTATGGATGCGCGATGTATATTAATTCCAAAAGGAAGTACTGTGAAAGATATTGGTGATTTATCTCCCTCCAGCAGAAGTATCATTTTTCACCTGAGTGGCCAGCTGATTCGGCGCTGCTCCGGAATGGGCACGGCGTTTTCCACTTGGGAAATTCCATTACGGGCCAGCGGCGAGGGGACAGAGGGGAGGGACCGCGAGGGGGTTGTAGTCGCAGAGATACGAAAAGGTGTGAGGAATGGAAGTGAGTTTGCAGGTTGAGGTGGTGCTTCGATTTATCACGGAATTCTTGGGGGGAAAAAAAAATAAAAACAACAATGAAAATCTGACAAATGGGTCAATCGTCCAGCAAGGTACTCCTGACGATAGACTTTGGACAAAATCTAGAGTAGAGCTGGAATGATTAATCAACAAATTGTGACTAGATAACTACTGGTAATTTGCATTTTGCATTCCTTGGGGGTGTGATGCTAACTGTTGACACTGCTCTGTCTGAAGACTTTTTCTTAGACTTTTTTTTTTGGAGTTTAGACAAGATCTAGAGTAAAGTTAAAATTATTAATCAACTAATCGTGACCGGTTGACGGTTGAGAGTTTGTGTCTGATGCCATCAATCTTCCCTGGGGGTATGTTGCTAACTTGAGGCACTGCTCTGTCTGAAGTTCTGTTACCTAAGATAAACTTGAGTGATTCTTGAAAAGATAAGAGACTCCAAGGTCGTTTTCACACCAGGAAAGTTTGATACTTCACTTGCTTTGGTCCGGACCAAATTTTTTTATATATTTTTTATTTTGGTGCGAGTCGCATTCACACTGCACTTTTTTGTAAGCGGACCAACATCTATAAACAAAACCACATGTGCTGAGGTCGCTCAGCCATTGGACAGAAATGAGCCGTGTCAAAACGCCGTGTCCAAACACGGAAGGAGGAGAATCATACGTACTGTTTTCAACCTAGCCTTAGTGATATGGTTTGCTCCATTTTTACAGTTCGCACAAATGTTTGAGCAGCATCGTGAGGTTTACACTATTGTACAATCAATTTCCAAACGACGAAGACACAGGGCAAGACGGCTACGGAGGACAGCGCTCATGTGCGCATCAAGTTCTGACTCTTGCTCTTCACGCAAAACGTAAGTAAGCCTCGTTTAGTTTAGTTTAGTTTCGTCAGCCTCGGTTTCCCATAATGCTCGACATACGACGGGAGCTCGTTAAGTACAAAAAGCCAACTTGTGTTGGATTGAGTCCAGTCTGCATTCTCACCTCAAACGAACCGCACCAGGATTCGTATGGAACCGGACCGAGCTTTTTAGGTGGTCTCGGTTCGCTTGTTTTTGTTTACTCCAGATCGAGATTTTTGGTTTTTATTCACACCAGCCCAGTTTAAACGAACCAAACAAGGCAGGTGTGAAAATGATCTAAATAAGAATAAATAAATTAAGATTTTCATTAATAATACACTTAATTAAAAAAAATAAAAACAATAATGAAAATCTGACAAACAGGGCAATTGTCCAGTTAGGTACTACTGATGATAGACTCTGGACAAGATCTAGAGTAGAGCTGGAATAATTAATCAACTAATCGTGACTGGTTGACGGTTGAGAGTTTGTGTCTGATGCCATCAATCTTCCCTGGGGGTATGTTGCTAACTTGAGGCACTGCTCTGTCTGAAGTTCTGTTACCTGAGATAAACTTGAAGTGGAGCTTTGTTTTAACACAGTCTGACCATAAAGAACTGACTTGGCTGTAACTGCAACAGGTGAATTGATTTGTGCTGTTAAAAAAGTTCCTCTCAAATAAAACCGCAGTCACAAGCGCTTTAGCACTAACCAACATTTATTTTTCTTTTCATCACTCTCACCATTTTGGGGGGAAAAGCAAACACTGAGACAAGACCATGAACGCTCGTATTGATCACAGGCTCCTGAAAAATGTCAGTGTTTGTAAATGTGTGCATTGTGTGTCCATGGTAACTGCTGAATATTCCACCATTGACATACATGTAGAACACCCTCAGCTTGATGTTGATGTTACTGTGAAGTACTTTGGACTTTGGTCAAGATCTAGAGTGGTCAATGATGAATCAGCTAATTGGGACTAGTTGACTATAAAAAATCTCATTATCTGGACTATAAAGACTCAAAAATGCAAATGAAAAGACTTTTTTTTAATATAACAGTGACAGTTATTACCAAAATGTCAAAATAAGAATCAATAAATTCAGATTTTCATTAATAATACACTTAAATAATACGAAAATTCTCAATCTAGAAGTCTTAGTTGCAGCCCAAATCTAGAGAAGGGTATTTATTCTCTCTTTTATTTAGTTACTTTTTCTCTAGGCCAGTAAAGTGGGCATTGCCAAGCTAGTTTGCATTGTTCAAGTCTGCACTGCAAAGATACTGCTGTAGTCATGAAAAATGTAGCTGTAGTCTCTGGGTATCATTTTTCTTTGCCAATTTTAAAGACGCAATGTGTAACTTTTCTGGTGGAGCGTCCGTTAAATGCTTTTTTTTCCATGGAGATGTTATAGCTTTGTCTGGAATGTTTCACAGTATGGCATTAAACCTATTTCTATCTTCATGGAGACCAAACCAGACTAAGTTACAGATCAGATCTGAGGAGAATGCCAGTTTAGATATTTTTGAGCTATAAAACCACCTGTAGATAAAAAAAAGCCAATATTTGCAGTTTAGCTAGATTAAAATCTTTGAAAAATACCATAGTGAGAGAAAATTAAGAAACACTTCTCTGAATGGACACTGCACAGTACACTAAATCAGCAGCTTTTCATTTTAAAAGGATTGTTCCTTTTGATTTGACCAGTCCAGACCTCCTCTTTCTCATTATTTGCCCATTACTCCAAATCCTGTCTCTTAACCGTCGTAATCAGTGTTTGTGCATGCGGAGGCACGTCTGTCAGCGAAGTCCAAGCAGGGAGTGGCAGGGATCGATACGAGCCGTGCACATGGCGTAAAAAAAAAACAAAAAACTAGTCCCTGCGTCCTTGGGCTAAAGCTAAAGCCCATTAGTTACCTGCGGCGACGAAGACAAGCCAACGCCGTCTCAGTGCATCCGCGACCGCTCCAAATTCAGGTCCCCAACGTTAATGCTATGTTTGCATGGAATCAACAAGAAGCTTCAATATTTGCAGAGGAGAATCGAAGGCTCAAACAGGCTAAATGAATTGCACTGGGTTGTGTTTGGCACATGGGGCTTCTCTTATTTACCTGATATTGTTCGGAATAATTGTCTAATTTTAAGATTTTGTTTCTTGTCGTACTGTTTTTCAACAGCCTAACTGTGTAGCTCAAAATGATTCCAGATATTTCATTACAACAAGTTTTGGGTTTTCTTCAGGGCTTCAAGACTCATCTCAGTTAAATCACAATGGTAAAATTTTTGAACCATCATAATTTACTCGACAAAAATCAAAGAATGCTAACCCTCCAGTTCAGATCTGTACAGTTTAAATGCTTTTGTCAATTCTTTTAAAGACATGAATACATTGATTTTAGAGTATTTTGACATAATTTAACCATATAATTGAAAGAATCTGTTAATTTAAGTAACTTTCACAACTTTTCACAACTTTTCAGGATCAGAAGAACCTGTTGACTCGCTAAGATAGTCAAGAAGTTCCTGCACCTGCATGATTCCATAAAAATACAAAATTAAAACCATACTTGGAAAAATTTTCTATGGAGATACAGTGGTCCCTTGTTTATCGCGGGGGTTACGTTGTAAAAATAACCCGCAATAAGAGAAATCCGCGAAGTAGGACAACTTTATATTTTACAATTATTCTACATGTTTTAAGGCTGTAAACGCCTCACCACACACATTATACACTTTCTCAGACTGGAATTAAGGTTTTCTCACATTTCTCTCTCATTCTCTCATTTAAACACTCAGATTTTCAACAAAATGTATTAATAATGAAGCGGGGAAGGGGGGGGGGGGGCTGAAGTGCACCCGCTCATCGTGGTCAAATTTGTGATAGTGCAGCATGACCGGTGCGAGGCCACGCGTCCCACCCAGAGCTGCGAGCACGAGACCGAGGCCTCCCCCTCGGGACCGCGTCCACCGCCAATGACGCAGTCCGAGCCACGAAGCGAACACGCACATCAAACCTCGACATGAATGCCGCACGGTGGTTCAATCCTGGTTTAGACCTGGTCTAGTCCTGGTTTAGTCCAGGTTTAGACAAATCGGCAAAGGTCTACAGTCCTTTAGCCAATCAGGACACAGAACACAATGTTGATACACAAAAAAAATTGAAATAAATAAATAAATAAATAAATAAAAATCCGCGAAACAGCGAGCCCGCGAAAAGTGAACTGTGATATAGCGAGGGACCACTGTATACATTCTATATATTCGTTCTGTATTTTGGAATATTATAGCCAAAGGAACTACATATTCAAGACTAGCAGGAAGGAGTCAGGTTTGTGGAGATGCAAGCCCACTCACAATAAGGATGCATGTTTTTAAAATCAACATTCCTCGTAGTGCAGTTGCCTTGCCATTTTATATTGTAATTCTCACCTGCTCAGGGACTACACGTGGAAACTAGCTTCAGCTATAATCTGGTGTAAAGCATCTTTAATGTTTTTGCACATTTTCCCTGTCAAATAAACAAATAATCTAAAAACTGCTAAAAGAATTGCGTTGGTTTGTTTTGGTCAAATAATTTTCAAGATTCTAAAAAAGAACTGATTAAAATTCTGAAAAACTTCCCATTACCTATTGTTCCGTGCCAAGCCAATTACAAATTCATCTGCACGCCTCTTCCTGCTCCTCCTTCCCCGTGTTTGCCACTTGTTTTATTATTCATGTCCTCGCTTCTCTTTGTAAATAGCCCCGGACCGCCCAGTCAGCTAGCATGTACCGCGGAGAGAGCGCATTCAGCCAGCCCTGACAAAACATTCCCCACTGTAAAAGCTTTTAAAAGAAAAGGTGGGAGGAAAATGTCACGGCGGACCAAGTGACCTGCACCGCTCCGTTCCGAATGGTGCGAAAAGTGCCTCCCGCAGCAATACGGGAGCTGTTGAATTATTCACTTTTGTGTCATGTCCGTCCATGTGTTGGCAAACTAGATGTCTCAAATCTGTGGTTTTGAAGAAAATATATCCGATTGAGGTGAGGGCGGGATGAAATTTTAAACGTGTTTCTTCATTGCGTTTGCATTTTGCATGGGGTGTGGCTTATCCGACATTGTGTTTTAAGAAAAGTGCTGGTGGTTAGACAGGCATGCCCCATCTCGCCCCTCTTCTCACGCAAGCGTTTCATTCCTCATTCACTCAGGTTATCCTAAAGGACACATATTATTGGCATGTAATTTACTTTTTTATGTTTTTGTTGTATTACAAATGTAATAAACATATTTGTTAAAAAAAGAGGAGAAATCAGATACATCTTTCTTTAAGCTTTTAGCCATGTTATAAAATTGTGTGAAGAATCCCTCAGTCATCCAGGTAGAATCAATGGTAAAAGGAGAAATTCAATTTGTCAACTGGACAAAGTTTATTTGGTCGAAGACGTTTCACAGCTCATCCAAGCTACTTCGTCAGTTCTGGTTAGAGTTCTGGTGGACACTGCTTATATCTAGCTGCAGGGAGGAGCTAACTACAATTACTCTGAAACTATCCCACCTCTTTGTTTTGAGTTTCTGTCTGGGCTCTTGTTTAGCATACCCATTCAGTATCATTATGGGTGTTTTCACACCTCTGGACCTGATCTGGCTAGCCCTACTGTTTTCTTTGTTTGTTTTGATTTAGGCTTGAGAATGGAATTATACAGTAGATGGGAGACAAATAGTGTCTGACCCCTCCATTCCTGTTCAAGGAAGGATTCTCTTTTTTGACCAGGGAAAAGAACTGGTTTGAGGGGAGATAAAGAGGCTATTTTTGTCAAAAACAGAATCCTGCAGAAGTGGGGCCAGCGCACATCGCACCGCTAAAGAGGAAAAAGCAGAGAGTTTGGCCACACCCCACCCGCTGCACTGGCCTGTCTCTGTCCTCATTTGCATTCAAGCAACAACGCCCAGAATAAAGTGTTTGAGAGAGATATTTTTGACTCTGATTGTGTTCATGGGGCTTTCTCATGCACTGAGTCTTGATTTTGAAGAAGGATTCATTTACAGTATTAGGGAACCATTAAGGAGCCATATAAAAGCATCAACAAGTACCATGTCATGGGATCTTTAAGTGTAAACATGAATATTATGTTGTTTTAAAATGAATTTGATCTTATTTCTTTGCGTTGTTTGTTGCAAATAAATGCTCTAAACGATAATATTTTTATTTGGAATTTGGCGGAAATGTTGTCAGTAGTTTATAGACTCAAATAAAAATGTTCCTTTTACCCAAACACAAACCTATAAGTAGTAAAATCAGAACAACAGATAATTTTGCTGTGGTCTGTAATTTTTTTCCAGAGTAAGTGTAATGCCATACTGTGTAACATTCCAGGCAACATACATCTTTATGTATCTTTATACTTATACCTAGAAAAAAAGCATAAAATGTCTTCTTTTCTTATACATGCAAGTAAATACGGCAATTGCTAATTCCTTTGCCACTGGACTATTGAAATCTGTTTCAATATGTCCAAGAACCCGGGAAAAACGAATTGCTGTCACAAACACGATTCATCATTGTCACCGTAACAAACATGTCCAAACGCTGCACCCTCTATCTGAATTTCATGTCTACACATTACAAAAACAATCCCATGCTGAAATTTGATTCACCCATTCCAACACACGTTCATACATCATCACGCCATCCATTTTGTCTTCTTTATTTCCAATTCCTCCCACCTCTCCACGGGCGCCTCCCTTTCGCCCCCTTTCCACAAATAGAAGTCCCAGCGCGATATACGGTGAGCCCATTGATCGACCATGCCCTTCACCTCCCTCCCTACCTACCTCTCCTGCAAACCATCGGAAGACCCACAATGTTAGCTCACTCGGTCGGAAATGAAAATTCAGTTATGGGATTTGCTTCGGGGGCCATTTAAAATTCATTAAAATACTGGGAGAGAAAAGAAACAAGCGCCTCTCTCCTCTACGCAGGGTTAATTTTAGGCGTCCTAATTCACATTGTCAGCTCTCCTCTGCAAGTGTTACGCGTTCCCACTCAACTGGACGTTGTTTTGCATTTTTCTTACCCCATATATTTGAGCAACATTTGCCTCAGTACAGATTTTATTGCCGAAGCAGCTCTTTGCTGTTTGCATGGGATTAGAAACCATTTGTGTATTGCACTTTACATCAAAACTATGCAGTGTTTGATGCTCTGAATGTAATTTCATTGTTTTCTATGACAGTGACAGTGGTAAATGGGCACATTTTTAGGTTAGGGTTCTTTTATTAGTCTCTTTATTAGTCTCCACCAGGGAGAAAATTGTCTTAGAGGTAAGGGAAGGTTGTAGTACAGACAGAAAGACATACAATATACATACACGTCATCAGATAAAAAGATATACAGCACTTTTCCACCTCCAAGGCACTCAAAGCACTTTATATCAAGGAACCACTCACATTCATGCTCACATTAAAGGTCCCATGGCATGAAATTTTCACTTTCTGAGGTTTTTGAACGTTAATGTGAGCTCCCCTACCCTGTTTAGGCCCCCCAACCCCCCATGGCTAAAAGTTGCGAAATGTGTAAACTGATCATTTGCGATCCTTTTCCGCGTTTGAAAAAAAGACAGTCCAAACGGGCGATTCTGAACAAGGGAACTTTCTTACGTCACACACGCGGAAAGGTTTCCACCCCTCGTCTGGATGTCTACCCACCGTCTCTGGAAATCACACCCAGAGAGTTTGGACCGCAAATGAGCTACGCAATGCGAGATGCGTTTTTTTATTTGCCCGGAGACACGTGAGAGTGTTTCCAGGCTCGGATGTCCTTTATCCGAGCCTCCGAACCTCTGAAACAGCAGTGGTTTAATTTTATTTTCTGTGGAAATTTGTTTTTTTTTTAATGGAAAGCGTCTCATATCTTCCTCCGTGCTTAATCCAGGAAACAGTGGCGTATTTGGTCATACCCCACCAACTGCACTGGCCTGTCTCTGTCCTCCTCATTTGCATTCAAGCAACAACGCCCAGAATAAAGTGTTTCAGAGGCATATTTATGACTCTAACTGTGTTCATGAGGCTTTCTCATGCACTGAGTGTTGATTTTGAAGAAGGATTCATTTACATTATTAGGGAACCATTAAGGCGCCATATAAAAGCATCAAGAAGTACCATGTCATGGGATCTTTAATACACCAATGCACACACACACTGGGGGCGAGGAGGGTTAAGTGTCTTGCCCAAGGACACAACAACAGTATTCATCTGTGGGAACTGGAATCACACCACCATCAGTGGATCTCACCGCTCAACCAATGATGATGTTTATGTCGAGAGCCAAATGAGTGGACAATCAACCAATCTTAGACTTAGAATTAGACTAACTTTACTGATCCACAAGGGAAATTATTTGTGTACAGTCGCTTATTCATCCAATATAATATATAACAGAGGGTAACAAAAAATAAATGGAATAGCAAAAAAAGAGCAATAGACCAGTGTCAGGTGAGACATAATTATAAAAATTTAAAAAACGATAATAAATGTATATGTACAAATCAGAATTAAATAGAAAAGTAAGTAATAAATTATAAAATGCAATATCAAAAAAGATATCCAATCCCACCTACAGTATATACAGTTGTAATCTACGATCTGAGCTACTATCTCCTATATATAATATATATTGTATAAAATCTGGAATCTTATTTTATAATCAGGAAGTTCATATGAGTATGCTTGTTGCTGTTACCTCTACCTTCACTGCAAAACTCTGAAGAGCTTAACTCATCGCAGTGAATATTTCCCATGCTCGGAAAGCATAAGGTAAGTGAGGAATAACTCTGGACCACTGCAGACCTGTAAAATGGACTAATCCTGTTTTTCACGACAGCCAAAATGGTACAACGCCTTAAATTTCTTAGGATTTTTTTGTTTTGTTTGTTTTTTATTACCATCGATAAGCTGTCTGCGTAATGAATGGCGTGGATGTACCTCTACGGGACGCGTGCGGAGCTTTGTGACGCCATGGCAACGCGTAGGCTATAAAAGTAATAGACTGGGGGATCAAGGGCTGACAGTGGAATCTCATTTAGAATTAAGGCCGCGATCCAATAAGCCTGCAGTGCTATTCATTTCTGCTGCAGATCCATCAACCAGCCTGCACTTTCTGCAGAGACGGAAGGTAACAAAGTACAAACGTAAAAGTACAATTTCTAGGTATTAGTACATTTTACAGAAGGTACTTTTTCCTTTTACTTCGCTACATTTGAGATCACGTATCTGTACGTTCTACTCCACTACACCTATGGTTTTGAGACCCACTGGAATGACCGAGACTTATTTTTAGCAGGTTTAATTTGAGTTAACGCCATAAAAATTAAGAAATCAATTGAATCAGCTAAATTCTTTATCAAAATCACTACATTTCATGCTTTAATTGTTTCAAAAAAATAGCTGCAAAATGCTTTTACTTTTTACTCTTATAGTACATTTTTAAACAGGTACTTCTGTAGTTTTATTTTTTTACTTCAACCACTGGCTTTCTTCATTATAGTGTGAAAATGAGTGGAAGTTGGAACCCCATAGCGTTCAATTCCCTGACCTTATCGACAGTTTCCATGTGATAATGTCTTGGATTCTTTTTTTAACAACAACGCAGTAACGTGTATTTGTGTATTTACCTTGTTGAATTCGATTGTTGTTGTATACGACACGTCATCACCGACACCGGTTACAGTTCTGAAGACGCAGCAGCAGCAGCCGAAACATGTCAACACGTTAAATACACGTTACTGTACTGTCTTTGTATTTTAAATTGGCTTGTTTTTCAGAAAGGAAAGGGGGCGTGTATAAATCACCATAATTACCCACTGATCGTGCTCCCGCCAATCATGACGATTAGCACTGTTGTGTTTGCGCCTGTTCGTCTGTCAGCTGTGAGCGAGTCTGAATATGTACACGGCATTTCAAGAGAATAAGGACAGTGAAAGTGGAGAAAATCCTTAACTTGCTACGTTAATGCTACTTAAGAAGGAACTCTCGCCTCGGGACATGTTCAGGACACGTTCGGGATACGTCCGTTTCTCCAGAGCTCTGGATAATTTACCTGCCGAAAGTAAGTGGACATACGCGATATGTGCATACACGTGGATAAGCGAACTATCGGACAACACGGCAAACTGTTACAACGGTGCTGGTCGTGTTCTTATGGGGTGAGTCATATTATCATTATTTCTGCATCAAAGGGACATATTAGCTGACAGCAGGGGGCTTGTGTCAGCGTGTGTGTACAGCGTGTTGTTGTATACGACACGTCATCACCGACTCCGGTTACAGTTCTGAGGACGCTGCAGCCGAAACATGTCAACACGTTAAATACACGTTACTGCATTGTCTTTAAAAAGAACCCAAGAAGTTAAAGTACATACTGTAAGAAGACAAAATGAACATCTTTGGTTGAGCGTCTGTGTGAGTTTTGTGTTTGTGCAGGGTGTCGTGGGTTTCTTTCCGTGATAAATATTTCAAACTGGCCCATATTGGCTGCGCGGTCAATTGCAGTGTCACAGGGCTAAACCCAATCATTATCAACAGGGTAGGAGTGGAGAATGTAAAGGATACTGAATAATAGATGATCGGGTGAAGAGGGTTCATCCTTCAAAATCATGGAAAAATATGCCTCCGTTATATATGTCTTTTTAAAATGGTGGAAAGAAATGTTTAACTCAAGACGAATGGACTATAGAGCTATGATGTGACTAATTTATTTCTCTATGGGATTTTGCATTGAGGAGCCAAGTTTTCCTGTATAATTTTTGGTTTGGTTAATATTAAAACTTGTATAAGACCGAATGGCAACAATATTAAAGAAAGTACTACTGCTTAAAGGTGCTTAAAGGGTCCGCCACCTGATGTCTCCATGGAAATGTTATTGCTTTGTCTAGAATGTTCCACAGTTTAGATTAAATCTGTCACAAGGGAGGCAAGCAGGTTACAGCACTACATTACATTACAATTTAGATCTGTGGAGAGTCGCCCCTATTCACTGAAAGAATTGTATTTTTGAGCAACAAAAACACCAATAATGATTACAAATGACACAGAAAAGAAGGTTCCGGGTTAATTTCTCCAGGGCCTTTCTGCGTGGAGTTTGCATGTTCTTCCAGTGTCTGTGTGGTTTTCTTCCGGGCACTCCGGTTTCCCCCATCAGCACAAAAACTTCAGGTAAAATCCTCCAGCTGAGGTCCTGACCAAAGCCTAACAACAAGATCATGGGGATGGGTCCCCGGGCGCCTTCATTTGCTCCCACTGCTCCTGAAAAAAGAATGGGTCAAATGAAGAGGACAAATTTCCCTACAGGGATAATAAAGGATAATAAATAAATAGAATGATTAAAAGCTAGATCAGACCTGGGCATTTCAAGGCCCAGGGGCCAAATACGGCCCGCAAGCCGACTCCAACCGGCCCGTGAAAGGTTCCTTGGAATTAAGAAAATAAAACTTTCAAAATTGTACATAATGCATTTGTACTGATGATCATCTGTCGGACGTGCTTCACATCCCCACCTCAAACATGAACCTGACTTGGTGCACTTGTTAAAGATCCCATGACATGGTACTTCTTGATGCTTTTATATGGCTCCTTAATGGTTCCCTAATACTGTAAATGAATCCTTCTTCAAAATCAACACTCAGTGCATGAGAAACAGAGATAAGATGAGAAAGAGTATTTTTTCTCCCTCAGAACAGGTCATAATGGGCGTTGTTGCTTGAATGCAAATGAGGAGAAAAGAGCTGGCCAATAGTAGAGGGTGGGGGCATGGCCAAATGCTCCGCTCTCCACTGTAGCTCAGCTGATCCATTTCCTTGTTTTTGCACAGGGGGAGAGATTTGAAGCGTTCCATTGAAAAATAAACACATTTCCACATAAAATACAATTAAACCACTGCTGTTCAAAGGTCCAGAGGCTCAGATAAAGGACTTCCGAGCCTAGAAACACTCGGACGTGCCTCCAGGCAAATAAAAAAAACGCATTTCGCATTGCCTAGCGCATTCGCAGTCCAAACTCTCTGGGCGTGATTTACAGAGACGCTGAGTACAGACAGACGGGGGTGGAACCGCATTTGCATTTCTTTTTTCGATCTGACGTCAATAAGGTGCTTGTTCAAAATCGCCCGTTTGAGCTCCGATTTTTTGTAACGCAGAAAAGGATCGCAAATGCTCAGTTTAGACATTTCACAACTTTTAACCATGGGGGGGGGGCTAAACAGGGTAGGGGAGCTCACATTAACGTTCAAAAACCTCAGAAAGTGAAAATTTCATGCCATGGGACCTTTAAAGCTCAACAGAGGCAAGATTTCTCTCACTGATCAAGAAAAAAAAACACTAAACATGCTAATTTTGACTTTTTTTTCTACACAGTTTGACAGTGACATATCTTGTATTATATTATTTGGCAAACAAAGACATTGTGGGGTCTTAATACAAAGTTAAGAAAGTTAAACTCAGAAAACATTGTGGGGTTAATGTGACTGAAAAAGAGTTACAAATGTTTCACGTTTACCATTGTTTTGAATTATTTTACTGGATAAATTCAGTTTTTGTAAAACCTCACTCTCTCATTACTTAATAATAACAGAGAACTTACCAGCTTCTGTAAACAATGCCATTTACTGATTTCAACGTAGAAATAAAATGAATAACCACAGTAGACTTCAAACTTTTGGCCCTCCACAATATTTTCTGTTTCTCATTTGGCCTGTGGGGAAAAATAATTACCCACTCCTGCGCTACATGGATATGTTTAATGTCATACCATGGAACATTCCTGGTTCTGCACCTGATTTTTACTGTTTTAATATGCAGTCGTCCAAAGTTACCCATTCTTACTCACTTACCTTATGCATTCCCAGCATCCTAATTACGCACCAAGCATAGTTTAGTTTAAAAGCGCTTTTCAAAACTTTCAGAGGCCAGAGCACAGTTCTGTCATGGTTAACGCTAACAACAACAACAACAACACCCACCAACTACCACCAACTACCAACTATTCTCTGACATTAACATATTTTATAATTAGTTGCAAACAGTACACAGCAGATTAATTTTGGCCACAAGAACTGCTTATGCAATATATCTGTACTGGGGCAAGACACATTTTGCTCAGATACATCGAAAAGGTCTTTTAACTGCATGAACTGTCAAAAGAAATTGTGTTTTGATTAGCACTGTGTTATCAAAATGTCTATTTAATACTGAGCCTTTCGCTTAGTACTGAAATCAAATCTGAAATTTTAGTATCGTGGCAACACTTTTAAACGATGCTACAGTATGTGGTTTGTCTAGATCCAATAAGCACTCTTATTATAGTTTTGTTTTGCTGTCTTTTATTCATTTAGTTTGCGTAAATAATGACTTATAACCAGACTACAACTTAAAAACTTCATATTAATGGAACTGCGTCTAGCGTGTACTCTTAAAAGACACTGCAATATATGACATTTATATCTGAACGTGACTTAGCCTGCAGATAGAGGGCTTATACAAGTCTTTCTCAGTAAATGGAAACCCCCAGAATTCACTCAGATAAACACTGATTAATAATTGGCTGCAGAATTTGGCGTTTAGTAACAACTCAGCTCAGAGAGAGTCCATTTAACTTCAAACCACCTCGATTTCAGCGTCAGAACCAACGATGCACCGGCCTCCACCTCCAGTCTTCCATTATTGCCCTATTACAGTATTTCCACATGAACGCAGCCTCTTTCGTTCAAGTTTAATTCCATCTCACAACTTGCAACTTAAAACTGAACGCTACATTTACACCAACATCCTATTTTGCTATATTTTACCAAACATTCCCGCCGCTCCATTGCTTTTAGTAACACACCCGTCGGAAGTGTAAACACATTCTCGAATACCTATAATATCATAAAGTTTACCACTGCGCGATACGCCCCATCCCGCTGCGATTGCCAGTTTTATGCTTTAGCATAGTGTTCCAATCCTTAGATTTACGTACTTTCGGAATTGGCGCACGTCTCCGGCCGCTTGGCACAGATAGAGCGTACATGAATGGTCTGCATACGGGCATTAAGTGCATTTCGATCTGGAAAAGCCATCAGCCTCCCACCAGCACGCTTCGGACTAATAAATGTAGCCTAGCTTATTTTGTGTCACTGCACTCTCCGGAGAGAAGCCTGTATTGACAGGAGCGTTGATCGATCTGTTCTCTCTCTTTGCCTCCTCCCCGGCTCCTGTTCCCCGGTTGCTTTATTGTACCAAACATCCCATAGGTTGGTCTGGAATTGCTTCTTATCTTAAGCAACCACAGTGGCTCTGATCAATCTCATTTGGGCGCCTATAGTAATTGGTAGTGGGGTTTGGAGGAGGTAGGTTCGAAACGTGCCCTAGAAAGGTTGTATAAGGAATAGAGATGTATATGTGTCCGAACACGTGAAAAACCGCTACAACTTGGCATTGGTTTAGTCCTGGTTCAGATCTGGTTTAGTCCTAGTTTAGACCTGCTGTAGTCTTGGTTCAGACCTGGTTTAGTTCTAGTTTAGACCTGGTTTAGTCTTGGTCCAGATATGGTTTAGTTCTAGTTTAGACCTGGTTTAGTCTTGGTTCAGACCGGGTTTAGTCCTAGTTTAGTCCTGGTTTAATTCCATTTTTAACCTGGTTTAGTCCTGGTTCATCCCTGCTTTAGTCTTGGTTCAAACCTGGTTTAGTCCTGGTTCAGACCTGGTTTAGTCCTAGTTTAGACCTGCTTTCGTCTTGGCTCAGACCTGGTTTAGTTCTAGTTTAGACCTTATTTACTCTTGGCTCAGACCTGGTTTAGGCCCAGTCTTTCACATTGTTCTTGGGTGACTGACTGAAGTAGCTCAGCTTTGTGTTTGTGTTGGAATTCTACAGACGCTGGAATGGAATGGCTGTAATACATGGAGAGATGCTGATTTAAAAATAAATAAATAAATAAAATGCAGTGGTCTCTTATTTTTTAGTCATCCAGGTAGGTTTAACACTGGTCCATGTTTAGTCTATACTTATTCTGATACAGCTCAAGATCATTCTAAAGGTATTCAGCTCATATTCAGGTTAATTTCTGTCTTCTTGACGTGACCTTTTTAGTATTGATTCCTTTTGTGATGAGGAAACAACATTATAGCATAGATCGCAAAATAGATTAACATGGGCGCTTTAACATTCAAGCTCGTATTGTGCTTACTAAGTGAATTCTTAAAGTTTAGCATCCCAAGCAAGTTTTTAATTTCTTTTTTATTTGCACTCAGTCGACACAGGCTTCCCTATGGCACACATCGAGGCGGTTCTTCCTTATACATTTGCTTACATCTCTCATACATTTCCATGACAAGACTTACAGTTCCATAAGCACTGCTATAATATGCTTTTGCGGATGGGCCAACAGGTCACATAAAACCATTTAAGTCCAGATAGATTGAATACCCCGGCGCTGCGCTACGGTTCACGCTCTTCTGAACATTAGGAATCTGCTAGTTACACGCACTCACAAATACTTTCAAACGAAGGAAGGAAGGAAGGAAGGCGGGGACGGCCTTTTTGGATCGGCTTGTTTATTTTTTTGCATCACCATCAGATTTCTCGCGTCGCTAAAGGATTTCTGTTAGCGATCTGTGCCGGACGCATTCATCATATCTGAGCTGGACAGGCCGATATGAGGTGTCTAATTAGAGGGGAGTGTCTTGGAGTCGATATGGTAAGCAATATTTTAAATAATGCATCCAGGGTGGACTCTGTAAGGTCATTGTGAAGTTGGCAAGCATACAAATGGAAAACAGCACTGTCTGATAACAAAGTCAGCCCAAAAGTTGCAATATTCTAGGATTTCAAAATATTTTTTACAATAACTGAGTACACTATGATTGCCCAATTTGAACTAGAATTAGAAAAATGCAATTGTCCCCTAAGGAAAAAGGTTTTAGTTGGTTGTGTATCCTTTTTACTGTGATTGACATACTTTATAAAGTGTGTTTTTGCATCAGGGTGTTTATATAACTAATGTCAAATAGTGATGAGGGCTGAAACTTTACTGGGGTTGGCAACATTTTTCAGTATGCTAACACAATCATCACTAGTACTGATGATTTTATGGAATCCAAAAACGTTTATTTGGTCTTCTTTTGTATATTAATTTGGGCTCTTTTTAAATACAACAGTAGGAGATGCATGTACGGGGTAAAAGGAGAAATTCAATTTGTCAACTGGACAAAGTTTATTTGGTCGAAAACGTTTCGCAGCTCATCCAAGTTGCTTCGTCAGTTCTGGTTAGACTGCTGGTGTACACTGCTTATATCTCGCTGCAGGGAGGAGCTAACAACAATGAAATTACTCTCAAACTATCCCATCTCTTTGTTTTTTAGTTTCTGTCTTTTGTTTTCAGTTTCTCTCTGGCGTCTAGTTTAGCATACCCATTCAGTACCATAATGGGTGTTTTCACACCTCTGGACCTGATCTGGCTAGTCCTATTGTTTTCTTTGTTTGTTTTAACTCAGGTTTGAGAATGGAATTATAGATGGGGGACAAATTGTGTCTGACCCCTCCATTCCTAGCCTGGGAATTCCCAGGCCACTTCCGTTCGTTTCGAACTGGAAGGCGGCCTGGAAACTCGTCCAAGCGAGAGTCCCAGATTTAGGGCCCCAATCAGAGAGCGGGGGAGGTGTGGCAAGACGGTGACGCGTACTACATGACAAACGGAAGCTTGTAGTTTGAACTGACAACTGACATGATTGGCTATGGACTTACATATACGCTCAATGAT
This sequence comes from Paratrypauchen microcephalus, assembly GCA_036785185.1. Classification (NCBI taxonomy): domain Eukaryota; kingdom Metazoa; phylum Chordata; class Actinopteri; order Gobiiformes; family Gobiidae; genus Paratrypauchen; species Paratrypauchen microcephalus. Next base: position 5,570,334 of record JAVJIX010000045.1, on the reverse strand, counting down.
AGACATTCATAACGCCCAATAAACGGCCGTTGGCAATCGCTAACCACACCTCCGCTACGGGATTTTTCGAAGCGAGTTTCCAGACCCATATCTCACTTGTGATATGGTCAGGTGTTAACCAGACTACTCCATTCTTGTTCATAGAAGGATTCTCTTTTTTGACAAAAAATAGCCTCTATATGATGAATTTACCTTGTTGATATGGTGCAAGCCATCTTCAGAACATCTTCAGAACAGAACTGTCACCGGGGTTGGCGGTGATACACGCTCCTCCAGGCGACAGGAGGCGTGGTCAGTCTGAACGACCTGCCAAGACCATCAGGCTGACCACGGCCACAGGAAGAAACAACAGCTGCTGTACAACGTGTCACCACCAACGCCGGTGACAGTTCTGAAGATGGTTTGCAGCCCGAACATGTCAACACGGTAAATGCATCTTCTACTGTATTGTCTTTAAAAATAATTCAAGAAGTAAAAAGACGATTTATGTATACTTAAAAACAGACTTTTACCTGTGACATAACAAATCTGGGAAACACTTTTGCTACGGGTATATGTGATGTTTTAGTCATTGTGTTTATTGTCTCTATCAGATGTTTTATGTTCACTGTGGGCATTTTTATTTATTTTTATTTTATTAGTGCTCAGAGGAGGCGGACTCACTAAATCGAATTCACCAAACAAGCGTGATTGAACCTAAACACGATACCTGGAACTGTATTCACTTTTAATCGCTCTTGTTTGATGAGTCAGCTAAAAAAAACAACTGACAAACAAAAGTGGTAACGTTTCAGCCTTCACATTACATGTAATTATTGGTTATGTAAACACAGCGACACAAAAACGTGCGTCATAAAGTTTGTTAGTCATAGTAAGGTTACGCAACGATTTCATTGTAGAGCTAGATAACCATTTTCATTAGGAGACATTAATATTTTTTCTATTCAATTTTTTTTTTCTAGTTGCAATCTGTTTTGGATGAGGTAACAATACTATGACATGGTTAAAAACTCAATATTCAATTTTGAAAGATGTATCCTTTAAAGGTGCATTGTGTCATTTTTCTGATTACACAAGAAACCAAAGTTGCTGGAATTGGCACTTTTGAACAGTTCTTTAAATAATATCTAATTTTTTAAAAGAACCAAATATTTTTCTTTATAATTTTTATGCATTTGTATACTGATAAAAAAAAAAGAAGAAATCTGGCATCGTAGTTTTTAAATTATACGGAAGAGGATTAGGGCCACATGAACAGATTTTTTTTTTTTCTTTTTTTTATTCTGAGAAAAAAACTCAGAAATTCTGAGAAAAAAAACTCAGAAATTCTGAGAAAAAACTTAGAATTTCTGACTTTAATCTCAGAAATTCTGAGTTTTTTTCTCAGAATTTCTGACTTTTTAATTATATTTTATTATTATTCTGAGAATAAATCTCAGAAATTCTGAGATTAAAGTCAGAATTTCTGAGATTTATTCTCAGAATAATAATTAAAAATCCTCTAATCCTAATCCTCTTCCATAAAATTAGGCTATTATTATTTATTATTATTTATTACTTATATTTAGATTATGCATCATGTCAAAAATCAAACACACTCTCTCAGTTTGAACTATTTTAAACAAATCTCAGGCTTGGACATTTCTCTCCGTGATTAGTTTGTAGATAAATTCAGTTCTCACTTTGGCTTCTGTCATATAAATAAATAGTAAAAGAGCCAGTCTTTCGAACGGCTCTTCAAAAAGAACATTTGCAAAAGATTCAGGTCCCACAAAAGTGCCCAAAGTCCCATCACTACCTCCAACCAGCAACTCTACGGAACTAGCCTCCAAATCGCATAATTTTTTTAATATATCTCTATATAAATTACACACCTTTTCCCCATTTCCCCCCAAAAACTCTCCTTCCTCCCAGCCTTGCCCCAGCGCAAATAAATGTATAGGTAAGTGCAGTAAAAGATGAAGGCCCACTCTCCACATCTCCCACTCCACGCTACCTCATTATTTGCAGCTTTTGTGGTTGTCAGCGAGCCCAAAATGACAAAAATAAAACCCCGGCTTTTGATGCTTCCCTTCTCGCTCGCTGATAAAATATTGAAAAGGCCTCCTCTCCTCACAGCACAGTCACCATTCTTCACGTATTCCTCTTCAAGATAAAAGTCGACTCCCCCCGTGCGAGCTGTAAGTTCGCCTCTCGCTGCTCAGAAGGTGCTCTCGCTGCGTCTGCCGGAGCGTATGATATCTTACTCGCGGAGAACATCCGTACAGGAGAAGTGGGACAGATTTACTTTTATTTATTTATTTATTGATTGATTTTATTTATAGCACTGGTTTAGTCCTGGTTTAGCCCTGGTTTAGTCCTGGTTTAGACCTTGCAGTAGACAATGCTATTAAAACTCCACATTTTTATTTTACTTAACGCTCACATTAACGTTCAAAAACCTCAGAAAGTGGAAATTTCACAAGATGTATTGGGTGGATGGGAGGAGGGTGGGGGTAGGAATTTGGGGTGGGTTAGTGCATGTGAGTGTTCAAGGTGGTTATGGCCCTTGGGAAGAAGCTGTTTTTGAGTCTGTTGGTACTTGCTTTACTTTAAACCTGAGCAATGAGAATATTTAGTGGTCAGTGTTGGCTCAAAACATCTCGTAATATTAAACTTGTTATATTTATTCTTTTTTCCAAAGCTTAATCGCTTGAACACCATACTGCGAAACAATCCAGACAAAACAATAACATCTCCATGGAAAAAAAGCATTTGGCTGCCGAATCCTATCCTTATTGCAAAGAAAATAAAATTGGAGAATGAACTAAGTAGAGAGCAGTGGGCGTGTTACGGTAGTGGTGAAAACGGGGGTTGATCTGCGGTAAAGCGTCTTGAAAATAAGCTCAAACGTGCACAAATCACTCTAAACACAACTTCGAGAAGGCAGTTAAGACGGAGAAACAACTATAACATAGCTTTTTTTTAGAACAGTACCCGCCACACATTCCTACAGTAATCACAGATGCACCGGGCTGTACAGAGATATTATAGAGCCGGAGCAGAGGTTGTACTTTGCAGTCACAGTCACGGCGCTCCTTTCCCGGCCTGACCCCTGTGGGCTGGGAGGCTATAACCAATCAAAAGTGGACACTCAGCCACTCGGTAAAGCCAGACGTCACCCGCAATCCATCTTGATGCGGACAAGCTATGGATAAAGTAAGATATGGGAGCAGAAGTTTGAGCGAGAGAAAATGAAAAGTTGTTTTGTGCAGGCAGAGTTGGAGTTGGTTGCGTTGGAGTGACAGCTGAACATTTTAGAATCCCCTTGGTTTAAAATTGAGCTTCAGGACAGGTCAGAATGTTATGGCAGAATTTGGAGTTTTGCCGTCATTACGCAGATATTTCCTGGTTTGTGATTAAAGGTGCATTGTTTAACTTTTGGGTTGGCTGTCACCTTCTTGTTTCTATGGGTTTGCTCTGTCTGGAATGTTCCACAGTAGTCAAAGTCAAGTCGAAGTCAAGTTTCTTTTCAGTTCAGCCATATGTGTTCGACATACAGTGAATCGAAATTCCGTTTCTCCCTGGCCAAGCAGTGCAAAAAAGACAAAATACAATACAAGACAATACAAAAACTATCTAAGGACAAAAATCTAAGAACCTATTTACAGATAGATGTCCAAAAATGTGCAGTGTGCATCAAAATGTGCAATGAAAAATAAAGATAAAACATAAATGTGCAACAGTAGTATGTCAAATGTATGTCAGTATGCCATTAAACAGCTGTACTGGTTTTGTCCTGTTATAGTCCTGGTTTAGACCTGGTTTAGACCTGGTTTAGTCCTTGTTTAGTCCTGTTATAGTCCTGGTTTAGACCTGGTTTAGTCCTGGTTTAGCCCTGGTTTAGTCCTGGTTTAGACCTTGCAGTAGACAATGCTATTAAAACTCCACATTTTTATTTTATTTAGTTTATTTTAGTTTATATAGCCCTGGTTTAGACCTGGTTTATTCTTGGTTCAGATCTGGTTTAGTCCTAGTTTAGTCCTGGTTTAGTCTTGGTTCAGGCCGGGTTTATCCCTGGTTTAGTCCTATTATAGTCCTGGTTTAGTCCTGGTTTAGCCCTGGTTTAGTACTGGTTTATCCTTGGTTTGGTCCTGGTTCAGATCTGGTTTAATCTTAGTTTAGTCCTGGTTTAGTCCCATTTTTAACCTGGTTTAGTCCTGGTTTAGCCCTGGTTCAGTCCAAGTTTAGGCCTGATTTAATCCTAGTTTAGTCCTGGTTTAGTCCCCTTTTTAACCTGGTTCATCCCTGGTTTAGTCCTGGTTCAGATCTGCTTTAGTCCTAGTTTAGACCTGGTTTAGTCTTGGTTCAGACCCTGGGTGTTCTTGGGTGACTTTTTTCCACTCCTGATGCAAGAACTGAAGTAGCTCAGCTTTGTGTTTGTGTTGGAATTCAACAGACGCTGGAATGGAATGGCTGTAATACATGTAGAGATGCTGATTTCAGAAAAAAATGCAGTGGTCTCTTATTTTTTTTCCAGAGCTGTATAATCAATAGGGAATACATTTTTTCACAATAGCTCCATTATTCACCCTCTAGTCAGTTGAAAAGACTTCATGACCTGAGATTGATTAATATAAGATTAAACATGTATGGCTTTTCAGTTATTTCTCTCAAACACACTGGATTTCCCATGGAATTATAACGGCATCAGCCCTCCGGCCGAAAATCTTAAGAAAGCTGTGAATGCGACCTATTCTTCATGTTTTGTATTTATTTCTCTCAACACTCCGCAGCATCCTCCTTACATATAGCAGCGATTCATCATAGTGATAGTCTGAATAATTGTGCGACGGCTACGCTAGCGCTTATTAAAAGCAGCAGACGGGAAAGGAGATGCATTTTGTTCCTTAACTTAGCCTTGGATTCAGGCCCACAGTAAAGCCATTTTGTAGACTTATTGGGCTGCCTATAGGTTATGAGCTAAACTATATATTATGCTTATGTAATGTAAGTTCAAGCAGAGGGCGAGTTACAAAATGGCTGTGTTGTTTTGCTACACAAACCGTGAATATACACACAGCCTTCTCATTCGGTGTCCTTTTCTTTGTCTTTATGACTTTATTTTCTTTTATAGTTTAAGTTCAGATTCTCAAAGGCTGCGTTCAGACTGCAGCCTGAAGTGACCCAAATCCGATTTTTTCATCCCTATGCGACCTGTATCTGATCTTTTAATGACAGTCTGAACGACACAGATCCGATTTTTTTCAAATGTGACCCAGGCTACTTGGATATGTTGTCCTAAAAGCGATACATATCCAATCTTTTGGCAGGCAACTTCAGTCTGAACAGCCAGGTCGCGTTCAGCCGACCTACACGTCATCAACGAGCGAGAGTGGTACAAGTAGGAGCTCACAAATGTCCACAAACGTTCTTCTCGTCATACGAAAATTATGTATGAAGTCCGTGTCAGTGAAGCAGCGAAGCGCATAGCAATCCCACCGCTCTCAGCACCAACACGTTCCTATCTACGGACGTTGCTGCCACTGCCCCACAAAACGCCAAGGCCAAAACATTGTCCTTCTCAATCTCATTCTTTAAACATACAAGTTATACATGTTCTGGCTCTGTCCGCGTGCACCCGGCGCTGTGTAAGCTCTCGCCGACAACTACAGTATAAATAAAACGCGGTCCCGTTTTTCTTTTCGCATGAAAGCACACATTCCCGATCGTGTACCATGAAAATCTACACATCAAATGAAACCTTACAGTCTCCTCTTTTTGACTATGCAATTCATTTCCCGGCACAACAATCACTCCGAGCACATGGGGCTTTTATACGGAAAAGCACAAAACAAGGTTTGTTACTTGGCTTACCTTGGTGAAGGCTCTGCACAGGTCAAACTCTGTATTTCACCATAAGCTTGGTCTCAGTCTGTCCGTAAGGATCCAGCGAATAAAATCCAGTAAAACAATTTAGTCCAAAACACGTGTTAGATCCATTACGACGTGTGATCCGGCAGCATGCGTGTCGTTGTTTACCCAAAACCACGAGCCTTGCCGAAGGCGAAGGCGGAGCCCAAATGTCCTTCTGCGGTTCTCGTAATCAAAATGGCTGCCTCTGTATGGGGAAGTACACTTTTAAACGTGACTATATCTAAGTCCAAAAGTTTTACTTTGATTTCATGATGGAAGTGAAAAGGCTTGGAAAACAATGTATTTTTGAATGGGTATCTTCAATTTCGGTAATTAACGGGTAAAAATCTTACACACTGTCCCTTTAAGTAACAAAATTGAGTACTTCCATTGCAGGTCTTGTCAGGGTTCAACTCTCAGGTCTGTTTTTGAAGACGTAACAGAATTATAACGTGGCTTAAAGCTCACAAGAGTCAAAAACATGTGCCGAAACTTTGACTGCTACTGTATTTTACCAAACTTATCAATGCTTACAGACCCAATGAAGCACAAAAACCAAGCCTTAATTAACATAATGAGCAAATTCCAGCAGATGTTGGAAGGTGGCTACATCTGCTTACGCACGAAGAATCTTTGCCGGTTTAATCCAGCTAGAAAACAGCAGCAGCTAGCGAAGCTTTGTAGTGAATGCAATTTGAGTTTTTCCGACCAAGTTTTTCAGAGTTGTGTGGACTTTTTTAAAGATCTGAATGGGGACTTAATGTTAAGAATTGGTGAAATGAATTACTAAAATGCCTCAAGGCCCTTTGCAAATACAGCAAGAGTCTGACCCATTTAGTTGCTACAAAAGATTCAGGTATTTCAAAAGAATTAAACATACTTGAATACTAGAGAGAGACAGACAGAGATGCTTTAGTTACCTCCTACTCTGCGCTGTTGTTTCGGTTGGTAATGAAATGATTCATTCCCCTTTCCTCTGGAAGGTCTTCTGCCACATTTGCTTCTACATATGTGTCCGACCACGCTAAATCCGGCCGCATGTCGGCATTAGTGAAACAGAGATATTTGCATTAGAAGTATTTTTTTTTTCAAAATTTGTGATTTTTTTTTTTTTTTTTTGCAGAATGTGCTAGTTGAGATCATGAAAAAGCCACTCCATGTTTCAGATAACAGCATTAGTGATGTTAAAAATATACATTTTTAATTTCAAATTGGCTTGTTTTTCGGAAAGAAATGGGGCGTGTATAAATCAACATATTTTCCCACGCTCTCGCACCCGCCAATCCTGTTGCGAGAAGCGCCAAAGGGGTTTCCCCTGTTCACCTATCAGCTGTGAGGAGCTCGTGAATATGTACGCAGGACTGCAAGACAATAAGGACATGAAAATGGACTTTTAACTTCTACTTGGACACATGACACGTTCGGGACACGTCCGTTTCTCTGTCGGATATTTTAGCAGCAGAAAGGCCGGGGATATAAGTGCATATGCGAATACGCGTGGAGACACGTGAATTATCTGGCGACACATGTGAGTCATATTATTATCATATTATTTCTGCATCAAATGGAGATATTAGGTGAAAGCAGCGGCTTGTGTCAACATTAGCGTGTGTGTACGTATGTGTACAGGACTAAACCAGAACTAAACCAGGACTAAACCAGGACTAAACCGGGGCTAAAACCAGGACTAAAACAGGACTAAAGCAGGACTTAAACAGGACTAAAATGGGATTAAACCAGGACTAAACCAGGACTAAACCTGCCCTGAAACACCACACCACAGTCATGTCAGTGATGAGGGAGGGCTTAGCCGCTCAGCAAAAATCAATGTGCTGCTTTCAAATGGCCACAACTTTTTCAAATGTTGTCAGATTTGTCCATGTGTAAGACATCATTGGAAAGGTTAGAATCTACACTTTCAGAATCTGTGAATAACTCAAAATGCCCCCGGGATGACCTGAGTCCTGTTTTGCTGCAGTCGGTCACATATGGTTCATTTTAAACTTTTTGCAGGAGTCCAGAGTTATTCCTGTCTTACCTTATACATTGCTAGCATCATAATTATTCGTAAAGCGCTCCTTTTGCCATCACAGTAAAGCGATACAAACAGTGGATTTATTTTGACTTCAAGAGCTCAAAATATTATACAGTATATCTGTACTGGCAAGACGCATTTTACTCAAAAACATGGGAAAACGGTGCATAATTGAAGATCACCAAAAGAAGATTGGCATTGTCGTGCACAAATTTATCCTTCCAGTCCCTGCCACTCACACTATGAACTATTTTCTCCTCACCGCTATCCGTCTTTGTGATAAATTATTTCAAAAAGATAACACGACGGCGACTGATGTCCTATAAATTGGAGCGGAACCTATACATATCAATAATGCAGTATGTTTATGATGGACAAGAGAGAAATCAGAGCACAGTTTAATTAATCACAGAGATGGGGAGGCGAGATAAAGTGGTGCGCTGTATAATTGATGTGCGTTTTAGATAAACAGGAGCTGCGCTGGATTACAGTGACAGTGAGTGGAGGAGATGGGCGTACAGACTGTGGGAAAGTGAAAACTAAACAACTTTTTAAAGGTTTTTTTTAGTGCTTTCAAGTGATTTAAAAAAAAAATTCTAATTAATTGCAGGATTTGTAATTAATTAATCTAATTAATTGCATTTTAATCTCATGAGAGAGAGATTGAGTGAGTGAGCAAACGAACGAATGAACGAACCCACTTTGTGATTGAGTTTGTCAGTTTTTCTGTGGTCTCTTTGCTCATTCGTTTCCAAAATTCTGCAAGCGTAGTTGGTTTGGTGGTTTGTTGGTTTGTTGGTTTGTTGGTTTGTTGGTTTGTTGGTTTGGTGGTTTGGCGGTTTGTTGGTTTGGCGGTTTGTTGGTTTGGCGGTTTGTTGGTTTGTTCATTTGTTGGTTTGGCGGTTTGTTGGTTTGTTCATTTGTTGGTTTGGCGGTTTGTTGGTTTGTTCATTTGTTGGTTTGGCGGTTTGTTGGTTTGGTCGTTTGTTGGTTTGGCGGTTTGTTGGTTTGTTCATTTGTTGGTTTGGCGGTTTGTTGGTTTGTTCGTTTGTTGGTTTGGTGGCTTGTTGGTTTGTTCATTTGTTGGTTTGGTGGTTTGTTGGTTTGTTCATTTGTTGGTTTGGCGGTTTGTTGGTTTGGTCGTTTGTTGGTTTGGCGGTTTCTTGGTTTGTTCGTTTGTTTGTTGGTTTGTTGGTTTGGTGAAGTGCGCTCACGCTCGCTCTATCACCGGTAACGATGGAACTTGTCCGGACGTGTTTATCGCTCAATTGATCCGTCAGGCTGGAGCAGCTTTGGTGATCGGAAATTTTTTTTTGACAAAAGCTCCAAATCACGCCGTTCTTGTTGATCATCTCGTCCTCGTTCTTTTTATAAATAAACTTGCAGTTCAAAGGCCCTGGCAGCGATTTGCACGCCGCACACCAAATTTAAAATGTGCGCATTGGATTGCCACTCATAATTAATTGCATAAATTTTTATAATGCGTTAATTTGCAGTGTAATTAATTAATCTAATTAACATGTTAATCTGACAGCCCTAGTTTTTTATATGGTAAATATAAAAAAAGATTTAAAAAATTCAACCTTTAAGGCACTCAAAGCATTTTACACTAGGGAACCAGTGTGTCTTGTCCAAGGACACAACAACAGCGTTTACCTGGAACCGCCAACCTTCAAATCAGAGGACACACCCCCTATCAACTGAGCTACTCTCAGCCAATATATCACATTTTCATCTGGACATATTTTAGTTCCTTTTTTAAAAATATCTGTCCATGGGTTTCAGAGTGGTGCTGAAATATTAACATTATTACCATAGCAATTAGCAACAGGGTACAGATGAATGCTGTCGTTTGTCCTTGGGCAAGACACTAAACCCACTTTGCCTCCGGCGTCTGCGTATAAACACGCTATGTAAAAATGGGTCCATTTACCAATTAATGATTCAAGACAAAATAAGCTCTGAATTACTCATAATGCTGCTTAAAGTTCATATGTTACGCAAAATTGACTCTTTAAGCCATGTTTTGTTGTGTTATGTTGTTACCTCATCAATATATACCCAGAGTTGTGTTTTGTTTCACTCTCACATGTTTTTTTTGAGTAATTTGTCCAAAGCTTAAAATATTCTCTTCCACCTTGTGATGTCATGTAACAGTAGTGTTCAAGTTCAGCTCCTTTTACAGTGAGGAAAATAAAGTATTTGAACACCCTGCAATTTTGCAAGTTCACCCACTTAGAAATCATGGAGGGGTCTGAAATTTTCATCGTAGGTGCACGTCCACTGTGAGAGACATAATCTAAAAAAAATCCCGAAATCACAGTGTATAATTTTTTTTAACAATTTATTTGTATGATACTGCTGCAAATAACTATTTGAACATGTGTCTATCAGCTAGAATTGTGACCCTCAAAGACCTATTAGTCGCCTGTAAAACGTCCACCTCCACTCCATTTATTATCCTGTTTGAGGTGGTTAGCTGCATAAAAACACCTGTCCACCCCATACAATCAGTAAAACTCCAACTACTAACATGGCCAAGACCAAAGAGCTGTCCAAAGACACCAGAGACAAAATTGTAGAACTCTACATATCAGATCTTTAGTTTAGTAGAGATTGGCAATCCTAGAATCTGAAATGATCCAAATGATTTTAGTGAAGGTGTGTGGAGTACAAAAAAAACACTTCCTGTATTACCACATGACATCACAGGGTGGAACAGTGGAGTGTTTTCTGTCTGAGAGAAGAAATCCTTCTACAAAACACGACTCCAGACATGTTTGTGATGAGAAAACATTATCACATGTATCAGAAAATAGGTTAAAATGGCTCCTTTAACCCCAGTCTCAACAGCGTCGTTTCTCCAAACATATGTGGTCTTCTTCGATTACGTTGCTGTGTCTTTATAACGAGCCTTGTATTGTTTATAATTGGCCCTTATACGGCCCTAATGAACTGCAGAATCCAATATTGCGTTGGAAAGTCTGTGTGAAGCTGAGAACACTGAGTCACTGTGCGCGGTCGCAGGGGAGGTGAGTGGAAACTGTGGATTGCCTCCGTGCTTTGATTTCATTTGCTTTGAAAAAAGTCAAGCTTGTTGACGTTCCCTCTAGGTTCCTAATGTTGTTTTTGTCTTTGTGCGTTAGCCCTGCCTCTGACAAAATGCCCCCATGGAAGTTTGTATTAAAGCTCCGTACCGGGGTGGATAACGGCGTGGAAATGCTGACGTGCTAAATGGAAGGATTTTGGAGTTATAAAGGAGTTTTGTATATCACGTACATGGTTGCAATTTTGGATGTGGAGGGTCCGTCAAATGTTTTTTCTCCATGGAAATGTTACTGCTTTGCCTGGAATGTTTCACAATGTGGCTTTAAAACCAAACCAGACCAAGTTACAGGTCAGATCTGTGGCGAGGCGACCCCGCTCACAGTCAAAATGTCTGTTTTTCTAGGTATTTTTAAGCAATAAAACCTCTTGTAAATAAATGTAGAGCTGTTTAATGTCATACTGTGGAACATTCCAGGTAGAAACAAGAAGGTGACGGACCCCCAACCAAAAAGTTACTTAGTGCACCTTAAAAAACAAAACAAAACAAACAAAAAACAGATATGGACACCCTTGTTGAACATTTTGACAAGACTGGACTTGAGTAACAGTGTGGAGAGAGGGGGTGGGTTGTTCTTGCTGTATATGACTTCAAAACAGGAAAAAAAATTTAAAAAAAAATCTAAATTCAAATTAAATCTAGACCTACATGTTAAAAATAGATTTTCCAAATCATTAAAATTTCATATTCATTTTTTAAACTGAATACAACAGTGTCATGAACGTGAGTTACCACATAGGTGTTTAGCCTCTGCTGTGCTTTTTCAAACTCTTAGTATTTGAATTTTTGGACAGGTCCATGGGGAAAATGGGTGATGAATGGGTAATTTACTCGTGGAACATTGGCAGGCATCATATTGGGCAGCTCTATTTCGCTCTCTGGGTTAGATTACGTCATTATTCATTACATTTAGTACAGATTTTATGGTTTTACTACAGATTTTGATGCGATGCGTCAAGTAACTAAAAAATATATACCTAATGTGCTATGGACAGTGGGGTTTTAAGTATCTTTTTACTACTACTATTAACTTTTACTCATTTACAATTTAAAAATGATTTAGATTTAGCTTTAAAGGTGCACTGTGTAACCCCCATCAACCCAAAACATGCACCATAGGTAAAATCCTCCAGCTGAGGTCCTGACCAAACCAAAGCAACAAGATCATGGAGATGGCCCCCGGCCGCAGTAATGTGCTGCCCACTGCTCCTAATAACAGGATGGGTTAAATGGATGAGTTAACTTTCTCCTGTGTGAAATCAATAAAGTCACCTCTTCTTCTTATGCTTCTTTTTTTTCTGGTGGAGGGACTGCCATCTGCTTGTCTCCATGGTGATGTTATTGCTTTGCTTTAATCAAAAACATTTAGTCAATCAGGTGTTTTTATTTCTCAAAATGACCACAAAGACCTGCATTCTTACTGGGAGTGGGGCTTTTTCTCCACAGACCAGACTTGTAACTTGGCCTGGTGATGTGGCTGCTTGTCTCCATGGAGATAGTCAAATAAAATGCCATACTGTAGAACATTCCAGAAAAAAACAAACAAACAAACAAACAAAAAACAACATCTACATGGGCTGTGTCCGAATGTCCACCCTGGTCCCTAACGTCTCATTCTCTACATAGGCCTGGACTCATTAGCGCCTCCTACAGTGCACTCATTCACAGAGCAATTCAGCACACTACAGTCGGGTCACGTGAAAAACAGTCTGCTAAACTCTGATAAAATTGATTGATTTCTGTCATAAATAATGATCAGATCAGACTGGCACAGGAGTGTTTATGGACTAATAATAATCAGACGAGTTTTTGTCACATTGGATCTCATGTAAATGGACTGGATTATTTGCTTTTTGTCTGAAATGTGGAAATTATCGCAATTGTAACAGGTGTTAAGGAAACTTTTACTCTATAATAGTTTATTTAGTCATGTTTTATTCAGAATCAGGATCTACATTTCCGGAAACCAGCGCTTTTATCTGATTCCTTCAGCCGTATTGTGTCCAGTTAAACTCCTGTCGCTGTAGCCGTTTCCGCGACTCTCCCAGTGCATTATGGTCTATATTGACCGCTCCTGTCACCACCGATGCCCACTACTTTTCAAGATGCATTGTGAGAAATTTTGAGTGCACTACTTTTTGACCAACTGGACATTTGGACACATCTAAAAATGGCGTAAACCCCCAAATAGTACCTCAAGTAGAGAATAGTGACATTCGGACACAGCCATGAAGTCAAGAAGATGGCAGACCCTTTACGAGAAAAGTTTTGCCTGCACCTTTAATTTACTGTTTTACAAAGTATTACACATAATCCCTAATACTTTGCAGTGGATGTTTGTATTCTTTTGGTTTAAGTAATTGTAATCATGTGTGTAGAATCCTTCAGTCCAGGTAGAATCCACGGCAAAAGGAGAAATTCAATTTGTCAACTGGACAAAAGTTTATTTGGTCGAATACATTTCGCAGCTCATCCAAGCTGCTTCTTCAGTTCTCTAACTACAATGAAATTACAACTACAATGAAACTACCATATCTACTTGTTTACAGTTTGTGTTAGTTAGGTGGGCCTATTAGATCTGCAGTGAGAGTGGAGTGTGGGTCTTGTTAGCAGAACCATTCAGGACCATAATGGGTGTTTTCACACCTCTGGACCTGACCTGGCTGCCCTATAGCCCAAATAGGTGTGGTAGTTTCATTATAGTTGTAATTTCATTGTAGTTAGCTCCTCCCTTCAGGCAGATATAGGCAGTCACTGCGTGCACATGGACGAGTGTAATCCGATTGCAAACGGATTGGGATCGTATCGGATTCATGTGCACAGGCTAAGGATTGTATAGGGATTGGTTTCCGAAATCCAATTGGAACCCCTCGCTTAGGCCGATAGTAATCCACTTGGCGTTGCCTTGTGCACGATATCGGATCAGATTGGCGTACTGCGCATGCGTGGGAATTTTCGCCAGGGTTTTCACCTGGAAGTGGCAGGAGGCGCCAACGCCGTCATAAGTAGCGATTGTTGCCGGAAAAGTCAGACGAAATCATGGCTGTGAAGAAAGAATGCCCAACACGTACACCAATGCTGCTCCGTCAAACTCCTCGAGCGTCATCTTTGTATACCGCCACATAGTTTGTTGTGTTTTTATTGAGTAGCCATCACCCGGAAGTAGTTGGATTACAGCGTCACATAGCGTAGCGGAGCCGGCCAGGTCGCTGACCATTATCCTATTACACGAGTTTCATGTGCACTGGGATCTAAGGACAGACCACCCGCCGAGTAACGGGATCGGATTTGGAGAAATCCAATCCGATCCTACCATGTGCACGCAGTGAATGTCCACCAGCGTCTGACCAGAACTGAAGAAGCAGCTTGGATGAGCTGCGAAACGTATTCGACCAAATAAACTTTTGTCCAGTTGACAAATTGAATTTCTCCTTTTGCCATAATTGTCATAATAGATTGTCTTATAAAGTCAAAAAGTTTAAGTGCTTTCCTCCTGTTTTATCTTATCAAGCTTTCTCCAGATGTTCTTCCTTTTCCTTTAAAATCAAAAGGTCTTAAACCCAAACGCCCTTTGACCTTATAATCCTCATCGACCTAACTACAGCACGCGCCCTCCCAAAACCTCCCCTTATTCTCCTTCTTAATATTGCCTGCGCACTTCCCCAGAGCCCCGCTGCTGTTCGACTCGCCCTCAGAGTCAATTAAGCTCTAGCAGGATGCCAAAGCCCGCCCGGCAAACAGGTAGTACATTTTTAATAATAGGCTCTAAATGAGACGTGTTAGTCGCTGGCGGATGCGGAGGGCTCTGCGAATACAAGCCACAACGGGGATAATTATTTTTAAAGAGAAAGAAAACGCAAGCAAACAAAAGGAAAATGGCCGCCGGTAGAATGGAGAGAGATGGCTGTGGAGCGCGAGGCAATTGGCATGTAGACAGCATAAGGATGAATTGCATAATTAAAAAGTAGCGAGCGCATATTGATCGGACAAATGCGGGAATGGTGGTGGATTGGCCAGGGAGAGCTCGTGTCCCCCGGCCCAGAAAGAGGAGAGGAAGGGAGGACAGAGGCGAGCAGTAATGAGTCTCTACAAAATGAATCGATTACTGAGTTAGAATGCCATTTTCTGCGTTAGTATGATGGAGATTTGCAAGTGGCGTCATAGCAACAAAGGCGAGTTTGCGTGTTGACGTCAACGTGGACATACGTGAGCTTTTTGTGATTGTAAATAAGTAGATGTGTATGAAAAATATGTCAAGGTAAATGGTAGTGGTGGAAGAAGAACTGAATTTGGTTACTTAAGGAAAAGTACAGATATCAGAGCAAAAAAATGAAATAAAATACTGAAGTAAAAGTGCAAAAATCGAGAAATTCATTCACCCCTGAGAGAGTGGCAGCTGGGTACAGTAGCTCCTGTTGATCCTGTTGATACAATCCTGTGTTAGTTTAATCTAGTGTCACGATACTAAAATTTCAAAGTAGAGGCACTTAGCTATAATTTTATTTCATGTCAAACACCAAATTTACGCCAAATTGACTAAAATTTCAAACTACTCAATCCTGATTTTGATACCATGATGATAAATAATAATAAAAAAAGATCAAAGGAGAAGTTCAATTTGTCAACTGGACAAAGTTTGTTTGGTTGAAAACGTTTCGCCGCTCATCCGAGAGGCTTCGTCAGCTCTGGTTATTGTACTGGTTAGACCCTGCTTATATCTAGCTGCCGGGAGGCGCGTCCTACAATGACAAAAGCTCTGAAAACGATCCCCCTAATCTGTCTCTTTGTTTTTCAAATTACTCTGACGGCTGGTTTCGACCCCCTATTCAACGTCTAACGACCCTCTCCACCCCTCTGCCCTGGCTCTGTTTGACTGGTCTAAGAATCGCATTATAAATGGGAGACAAGTTATGTCTCACTCCCACATTTCTGTTTAATGACGGATTCTCTTTTTTGACAAAAATAGCCTCTTTAACTCCCCTCTCAAACCAGTTCTTTTCCCTGGCTAAGATCTGAACCTCACTGTCCTCAAAAGAATGGCCCGTGGCTTCTATGTGAAGATGTACCGCAGAAGCCGGTCCACTCTGGCACGCCCGTCTGTGTTGGTACATCCTCTTGTGAAGTGGCTGTTTTGTTTCCCTCACTGCAATCCTCACTACACTGAATGGAGTAGACCACATTGCTTTGTTTGTGGCTCGGTGTTCTGTCCTTTGGGTGGACCAGTTTTTGTCTTAAAGTGTTTGTGGGTTTGAAATAAACTGGAATTTCATATTGTCTGAAAATCCTCTGTAGTTTTTCCGAAACGCCGGCCAGGTACGGAATCGCTACCCCTTTCCTCCTGGGTTCGGATTCTCTGTTGTCTTGTTTATTGTCCTTGTCTCTCTTGGTTTTGTTGACAGCCCATTTAGGATATCCACAAACAGAGAGGGCTTCCTGCACATGTTGCTCTTCTTTCTCCTTGCCCTCTGTGCTTGTGGGAACCACTTGGGCCCTGTGTTGTAATGTCCGAATAACACCCAGTTTGTGCTGCAGTGGGTGGTGTGAATTGAACTGAATTGAACTTCTCCTTTGATCATGGATTCTACCTGGACGACTGAGGGACTTTTCACGAATAATAAAAAAACACTCTTTATTTAGACATTATTTATTTATTTATTTCCATATTAAATCATACTTTCTTTTCTATTCCCAAATGGTCTTATATCTTACAATGTCAAACAGAAATGCACAAATCATTAAACTACATTTTGTTTTAAAATGTTTTTATGAATGAGGATTGGGTCCATAACAATCTTGACGATGTAAAGTCAACCCTGTATTAGTTTAATCGGCTGTTGTCACGACACTAAAATTTCAAATCTAATGAAAGAAGAGATCCGAGGCTTAGCTATAATTTTATTTCATGTCAAATCCCAAATTTATGCAAAATTGATGCCAGATTGACTCAAATTTCAAACTTGATTTTGATAGTAAGAATAGACTTGATACTCAATGCTGATTTTGATACCACATTGATAAAAAAACAGACCCCCCAGGATTTCGCGGGCATTTTTTGTGATTGTTGCGGCTAAAATGCCTGAATTTGCGGGAGCTTTTCCAAAAAGGTGTGATGAAAGTTGCGGTGCTTTTAAGGTTTTTGTTGCGATTTTGTTGCAGGAGGAAGTGAAAGTTGCGATAAATAGTTGCGATTTTCCCTTTTTGTAATTCAAATTGAGTAATATTTTGAATACTGAGTTATTACTGACAAAGAATAATACAAAGACACAGAGATCACAGATATGGTCCTAAAACAACCTTACCAACATTGAAAATAAATTACTACTAGGAGCGGAACTGTTTCGCCCGGTCTTTTGCTGTTATTTTAGTGGGCAAATGGCGCCGCAGACATGTTTCTTTGCCATTAGAAGCTGTGTCCCAATTCCCAGAGCGCGCGGCTCGGAGCATGGCCCGAAGGGCATGTGCGTCACACATTTCGACAGTACACTGGCGCGACGACTGCTGTCCCACTTCTTTTTTGTCCCATGTACAGTTAACACGTGGTCCGAAGACCGCAGTCGTCGCGGACTGCAGTCGGGGCTGAGCAAGTGTGCACCGCCTTGACTGCAGTCTGAGCCCCCTTCGGGCCGCGCTCCGATCTGTGCGCTCTGGGAACTGGGGACACGGCCGCAGTTTCGTTTTGTCACACGGAAGTAAGGCAGAAGGAAGTTGGTCGGCGTTCAATATGTCGTTGATGATTGGTCAGAATTGCAAAAAAATATAAAAATTGCTGGAAAGTTGGGGTGATTGGTCAAAATTGCAACACCGCCCTGAATTCACGGGGACTGGCTGAAGTTGCATTGAAGTTGCAAATCGCAACATCGCGAATTCCTGGAGGGTCTGAAAAAAATGAATGAATAAATAATTTATTTAGACATTACAACGTGACTTTCAACATTTAATCATACTACTTTTTTTTCTTTTCCATAGTGGTCCATGGCGTATACAAAAATTGATTAGTATCTGATTTTCAATACTTTTGGCAACCCTACTTTAATCTCTTATTTTAACAAAATAGTGACTAAAATATTACCAGTAAATGTGTGCTTCTTAAACAGGTATTTTACTTTGTGTGAGTATTTGTTGTATTTTTTTTTAATCAAGGCAAATTTAAACTTATTTTATTATATTTTAAACGCATATCACTAGAAATCAGTGTATTATCTTAAAAATAACGCTGCTAAAACTACTTAGTGGTAAAAGTTAATGGCAGATTATTGGATACACAAACACGTACTTCTATTGGTATTCACTTTTTCGTGGTGAAGCTTCTCTTTTATCTGGGACGCTCTGAAGTTGTACCAAAACTTGTTCTTCGTGAGTTTGCATATTTCTCTCGTTGGATTGCTTTAGTTTTAATTCACTTCAAACACTCCAAACACTTGAAAGCTAACTTTGAGATAAAATTATGCTTTTTTGTTTTTCATATTTGCATAATACATGGACTTTGTTATTGCTTTTACCTGAGAAAAATAATCGTTGATTTGATACGTACACACCGCTAATTGGACGTGAGCTGAATAAGTTCATTCTTCACGATGTTTTACAACTTTTCACAATATTTGCTGCCAGTATTGCTCTATCCAAAGTGCTAGCCTAACACTGCATATTCTTGGATAGCGTTGTATATAATTTGTGCTGTTTCCTTGCATTTGGCAGTCTCGTTTGATTGAGATGCCAGTAAACAATGTCAGTACGACGGCAAATTTAAATAAAATAACACGTAGATGTAGTAAAACTGATTAAAATCTGTTTTCTCACATTTTTTTTTATGTTGTTTTGTAACATTATGTAATCACACTTGTCTTGAGTACCATGTTTACAACTCAAAGATCAGAATTTTAGAGAATTTCGGAATTTTAACGTTGCTTAATCAAGTTAAACAGGTTTGCATTTCCACAAAGCTGACTCTAGCTCCTCTTGCTTGTCACAATGGACCATTAATAACATAAAACTTTTTTACAGCTTTGGAAAAAAATAAGAGACCACTGCATTTTTTTCTGAAATCAGCATCTCTACATGTATTACAGCCATTCCATTCCAGTGTCTGTTGAATTCCAACACAAACACAAAGCTGAGCTACTTCAGTTCTTGCACCAGGAGTGGAATAAAGTCACCCAAGAACAATGTGAAAGCCTGGGACTAAACCAGGTCTGAACCAAGACTAAACTAGGTCTGAACCAAGACTAAAGAAGGGATGAACCAGGACTAAACCAGGACTAAACTAGGACTAAACCTGGTCTGAACCAAGACTAAACCAGGTCTAAACCAGGTCTAAACTAGGACTAAACCTGGTCTGAACCAAGACTAAACCAGGTCTGAACCAAGACTAAAGAAGGGATGAACCAGGACTAAACCAGGACTAAACTAGGACTAAACCCGGTCTGAACCAAGACTAAACCAGGTCTAAACCAGGTCTAAACTAGGACTAAACCTGGTCTGAACCAAGACTAAACCAGGTCTAAACCAGGTCTAAACTAGGACTAAACCTGGTCTGAACCAAGACTAAACCAGGTCTAAACTAGGACTAAACCCGGTCTGAACCAAGACTAAACCAGGTCTAAACTAGGACCCAAGAACAATGTGAAAGACTTGTGAAGAGCATGCCAAGACGCATGAAAGCTGTGATTAAAAATAAGGGTTATTGCACCAAATATTGATTTCTGAACGCTTCTTAAGTGTAAACATTAGTATTATGTTGTTTTAAAATGAATTTGATCTTATTTCTTTGCATTGTTTGAGGTCTGAAAACATGGATCTTTTTTGTTATTTTGACCATTTGTCATTTTCTGCAAATAAATGCTCTAAACGATAATATTTTTATTTGGAATTTGGGGGAAATGTTGTCAGTAGTTTATAGACTGAAACAAAAATGTTCCTTTTGCCTAAACACAAACCTATAAGTAGTAAAATCAGAAAAACTGATCATTTTGCAGTGGTCTCTTTTTTTTTTTTTTTTTTTTTTTTTCCCAGAACTGTATATCCATGGAGAATGTTCCAAAGTATTGTTTTAAATTAATGTTTCTATGGACTCATGCAGATGACAGGCCACCTCCAAAACGTTACACAGTGTTGTTTTAAATTTTTTTCACTTTTTTTGTTCCCAATTTAGAGTTGTAACAATTGAAAAACAAAAACCTGAAGTTTATAGACCAATTTTTCATCAGATCTTTTGTTTGTTTTTTCTCCTTTAAATAACAAAACGGATTAAACATTTCCATATCAAGTTCCACGAGTTTTTACTGTTTTATTTCAGCATGATTTAAAACATACTGCAACATGACACTTCTAACTTTGCACCGTCGTCCTCTGAATCTCTAACTACACCAGCGTGAAATACCACATCAGCCCATCCGCCCACTCCGTGACATCGAACACGACTCAACCCGATCTTTGAACCATATAAAACAGACTGGTACCTTCTTGCTTCTCTGACTTCTTGGATTCTTTGTTGTTTTCTTGTACTGAGCATTCTTGTTAGATTCGGGATCAAAATAAACATTCTAAATAAACTGAGACAAGTGGAAATTGAACAAATTGTTACTTAGTTTGTTCGTTTTTTATTTGGTTTAGGTCACCGTCGAAGTATGAAAGTCAAAGATCGCAAGTTGACAGTCTAAATTTGAACTAAGTGGCATGTTAAGAAGCATTTCCTAATTCTTGGACAGCACTCGTCTAACTCAACTCAGTCATAATTTTTGAAACTTTGAAAAATTGATTCTTGCTTCTCCAATTAAGAATATTGATTATTCTTGTTGGTTTTGGGATCACAATAAAGATTCTAAACAAGCTGAAGCAAGTGAAAATTGAGTAGAAGTAGAAAAAGGTATTAAAATGTAGTGTTTTGCAATGTTGTTTTAAGTTTTATTTATTTATTTTTATTTTACTGTATTTAGGGCAAGTATGAAAGTCAAAATTCTGAGTTGTATACAGTGGTCCCTCGCTCTATCGCGATTCACTTTTCGCAGCCTCGCTGTTTCGCGGATTTTTTTTTTTTTTTTTAATAGTGTAACTTTTTTTTATAGTGTAACATTGTGTTCTGCGTTCTGATTGGCTAAGAGACTGTAGACCTTTGCCGATTGATAGATGTGGGATGCAGGGGGGACCGGGACCAGACTGGAACTAGACCAGGACCACACCGGGACTAGACCAGGACTAGACCAGGACTAAACGTGGACTAAACCAGGTCTAGACCAGAACTAAACCAGGTCTAGAGCAGGTCTAAACCAGGTCTAAACCTGGACTGATCCTGGACTAAACCAGGACTGGACCAGGTCTAGATCTGGACTAAACCGGGACTAGACCAGGTCTAAACCAGGATTAAACCACCACGTGCGGCTCTTTGCTGGTTTCGTTCGTTTGTGCGTATTCGGTTTGTGGCTCTGGCTGCGAGGACGCGGTCCCGAGGGGGAAGCATGGTCGGGGCGCCACGGTTCGATCTCGTGCTCGACGCGCGACTATGCGCTGGTCGTGCTGCTCTGTCACGGATTTGACCACGATGAGAGGTGTATGTGTCGCGCACTTCTCCAAGAAGTTGGTGCGCGTTGCGTCCCGGGACGTGGCAGTGCCGTTGGATAAGCGCGGTGCTTCCTGCGGATCCAGTGACTCATGTCTCCGCTCCCCTCGCGCGTCTGGCGGGGCTTCCGGAGCCGTGTCTCCCCCCACGCTTCACTATTAATACATTTTGTTGAAAATCTATGAAAGTTTGAGTGTTTAAACGAGAGAGAAATGTGAGAAAATGTTAATTCCAGTCTAAGAAAAGTGTATAATGTGTGTGGAGAGGCGTTTACAGCCTTAAAACATGTAGAATAATTGTAAAATATAAAGTTGTCCTACTTCACGGATTTCGCTTATTGTGGGTTATTTCTGGAACCTAACCCCTGTGATAAACGAGGGATTACTGTAGTCCAAATTCTAACTCCAAAACTTTCATCATATCGTGTCTTGTTTTCTGGTGGTCTCTTTTTATTTTTTTAATACAAAAAATACATAACAAAATTCATGTCATATTTCAAAAGAGCTCTTTACTGTGTCTTCAAATTTATATCAAACGATTCTGAAAGTCTACCTATACCAGCTTGAAAATACCACATCCTGCAAACCTACTCTGTGACGTCTAACTCAGATCAGTTCATTGAACCATACACGATAGAGCCTTCTTACCTTCTTTTCACTTCTTTCTCTCTCCATCTCCCCTTCTCCACTCCCCCTTTCTCTTCCTCCAACACAGCGACAGGCTTTACTGACTGGAGCTCTTTTCACATCACAAATGTCATCTTCCAGACTCGCGATCCACCAAATGTTGCCTTCAAACGCCGCTTTGTCGGATGACATGTACTGTAGATTTGGGAATCGGCGTGAGTTTGACTGGCGTGTTGTTTTCTAAGATCCTTTAAGTCGGTCAAGTTTGCGAGACAAGGTAGTGTATGTTTTTGTGGTGGTGTTTTGTGCATTTTCGGTAAATTCGAACAAGAAATGTCGACATCAGTTTTGATATGAGTGTATGGAAGTGGTAAATGGGTTTGGGGGGACAACAGACACACACAAAAAAATCAAATAACGGCATAAATATACAGGGGAATGCACAGGGGGAAACAAAAGGAAACAATTGGGTCTGTTGTACCGGGTCCCAGCGTCTTAGAGGCCCGAAATTTGGCCCTTTTCCTATTCATTTATATTAGAAAGAGACCCATGTCTTACCCCGGGCTTCCTTATTTCTGTCAACGGGCTTGTAAATACATATATAGAAACTTTATATTTTTGAAGTAGCTGTTATCACAAAATTGTTATTTTAGTTTTATTTATTTTATTTTAGTATATACAGAAGTTAAACTATGACAGATGTAAATGTAATATTATACAAAAGTAAAAAAAAAAACACCCCACAAACTTTTACAAATGAAACTTACATTGAGTAATTTCATCAAGGTTAAGGTGCATTTTACAGACCCCCGCAAGGAAATTTGTCCTAGGCGTTTGACCCATCCTCCATTGCCACTGGAAGCAGAGGATACAGCTGCACAGACCTGTCGTCTTGTCCTGAGCCTTGGTCAGGACTTCCTTAGCTGGAGGATCTCTCTTATTGTGTTTTGGTTGATGGGGGAAACCGGAGATCTTGGAGGAAATCCACCCAAACACTAACCTGGGAAATCCCAGGCTGCTTTCGTTCGTTCCGATCTGAAAGACAGCCTGGCAACTATGGCAAGCGAGCTCTCCCGATTCTGAGAGCGGGGAGGGGTGGCAAGACGGTGACGCGTACTACGTGACAAACGGAAGCTTGTAGTTTGAACTGACAATTGGCATGATTGGCTATGGGCTACGTATACGCCAAATGATAGACACTCATAACGCCCAATAAATGGCCATTGGCGATCGTAAACCACACCTCCGCTACGAGATATTTTGAAGGTGGCTTCCAGACCCTATATCACTTGTGATATGGTCAGGTGTAAACCAGGCAACCCAAACACAGGGAGAACGTGAAAACGAACATGGGATCGAACCCGAAACCTTCTTACCTTCTTGCCTTGAAGCATGAGCCACTCAGCCACTGTGCCTACAAGAAGCAATTGCTTTTTTTTTTTTTTTTTTTTGTTGCCTTAAAACATATTTGATCATTTAACACCATACTAAGTTAAGTTCTATAAACATATGGTCTGGCCACAGTTTATAGAGAGTGGGTCTGAATATTAGAACAAACTGCTTCTGTAGAGCTGCTTTATGTTTGTCGTTTCCGCACCATCGTTGGTTTGTTCTGTCCATCACATTACTCGTATCTGCGTCTGTTTCCATTGTTGGAATCC
Source organism: Paratrypauchen microcephalus (assembly GCA_036785185.1). Classification (NCBI taxonomy): domain Eukaryota; kingdom Metazoa; phylum Chordata; class Actinopteri; order Gobiiformes; family Gobiidae; genus Paratrypauchen; species Paratrypauchen microcephalus. The sequence goes on along the minus strand of JAVJIX010000045.1, from coordinate 5,546,459 downwards.
TTAATTTCTTTACCATTGTTGGTTTCCTTTTGTAAATAGTTCAAGTCTAATGTAAAATATCTGAAGAATGCAAAAGATGCTCATTATGCTAAATTAGAAGAAGGGGTGGGATTAAATAAGTTGTTTTCTTTTTCCCACTCCTTTTTGGGCATTTTTTTTTTTTCTTTCTGTTACGATTGAACTTTTAAAAGAATCTAAATTGCTTACTTGCCCAAAATAAAAATAAAAAGTATATTAAGTACTGTACCTCAGGGCAGGATAAACTCCAGCTCCTCAGACAGTACCTTCAGATTGAAAACATACAGATGACCGTTAGATAGGGTGACCATTCGTCCGGATTTCGTCCGGACAGTCCGGTTTTAGAGCTGTCTGTCCGGCCGTCTGTCACGTGTCCTCCTTTTTTACATTTTGTCCTCCTTTCGGACCCTCGTCTGCCTCCGTTGCATAAATCGTCATAAATCCCCACCCATTATTTACATTATTTACACTTGCTACTCTGCGATGTTGTGTCGTATGCAAACATTCGCGATGCGCGCCGCGCGCAGCTGATACAGCCCGTCAGCCCCTTGTATTGTCCGCTCTCTATCTGCGCTATCAGCCACTCTTTGAGGTGCAACTTGGCTCCTTCTTCCATCTTCATCGCCTTATTACTGTCCCTTAAAATTTTGTTTTCTTTAGTGCCTTCCCCGAGGGAAAACAAAAAAAACAAGGTGTCCTCACTTTAGGGCCTTTGTCCTCCTTTTTGGACACAAGTGTCCTCCTTTCCTGTGTCATGCCGGTGGTCACCCTACCGTTAGAGCATTTAAAGGTAACAGAAACATTGTCCAAATGAGTATTTTGAAACCTTTTGGACCATACTAAAATTAAATAAAGTTTAAAAATCGCTAAAATCCAACTGTTAAAGTTTTATTCAAATACTTAGAACCCTCTCTTATGGATCGCTCCATTTCCTCTGTGACACAATGACTTGGCAGTGCTGGAGGCGCCGAATTCAATCAGCTATTGATTTAGGGTTCACTTCTCCCGAGCTAACGGACCACTTTTTAACCAAATGCAATTATTAAATTAATCTTCCAAATTGACTGGAACCACCACGAGCCAGTATTGACACTTGCGGTTCACATTTCCATCTTGTACTTCACACGTAACCTTTTACTTTAGCACAGTGTAGCTTTAGCGTGTTAGCATTAGCGACGCAAAGGTCAACACTTTCGAGCAGGTGTGTGTTTAACATTGAGAAATTTAGCGGATTTGCACAAGCATTGATGGAATGATTGATCCGTGGGCAGACCTTTTTACCATCGTGTCTAGAATTGTCGTTTTTACAGCCCAGGGCAAATATTGACGATTTATTTGTAGTTCTTTACTCTTTGCAGGCCATTCAAATTTGCCATTCACTTAGACGTTCAGAGCCCCAAGGTACGGTCAAGGAGAGAGCTGAAACCACTCAATGTCAGAATATTGAGCTCCTACGTACGGCGCAATAGATGTGTTATAGCTGAAGACTGTCCAAAAAGGTGAAAAAGTGAACTAGTTCATTTTCTAGTTCATCGTTTGCAGCGCTCCCGAGTTATTCCTCGCTTCTCGAACGCATTCCGAGCATCCTATATAGGCACATTTTACAACTTTCAAAGGTCAAGGAGTTTTGCTAACCACAACTAGCATGCTAACAGCGCACTTTTTAGATGATAAACACTTCATAACTGCAGATAGCACACAGTGATCTCATTTTGACCCTAAGAGGATAAGAAGAGGAAGATCATTTCCCTTGTGGATCGGTAAAGTTTGTCTAAGAGCTGCTTATACAGTTTATCTCTCTAAATTTTAAACCCAAATGAAAACCAATGTTAATTATTTTTTAAACAAGAAGTGAAAACAATATTGGTTAATTTTGGACACCCAGCATTGGTTACATTTTATAATAATACAGCCATAATGAACAAATAGTTGATTAAAAAACAATTCAGACTTAATAGCTACATAATTAAAGTAGTAACTAATCCTGAATCATTCTAAATAATTCATTCTGTTTTTGATACGATTCCCTGTGTGCATGGAAACACACACCAAAAATCGAATTACCTTACCATTCCAAGAGACCATGTGTGGGCTCTTCTACTTTTTCTTAATTTCTTTTTGTCCACCATCGTCTAGTTTAGCATACCCATTCATACCCTAATGGGTGTTTTCACACCTCTGGACATGACCTGCTGCCCTATTGTTTTCTTTGTTTGTTTTGATTTAGGTTTGAGAATGGAATTATATATGGGAGACAAATTGTGCCTGACCCCTCCATTCCTGTTCAAAGGGGGGATCTTTAATCCACAAATCAGACACTCTGAAAATAATCTGGTTCAGTGTCTACTCCACTCCCCCCATTCATAGAAAATAAACAAACAAACAAACAAAAAAAAATCACATTTTATAGTAATTCTCTATTAATCTGTCTGAACATTTTTGCCTAATTACAAGTCTCTAAATCTCATATTTAGTGAGACGTGCTTCAGCTTTGACACGAGGAATATAAAGATCCAACAAATGCTCATTCTGCAGTCGAACAGACCATCCCCAGAGACGCCAGCTATACCTGTTCTGTTTACCATAAAGAGTTTGGGCGGAATTTGAAATCTGACTTTCCTTTGTGTAGGGCTTGTTCCAACTTTAAATGAGAGGAGATCAAACACAGAGATCCCAGCCATTAGTCTGTGCTCCCGAGGGTTCAGAAACAGATCATTTTAGTAATATTTATTAGGAAAAACAGTCCGGAATGGTGTGAGGTTTTGAGGTTTTTAAAGGTCCCATGGCATGAAATTTTCACTTTCTGAGGTTTTTGAACGTTAATGTGAGCTCCCCTACCCTGTTTAGGGCCCCCCCCCCCCATGGTTAAAAGTTGTGAAATGTCTAAACTGAGCATTTGCGATCCTTTTGTGCGTTACAAAAAATCTGAGCTCAAACGGGCGATTTTGAACAAGGCACCTTATTGACGTCAGATCGAAAAAAGAAATGCAAATGCAGTTCCACCCCCGTCTGTCTGTACTCAGCGTCTCTGTAAATCACGCCCAGAGAGTTTGGACTGCGAATGCGCTAGGCAATGCGAAATGCGTTTTTTTATTTGCCTGGAGGCACGTTTGAGTGATTCTAGACTCGGAAGTCCTTTATCTGAGCCTCTGGACCTTTGAACAGCAGTGGTTTAATTTTATTTTATGTGAAAATGTGTTTATTTTTCAATGGAACGTTTCAAATCTCTCCCCCGTGCAAAAACAAGGAAATGGATCAGCTGTGGGCTCTGAGCTCTGAGCGGAGAGTTTGGCCACGCCCCCACCCGCTACTATTGGCCATCTCTTTTCTCCTCATTTGCATTCAAGCAACAACGCCCAGAATAAAGAGTTTGAGAGAGATATTTATGACTCTTTCTCATCTTATCTCTGTTTCTCATGCACTGAGTGTTGATTTTGAAGAAGGATTCATTTACAGTATTAGGGAACCATTAAGGAGCCATATAAAAGCATCAAGAAGTACCATGTCATGGGATCTTTAAGGTAGTTATTTATTGTTGTTCATAACCCCACTGCATACTGCACCTTGTATCCTAAGAATTCAGTATTTAAGAGAATGGCTGTTGGAACCCTGCAGAGGACAGGGCGAAGGCTGACCTTTGGGGTTTGTGCAGTGGACCGCACAGAGCAGGTGTGTCCTGTGTCACCTATAATGTTCCAGTCCATTAGTCCTGGTAACACACTGGTCACGAACAGGAGAAGTGGTGGCTAGTACTCAGATACGTATACTCACGTACATTTATATTTGACAGCGTAACAATACTCTTAAGCCCTATTCGGACGGGATTAGTTTTCCAGGGGGATGTAGAGTAATGTCGGTTTATCACAGGACTTCTGTAATATAAATGACCCCATTCACACAAGACAAGAAATGTCCGTAATATTTATTTGACATGGGAGGTGTTTGTTTACGCTCTGCCGTCACGTATTCGTCGCCGTAAAAGCATCAATTGAAGATAGAGAAGTCATGATTAGCCTATGTGAAATATTAGCGAACTATGCAAATGATTGCCCTTAATCAGGACTAATAGAGCATACATGACCTAAAACAAGCAGAAGTTTCATGCCTCTGAAGACTGATTTATACCTCTTGGGCTTTTTCATTGGTCGACGTGTGCGTTTGTTTGAGAGTACTGGTAGGTCATTTTGCTTGTCGGCAAAACAGAGCACTTCAAGCTCCTCCATGTTTGAAAATTGCGGTAAGTTATTTCTTTAAACGGATGTGACGAAAGATTACATACATCTTTACCGAGGGTCGCATTCGCACGGGATTAATATTACCGGTGGTAATTCCTCCAGACCGTTTTACAGAAGGTGAAACTCGCTGTAAATTTCACAGACATACTCTGTTATGTTTACGGACATGGCGCGTTCAGACAGGACTAAATTCCCTGGTAATTATTACTTCACCCCATGTCACCCCATAAAACTAATCCTGTCCGAATAGGGCTTAACTTGACTAAAAGTTTTGGTTCCTCTTCCCACTTTGAGTAAGTGACACAAGCTTTATTTATTGTATGAGTGGTTTTCAGACAATATACAATACTTTTACTCCTACTTGACTAATACATTTGAAAGTGTGACAGTACTTTTACTTGACTAAATGTTTTTGTTCCTCTTCCCACTGTGAGTAAGGCTGCGTCCCATTCCTCTGTCTTACCCATTCCCCTTTATCTACATCTTTGTCTTGCCCCTCGATATCGAGCTGAGAGGGCTCGGGGTATGAATGTTCCCCTAAGAATTGGGACGCCACTCGATTACCGTTTGAGTCATCGTCCCTTGCCTCTACCTGAGCTGCTACGTCTACAGAGGCGACAACAACTGATCCAAACAAACGTAAACAAATGTCAAGGATTATCTGGTACCTCAGCTCGACAAAAAAAATAGCTTGTTTATGCATGAAAGTTCGATGAAAACGATAACGTCGGCTAAATAGACATCACTACAATTAAAGCCACAACAACAGTTCACTAAAAGTAAGGTAGAACATAATCGTCATAATTGTAAACCTGCTAAACTGTTAATCGATAATTACAACTGCTGAAAATACTGTACATTTATGAGACTCTTTGGCTGGTCGATGTGACGCTGCCATCCTGATCCCAACACCTGCCTGAGCTTGTAGGCGTACCCCTTCGTTCCAAGTCCGGTCGAGAGCTTACTTCGTTTCAAGGGGTATGTAGCCCGAGGTCGTGGCCCGGGCCCTTGATTAAAATTAGACTCGGGACACCCCTTGCCCTCACATGAACGCGCAAAACCAAAGGATAGGAGTAAGACGAAGGGGTAAGACAAAGAAATGGGACGCAGCCTACAGTCTACAAGTGACACAAGCTTTATGTTGATAATATGAAATTACTTTTTGAATATTTGTGTTTCTTGCGCCTTTGGAATTGAATGACTTTCTCTGTTTTTAATAACTTCATAACGCGCAACCTTTCAATCTACTCACTTTTTCCATATGCATAATATTAAAATGCCTTCAGTTCCATTTACTAGAGTTTGTTTTTATTTATTTGCTTTTATTTTTCAGTTTTATCTCTCAGCGTAGTTTTCAGATAATATACTTATACTCCTACTATTTGAACATTTGTGTTTCTTGCACCGCTCCTCCAGATATGAGTCAGTTTTTTCTCTCATTTTTGTGTCTTTCCTTCTGAAAATGATTAAGGAGATTAAGGCTATGTTTAAACGGACACCAACCTTTCTTCTTTTTTTTTCCAGAATTTTGGAGTTATCATATTATTGAAATGTCAAAGTAAAGTGTTTCATCTGATGCAAGTAATCTGATTTTGACACTTGAGCAGGTTTAGACAAGGAAAATTCTGCTTAAAAGGCAACTAATGTGACAAAAAAAGACCAAAGACCAAAATAACTATTTTAAAAGCATTTTACTCTGTCTTCCAAATATAGCAGTTACTCTTAAAGTCCATTGATTAAATGACATATGTCAACATTTTTTTTGATGATCTGATTTCTTTTCAAACACACATCAGAAACCAGATCCAATTATCAACTTATCTGATTATTCTACTATCCTTTCTTATTTTTACCGGCCATGTTAATGTATCCACTAATTAATACTCATGAATATGCATAGAGGCTTCTGTTCATCTTCTGCGTTGTTTTCTGTCTGTAATCTGGTCCATCTCCAGAATCCGAACATGTGGAATCGTAGCGGCGCAGTAGTACACGAGCGAACCACTGGGGGCAGTAGTGAACACAGCTCGAGCGAGGAAGCTAAAGTTTTTGAAAAAGTGACTAGAAGCAGCTGCAAAACAAATAAATGCTTCTCGCCTCATATTTTCTTGATACTTTTCCAACAGATGTTTATTTGTTGCTTTATTTCGTCTGTTTCGGTGAATTAGCTAACTGACTTGAGTGCCCTCTGGTGGTTATTTGAGAGAATGCAGCCTTCACATAAAAAAAAAACGGAAGCGTATGGAAGTACAGCGGCATGAAAAAGTATCTGAAGCTTTTGGAATTTGTCACATTTCTGCACAAAATCACCGTCAAATGTGATCTGCTCTTTTTCAAAAATCACACCGATGAAAAAACAGTGTCTGCTTTAACTAAAAACACCCAGACATTTGTAGGTTTTCATATGTTTAATGAGGATAACATGCAAAAAGTGACAGAAGGGGGAGGAATAAGTAACCAAACCTTCTGCGAGCAATTAATACTGTTTTTTTATATCTTTGTAATTTTGACAAAGATTAAATCACATTTGATGGTGATTTTATGCAGAAATGTGAGAAATTCTTTTTCATGCCACTGTATATGGAAGTATAAATGCAGTGACAGTTACTACGCTTGGAACACAAAGATGTATTTACGTACGAAAGTGGAGCATAAATAAGCCTTTATTCTTAAAATTACTTGAGTAGTTGTTTCTCTAATTCCATGTTTACTCTACTCTTCTACAGCTTTGTACTTCAACTTGAATAATATTATTTCAAAGTAACAATATCCTGATTTGAGTCCAACTTTTGTCTACACCGCTAATCAGAAAGTGACGCAAGGACACTGAGGATATCTTGGAGCCTAAAGGAAGGTCGGTCCCATATGTAGCTCACTCTCTATGTAGCTTTAAACCTCTCTGAACCTTATCCTGATGACTATTTGATGAGATGTGATGCGGGCGTATTGCGAGCTCTATCAGAACAGGCAAGGGCATCCGTGCATTTTAATACCGAGCCTTAGCGCCTTCTACCAACCGTCCTTCTCGCTCAGATCTTTCCACGAAGCACAAGGAGAGACAGAGGGATTATAATGAGAGATCAAACGCAGCAAAATGAATGGTAGCGTTTGTTAAGTATGATGTAGATCCGCAGAGACGTACATTTGCATAGGCTAAACTCATCTAAACTCAGCCAGGATTTTTTGTTCTGCTCTAACTTTCTGAGTAAAAATGTATAGAAAAATCTCAGGTGGCTTCTACGAATTCAATTTTACTTTTTATTTCCCATGAGAGCCACAAATTACAATACATTACATTACTTTTAATACCCATCCATCCGTTTTCTTCCACTTATCTGGGTTCGGGTCGCGGGGGCAACAGTCTAAACCAGTCCAAACTTTTTTCATCAGGAGCCACATCTAAACACAGACAAAGCAGAGGGCCGATTGGGGGCCATACACTGGTGCTCAGTACAATCAATAATTGAGATGTATGCATGTTTAACACGTTAGAATGAGATATCAGTCCTTTATTCATGCTAAGATCCTTAAAACCACACAATAAATATTAAATATTGTATTATCAAAGTAGATTTTCAAAATACTTTGAGTCAAAAGTTCTGCTCAAGTTAATTTGGGCCAATTCACCTGGAAGCCTGAGGGCCAAGAAAAATTTGGCTGAGGGCCATAGTTTGGACATGCCTGGTCTAAACAGATCTGCCGCCCAGATCTCCCTGCACCAGCCCCTATGGATCCTCCTGCGGGTGGTGGGTACTCGGGAGGATGGCCCCACATTGCTCGGATCCCCTGGGGGAAGGTCCGGCCACCAGACGCTCGCCGTCAAGCACCCACCCTAGTCTGGTTCCAGGATGGGGCGCCAGTAACGCCAATCTGGGCGATGTACCTGGCCTTGCTGTTTCTCCTCATAGGGCCTTCTGAACCACTCTTAGTCTGACCCGTCCCCCAGGACCTGTTTGCCTTGGGTGACCCTAAAGCAGTGCTTCTCAATTATTTTCTGTGACGCCCCCCCATGAAGAAGAAAAAATTTCACGCCCCCCTTCCTGCGCGCGACTATAATTGTATTATTTGTCTAGAAAATTGTTATGAGAACACCATTGTATCTTTTTATTAACATTATAAACAAAAAAAAGAAAGAAACTTACAACAAAGACTGCACTGAGGACTCAAATATTAATGTGTTTTTAATGCAGCTTTGCGCACATTTGTTTACGTTTTACAGAAATGAAACTTAAAACCACCTCATTTGCATAAGCTAAAAGCACTGAAAAAAAACGCTCTCTCCTTGTGCCACTGATGCGTCAGCTTCTGTCGGACTAAAGGACACGACTCAGTGGAATATACGTGTTTTTTCTGTGACAGAGGATGTTTTGTTAATGGTGAGACTGTGCGTAAATCGCATGTGAGAACGCCACTGCCAACTACTGTTGTTGATGTGCAATTACACTTAGTTCTAGTACAGTACAGCAAAAAAACAGGGTTTCCCAGGGTCATACGTGCCCCCCCTGGCATCACGCCACGCCCCCCCAGGGGGGCCCGCCCCACTATTTGAGAAGCACTGCCCTAAAGGGACATGAAGCCCCTGACAACACAAGCTCCCGGGATCATTTGGGCACTCAAACCCCTCCACCACGTTAAGGTGGTGGCTCAAGGAGGGGTACTTTTTTTTATTTTTTTTTAACTTTTAATAAAAAAAGTGCAAACATATTCAGAAATTATTTGTCATTTTGACCCAAAAATTCACAAAAAACAAACCAAAAAACAAACAAACCAAAGTATAGTTAACAAAAATAGTCCTTGAGAATGCCTCAATTTTCTCATCTGCTCTTGAACGCTTAATAGGATTAGGTTTAGGTAACACTGGGATGAGAACACCAGGGACCACAGTGGAGCAGCAGTAGTTCTAATACACACTATTAGAAACTGTTTTGTTTCCTGAGGCAAGACACTTCAGTAGCAGTAGTAGTATTAGCAGTAGTAGTAATCGTAGTCGTAGTCGTAGGCAAAGCGAGTTTATTTGTATAGCACAATTCATTCACAAAGTAATTCAATGTGCTTTACAGAATAAGAAATGCATTAAAATTACAATACATACATCATCATAACCACGCAAAAAGTGTGGTTCAGGTGGACAATTTCTAATCTGCACCAAAATGACATTTCACTGTTTCTTGTAAATAAGACTAATAATTAGGCGCCTATCTGCAACAGGCTTTTGCCCTTTCCGAGCCCACTCACCGCCAGCTACCCCGCTCCAGTCCGACCGAGCACCTCTGAACACCGGAGCGCGAGGCGGGAGAATCGCCCAAATGTCTCCGTGCTCGCCCTCCTCCTCCTCTCCCCGGGTGATTGATGGGGGACATTGTTCAGTGGCTTTTAGTCGCAGCCTCGTAATTGCTTTTTGATATTGTTACAAATGAGAAATTACTCTGTCCCATTACCAGCGAGTCCGATAAACAAAGGAGAGGCTTCAGCCCTGTGCGGACGATAAGCCTGTTTACAATGGTGGCGGCGGCGGAGGGGACAGTTGATTTGAATACGGAAAGAAGGAAGAGCGAGCGAGATACTTTGGGATGTAAATTGCATAGAAGTCTTTTTCGGCCATTGTGCGGAAATGCAAAACGCAGAGTTAGAGAATGGACTTCATAAATCTGAAGTGTCTGAAGAGTTTTGCGATGAAAAACGAAAACCCGCCATTACCTCCAAAGCGAAGTAGTATATTTTTTGTTTCGGCAGAAATGTTAACTTCAAGATGAAGTTTTACTCTCGGGTTTGCGGTCACGAAAAATACGCTTCTCTCTAAAGTGATTCAAAATCCACGATCCAACATGTTAATTACACATGTGCATGAACGTTTCACTGTACATAATGCGGGGAAATATCACATTGCCTTGGATGTTTTAATTAAATCTTTGAAAAAGTTTTACAAAGCAATCTTAAAATTCAGTTCAATTCAATTAACACCTACGTTGCCTTAAGTTCATTGTAGGGTAACAATTTAAATTCATTTAATGGAATTTTCTATTTGGAAATGATTCCTTTGATTAATGAATGCTGGTATCAGTTTTGTATCAGGTGTCTTTTCTAATGAACCTCTCTAATTAGCACTAAGATTGAGGCTTCAAATCACTGTCAGTTTTACTCGTCTGAGTGACTAATTAGCTGTCATCCTAAAGGCAGTTTTAATGTTCAACTCTGAAGCATTTACAAACAATATTTCACTGGATTAACAAAGAGATACTGTATACTCTATGTATACTGTAGAACTCTGGAACAGTCTGGATACACATCTCAAGAAATGCCAAAATATCCATAAATTCAAGTTGTTCTATAAACATACGGTGTGGTCACAGTTTATAGAGAGTGGGTCTGAATATTAGAACAAACTGCTTCTGTAGAGCTGCTTTATGTTTGTCGTTTCCGCACCATTGTCGGTTTGTTACTCGTATCTGCGTCTGATTCCATTGTTGGAATCCTTAATTTCTTTACCGTTGTTGGCTTCCTTTTGTAAATAGTTCAAGCGTAATGTAAAATGTCCAAAGAATGCTAAATTAGAAGAGGGTGTAGGATTAAATACGTTTTAAGTAAGTTTTTCCCGCTCCTTTTTGGTCAGATGTTTTGTTTTTTTTATTTCTGTTTATTTGTTATTTCTGTTATTGCACTTTTAAAAGAATGTAAAGTGGTTACAAGATTCAAGATTGTTTATTTGTCATATGCAGGATCAACACAAGGTCAACAATGCAATGAAATGTTTAGGATCAGAAGACTTGCTAAGATAGTCGAGAAGTACTAATAGCAGCAATAAAAATACAAGGGAAAAGTAAACAATATAATAAAAAATATGTAATAAAATATAATAAAATACAAAGATAAAGGTTGGATTAAATAAGGTGTAAGTAGAGTATTTCACAGGTGGTCATACTGCTCAAAACAATTTCTTATTACACAATATAATACAGTATAAATATTGCACGTGGATTTCGTGTTGCACATAGTCTATAATGCCCAACATAAATAAATCAAAATAAATAAATAATAAGATTCACAAAGTTTCATCCATCAAAAACTGTCATGCATCTGTAATATATTACAAATAGGGCTGTCAGTTTAATGCGTTAATTAGATTAAGTAATTACACTGCAATTTAACGCGTTATGAAAATTAACGCAATTAATTAAGAGCGGCAATTCAATGCGCATTTTAAATTTGGCGTGCGGCAAGCAAATCGCTGCCAGGGCCTTTGAACGGCAAGTTTATTTATAAAAAGAACGAAGACGGGAAGATCAACAAGAACGCCGTGATTTGGAGCTTTTGTCAAAAAGAATTTTCCGATCACCGAAGCTGCTCCAGCCTGACAGATCATTTGAACGATAAACACGTCCGGACAAGTTCCATCGTTACCGGTGATAGAGCGAGCGTGAGCGCACTTCACCAAACCAACAAACCAACAAACCAACAAACCAACAAACCAACAAACCAGCAAACCAACAAACCAAAAAACCAACAAACCAAAAAACCAACAAACCAGCAAACCAACAAACTACCAAACCAACAAACTACCAAACCAACAAACCAACAAACCACCAAACCAACAAACCGCCAAACCACCATACCAACAAACTACCAAACCAACAAACCAACAAACCAACAAACTACCAAACCACCAAACCAACAAACCACCAAACCAGCAAAACCAACAAATCAACAAACCAACAAACCAACAAACCACCAAACCACCAAAACACCAAACCACCAAACCAACAAACCAGCAAACTACCAAACCAACAAACCAACAAACCAACAAACCAACAAACTACCAAACCACCAAACCACCAAACCAACAAACCACCAAACCAACAAACCACCAAACCAACAAACCACACTTACAGAATTTGGGAATCGAATGAGCAAAGAGGCCACAGAAAACTCAAATCTCAAACTCAATCGCAAAGTGGGTTCGTTTGCTCGCTCACTCTCTCTTTCTCAATCAATCAATCAATCAATCAATGAAACATTATAAAGTGCTTTTCATACAAAAAAATGTAACCCAAAGCGCCTTACAGTGATTAACGATTAGAAGATTGACTTTTTATTGATCTCACACTGGAGAAATCGTTTTCTGCATTTGACCCGGGGACCATCCCCATGATTTTGTTATTTAGTCTTGGTCAGGACCCAAGCTGGAGGATTTTACCTATGGCGCACATTTTGGGTTGATGGGGGAAACCGGAGTGCCCGGAGGAAACCCACCCAGACACGGGGAGAACATGCAAACTCCATACATAAAGCCCCGGGCGACCTGAACCTTCTTGCTGTGAAGCATGAGTGCTAGCCACTCAGCCACCGTGCCACCAACAATCAAGGAAAAAAAAAAAAAAATCTCTCTCTCACACACACACACACACACACACACACACACACACACACACACACACACACACACACACACACACACACTTAAAATGTGATTCTTTTGATTAATTAATTGCAATCTTGTAATTAATTAGATTAAATTTTTTAATCGCCTGACAGCACTAATTACAAATGTTATTATTGTTAGAGTTATTTTCACTACAAACCAGTGCTATAGGTCGTCAACCCCAAATGATTAAACGCACTTCTGTCTAACAGTAGTCATATAAATCCCTTGTTCCAAAGCTGCAACGCAAAGCATCCATGATTGAGGTTTTAATATATCGCTTACTCCGCCGACTCCCTCCCCACGTCAACAGCTCTGGGGCGGTTTACATCAGCGCTACCTGTCCCGTCACATCTCACACCGTTTGTGAGTAACGACTCGAGCTAGACACCTAACAAGCTACCTTTTTTTTTCTACGCCATGTCCTCCCTCCTCCCTCCATCCTCCCTTCTTCGCTCAACCTGCCATAAATATGCAAAACCAAAAGCAATCGTCCATCATTTCACGGGGGGGTGTCACGGTGGCGGAGTTGGCCCGTGATTAGTGCTCGGTTTGCAGAACGCCCCGAGCAGCAACGCTACTCCCGTCGTCGCAGCCTGGACGTGATCCCGTGACACGGTTTGACACTGGCCATATTTCACCCAGGACAGAGAGCGTGACCCTGGGTAAAAGCCATCGTGAGGAGTCAGGGGAACGGGGACGTGGAGGTGGCGGTTCTCTCATGTGTGCGTTTTTTTTAGGGAGCGAAGAGTTTGATTGCGCTGTCACACGAGGAAATGTTCCCTTACGGCATCATCTATCATTCTGTTCTGACGTTTTTTGATGGCAGATTTAGTAGGTAAAAGTTTGATGTAGTTAAGTTTATCATAACGACGACGAGACCATGACTCCCTTCTGTCGCAAATACAGGCAAAAAGTACATAAACTAGGGCTGTCACTTTAACGCGTTAATTAGATTCATTATAAAAATGAACGCAATTAATTATGAGCGGCAATTCAATGCGCGCACATTTTAAATTTGTCCGACTGAAGGACCTGTAGGCGACTTGGCAGTGGCGTCACTTCCACCTGCATCGCTAATCAAACAAATAAATCCTGGAGGAAACTGACATGGACTCGACTCAAGTTTATTTATAAAAAGAACGAAAACAAGACGATCAATAAGAACGCCGTGATTTGTAGCTTTTGTAAAAAAATATTTTCCGATCACCAAAGCTGCTCCAGCCTGACGGATCATTTGAACGATAAACACGTCCGGACAAGTTCCATCGTTACCGGTGATAGAGCGAGCGTGAGCGCACTTCGACAAACCACGCTTGGAGAATTTGGGCTCTCTTTCTCTCGATTAAAATGCGATTAATTAGATTAATTAATTACAAATCCTGTAATTAATTCGATTCATTTTTTTAATCACCTGACAGCACTAATACAAACAGATACTAGTACAGTGTGAGACAACATAATGTAGTAAGTATATCCTGCAGTACAAGTTTTTCTTCTGCACACACTTATTAGAAAAAAATGAAAATAAAAATCTGATTCTTATAATAATTTTACCTGAATTTCATCCATGTAACAAAATTAAGCAAGTGTTCAGATTTTAATAAATTAATTACTGTATTTATGCATTTATTTATTTTAATTTGGTTACTTTTTATTTTTATTTTTTGCTATTTCACACATGACCCTTTTGCACTTATAAATCTATTGATGACACAGGATGCATTTTATAAATATAGCTGTGGAAGAATCAATAAATTCAATATAATTAACAAAAAAACATCTTTACAAATACGTTTAAGAAATATGTTTAAGAGCTAGTTTGTCCAAAATGTCCATTAAAAACAAGATTTTTTAAAACTATATTGCAAATACAGGCAAAAAGTATATAAACAGATACTAGTACTAGATAATACTAGATCTAGTTTCCAGTGTGAGGCAACATAATGCAGTATATTGTGCAGTACAAGTTTTTCTTCTGCATCCACTTAGAAAAAAACAAAAAATAAAAATCTGATTCTTCATAATTTTACCTGAACTTCATCCATGTAACAAAATTAAGCAAATGTTCAGATTTTAATCAATTAATTGCGGCATTTTATGTATTTATGCGTTTATTTATTTCATTATTGTTACTTTAGATTTTTATGTTTTGCTATAGTTGTGGAAGAATCAATAAATTCAATAAAAATAACAAAAAAAGACATATTTTATTACAGCTTTACAAATACAAATATGTTTATGAGTGAGCTTGTCCAAAATGTCCATTAAAAACAAGCTTTTTCCAACTAATACCTCCTCACCGTATAGATACCGTGCTGACACTTTAACTTTAAACCTACAGCTTTGCGCTAACGTCTTTTTCCCCGCTTGCACATCAAACTGTCATTTTAAAACATGCGCCTATGTTCAGTGTCGAGAATAAACTCCCGTATAGCTTAGTCCTTTATACTGTTTCTCACTCCAGCTCTTTCACGTTGCTTATATCATGTTTCTTTGATTTACAATGTAAGCTTAGACTTTACACATAAACAACCCTGTCTCCGAGGATTGGCAGTGATCCCCGCTGTTGTTACCGTGGCGACCGCAAACGTTTGGAGTGCGATAATTCCCCACGCTAACAAAATTCCCACAGCTTCCCGTTCGATTCCCAGCCCAGCCCTCAGACATGAAAAAACAGCGTAATCTTAATTGATAGGAGCATGCTCGCTATCAGTTGTGGAGGCCTAAAGGTGATTAATTCTTGTGTGGGTTTTTTGTGGTTTCTTGCATGCTGGAGGCTAGCGCTTTTTGCATGCCAATAAGCGAGTCGGCACGTAAACAAGGCGTCCACTGTGAATGCATGCTGACTCTGGCTGCTGAAAACTGGAGCGGTGTAACATTTGTGGAGAAGAGAGCTGGAGAAGCGAGTCTATAAACATTTCACAAACCTTTTGGAAAATGACTGAAATGGAATAAATGGCTTTCTACACGGAATCTTTAATGCAGGCGCTCAACCTTTTTTTTTTAGCCGGGATCTACTTTTGATGTTGATGGTGTGCCGAGATCTACCAAGGTCTACCAACACACACACCTTAGTCCTGGTTCAGACCTGGTTTAGACCTGGTTTAGTTCTGGTTTAGACCTGGTTTAGTCCTGGTTTAGTCTTGGTTTAATCTTGGTTTAGTCCTGGTTTAGTCCTGGTTTAGACCTAGTTTAGTCCTGGTTTAGAACTGGTTTAGACCTGGTTTAGTCTTGGTTTAGTCCTGGTTTAGTCCTGGTTTAGAACTGGTTTAGTCTTGGTTTAGTCCTGGTTTAGACCTGGTTTAGTCCTGGTTTAGTCTTGGTTTAGTCCTGGTTTAGTCCTGGTTTAGAACTGGTTTAGTCTTGGTTTAGTCCTGGTTTAGACCTGGTTTAGTCCTGGTTTAGTCTTGGTTTAGTCCTGGTTTAGTCCTGGTTTAGAACTGGTTTAGTCCTGGTTTAGTCCTGGTTTAGACCTGGTTTAGTCCTGGTTTAGTCTTGGTTTAGTCCTGGTTTAGACCTGGTTTAGTCTTGGTTTAGTCCTGGTTTAGTCCTGGTTTAGAACTGGTTTAGTCTTGGTTTAGACCTGGTTTAGTCCTGGTTTAGACTTGGATTAGTCTTTGTTTAGTCCTGGTTTAGTTCTGGTTTAGTCTTGGTTTAGACCTGGTTTAGTCCTGGCTTAGACCTGGTTTAGTCTTGGTTTAGTCCTGGTTTAGTCCTGGTTTAGTCTTGGTTTAGTTCTGTTTTAGTCCCGGTTTAGTCTTGGTTTAGTCCTGGTTTAGACCTGGTTTAGTCCTGGTTTAGTCCCAGTTTAGTCCCGGGCCCCTGCTGTCAGTTAATCTGTCCCTTTGATGCAGAAATAATAAACGATAACTGAAACTGTATTGTGTGTTTACAAAACTAACTAAAACTAACTTAAATTATCGATAAATTGCTCTTCTTTTTCAATCTTTGTCAATTTATTTACAAGCCTTGGATCGCTATAAAATTGCTCTAGCAGTTTTACGTGAGCTGGTGGCACCTTACTGATATTAGCTTTGCTGCTACTTCTTCATTTACGTATTTTGGAGTTGGTAAATGTGGAAGTTTTGATGTGTATTTTTATTTGTTTTTGCACTTAAGGCTGCAGCTTGTGGACGGCTTTGGTTGTTGTGGGGGTAAACCTGAAGAAATGTTTTAAAATTGTATTTGTTTGTCGTAAGTTTGAGAACACAATACTTTCTTTTTGAATCCTGCACTTGACAAATAACCCAAACTAAAACTAATCAAAACTAAATAAAACTGAGCAGTTAGAAAAAAAAACTAAAATTAAAACTATCAGAGCCACTCTAAAAATAAATTAAAACTAACTGAAAAAATGTCAAAACTAACTAAAACTAAACTATAATGAAAAATCCAAAACTATTGATTCACACACACTCATATCACATTCAAAATAGGAATAAACATCGACTAGAACAGGATGAAAACAAGTCAGGAATAGGAATAAATAGAATTAAAACAAGAATCAGAAACCAGGACCAAGAACAAAACCTGAGCACAGCCTTAAAGTTTTATCAAAGTCAATTTAGGACTGATGTAAGATAAACAAACCCTTAACGAATCCAAGGTTAAAATATTAAAACAGAATTTAGATCTTCTCCTGGATTTGCAGTATGACAGTCGCTGTTTTACAGCTTTACCGTCATGACAAAACATCCACTTATTAGAAACAAATGAAAATAAAAATCTGATTTTTATAATAATTTTACCTGAACTTAATCCATGTAACAAAATTAAGCAAGTGTTCAGATTTTAATCAATTAATTACTGTATTTATGCATTTATTTATTTTAATAATTTAATCATTTTTAATCATTTTCATGTTTTTTGGCGGGTTTTTTTTGCTATTTGACACACACACACGACTTGCCTGGTTTACACCAGACCATATCACAAGTGACATATGGTCTGGGAGCCACCTTCAAAATATCTCGTAGTGGAGGTGTGGTTTACGATCGCCAACGGACGTTTATTGGGTGTTACGAATGTCTATCATTTGGCGTATACGTAGCCCATAGCCAATTATGTCAGTTGTCAGTTCAAACTACAAGTTTCCGTTTGTCACGTAGTATGTGTCACCGTCTTTCCACCCCTCCCCGCTCTCTGATTGGCTCCCAGAATCAGGAGAGCTCGCTTAGCCTAGTTGCCAGGCTGTCTTTCAGATCAGAACGAACGAAAGTAGCCTGGGATTTCCCAGGTTAACACACGACCTTTGCCCTTATAAATTGATTAATGACACAGGATGCATTTTATAAATATGATCAAAGGAGAAGTTCAATTTGTCAACTGGACAAAGTTTGTTTGGTTGAAAACGTTTCGCCGCTCATCCGAGAGGCTTCGTCAGCTCTGGTTATTGTACTGGTTAGACCCTGCTTATATCTAGCTGCCGGGAGGCGTGTCTGACAATGACAAAAGCTCTGCAAACGATCCCCCTAATCTGTCTCTTTGTTTTTCAAATTACTCTGACGGCTGTTTCGACCCCCTATTCAACGTCTAACGACCCTCTCCACCCCTCTGCCCTGGCTCTGTTTGACTGGTCTAAGAATCCCATTATAAATGGGAGACAGGTTATATCTCACTCCCCCATTTCTGTTTAATGACGGATTCTCTTTTTTGACAAAAATAGCCTCTTTAACTCCCCTCTCAAAGATTGTGCAGTAACGATAGGAGGAGACCGGCGACTCCAAGTAGAAGTCTTCAGGAAGCCCACACACACAGACCAATACCTGCTTTTTGATTCACACCACCCACTGCAGCACAAACTGGGTGTTATTCGGACATTACAACACAGGGCCCAAGTGGTTCCCACAAGCGCAGAGGGCAAGGAGAAAGAAGAGCAACATGTGCAGGAAGCCCTCTCTGTTTGTGGATATCCTAAATGGGCGGTCAACAAAACCAAGAGAGACAAGGACAATAAACAAGACAACAGAGAATCCGAACCCAGGAGGAAAGGGGTAGCGATTCCGTACCTGGCCGGCGTTTCGGAAAAACTACAGAGGATTTTCAGACAATATGAAATTCCAGTTTATTTCAAACCCACAAACACTTTAAGACAAAAACTGGTCCACCCAAAGGACAGAACACCGAGCCACAAACAAAGCAATGTGGTCTACTCCATTCAGTGTAGTGAAGACTGCAGTGAGCGCTACATTGGGGAAACAAAACAGCCACTTCACAAGAGGATGTACCAACACAGACGGGCGTGCCAGAGTGGACCGTCATCTGCCGTACATCTTCACCTAGAAGCCACGGGCCATTCTTTTGAGGACAGTGAGGTTCAGATCTTAGCCAGGGAAAAGAACTGGTTTGAGAGGGGAGTTAAAGAGGCTATTTTTGTCAAAAAAGAGAATCCGTCATTAAACAGAAATGGGGGAGTGAGATATAACCTGTCTCCCATTTATAATGGGATTCTTAGACCAGTCAAACAGAGCCAGGGCAGAGGGGTGGAGAGGGTCGTTAGACGTTGAATAGGGGGTCGAAACAGCCGTCAGAGTAATTTGAAAAACAAAGAGACAGATTAGGGGGATCGTTTGCAGAGCTTTTGTCATTGTCAGACACGCCTCCCGGCAGCTAGATATAAGCAGGGTCTAACCAGTACAATAACCAGAGCTGACGAAGCCTCTCGGATGAGCGGCGAAACGTTTTCAACCAAACAAACTTTGTCCAGTTGACAAATTGAACTTCTCCTTTGATCATGGATTCTACCTGGACGACTGAGGGACTTTTCACGCATTTTATAAATATAGCTATGGAAGAATCAATAAATTAAATAAAAATAACAACAACAAAAAAAACATATTTTATGTATTTTGACAAAACTCCCCACTGGTCTTTTAACAGCTGTGAAAAGTGCACTTTATACACATACCTCGCACACACCACTGTGAACTTTACACTGGTAAATGTTCATTTATAAGGGTATTCAGCGCCTGCTCCCCTCATATCTGTGAATATCTTCAGCCAAGAGCTACTGGACATTATTCTTTACGCTCTCAGGAAGCACTGCTGCTGACTGTGCCAAGTGTTCACACAGAAGCTGGTAAAGGGGTGTTCCAGTATTCTGCTCCCACAACTTGGAACAATCTACAAAAAGACTGGAAACTAAAGGAACTGGTCTCTATAGGACAGTTTAAAAATTTGGCTCAAAGGTTTGGAATTGAAATCTATGGTTTGTAAATGTTTTTTTAATTCTGAAACATTTTATTGCTTGTAATTGCTTAAATTGTTCTTGAAATGGTTTTGTAATTGGATTGATCCGTGCCGCTGTCTTGGCCAGGACTCCCTTGAAAAAGAGATTATTAATCTCAATGGGACTTTCCTGGTTAAATAGAGGTTAAAAAGCGTGAAAAGTCCCTCAGTCGTCCAGGTAGAATCCATGAAGCTGACGAAGCCTCTTGGATGAGCGGCGAAACGTTTTCAACCAAATCCAGAGCTGACGAAGCCTCTCGGATGAGCGGCGAAATGTTTTCAACCAAACAAACTTTGTCCAGTTGACAAATTGAACTTCTCCTTTTATCAAAGGTAAAAAAAAAAAAAACTCACTTATCCATCCATTTTCTCCCACTTATCCGGGGCCGGGTCGCGGAGGGCAACAGTCTAAGCAGGGACTCCCAGACTTCCTTCACCCCGGACACTTCCTCCAGCTCCTCCGGGTGGACCCCAAGGCGTTCCCAGTTCCTCGCTTATTTATCCGTTAATTTATTCCCTGTTTATACTTTTAATTACTTTTTATTTGCATTATATTAGGGATGGATTGCATTGCACATAAGCTATTATTCAGCAGCGCTTTACTAACTAGATGGATAATTACAAACGAGCATACCAATTATAACTTGTGTAACTTGTCTGGCCGTGGGTGGAATGTAAAGTAGAGCTGTTTAATGACACACTGTGGACCATTCAAGGCAGAGCAATAACGTATCCATAGAAACAAGCAGGTGACGGACCCCCTGCTGAAAAGTTAGATAATGCACCTTTTTAGTACAAAAACCAATTAGTTTAGTGAAAATGAGACTGATGGGTGCATTTTTACTTTATTTTTTTTATCTTCCGCGAAACAGGAAGTCATGCTGGTTAGCTTTTAGCATGCTAGTTGTCTTTAGCATTACCGTGACTACAAAACTGGCCTCTGAAATTCGTGAAAAGCGCTTACAAACTCATTGAGGTGAATAATTAATCGCTCGCAATACAGAAAGTGAGAAATAACTTTGGACCCCGTAACCGTTTAAGCACATGTTTGTTTCTTTAGTTCAAGTCAAGTAAAAATCAGATACACACCACTTTAAACAATTTCACATGTTCTTGCCGCTGCCCTAAATATTAATGGAAACCCGTTGTATCCAAGGCTGGGGTGCCGGAGGGATGAAATATGCAACAATACCTGTTTGTTTTTTGGCACCTCAAAGCCAAGGTCGTTTGTCAGCCCATGCAGAGGAGGGTGCGAGCTTAACTGATCGCGTCTGGCACCCGCTCATAAGAACAATGATCCGTTAAGGGCAAAAGAGTCACCAGCGGGGCCTAGTTTGTTTGCACCCGAGCGACAATAAACAAAAGCTAAGTGCTTTCTTTCTATCTCCGCCGAGCGTACACCATTTTATATATTCAAAAGCGCCTGTAGACTGTAATGCGTCGGGATTGTTTTTCGCTATAAATGCGGAGAGGTCACATTTTATTGTCGAAAATATGGAAAGTGGTGAATAATGCGATTTATTTCATCGCTAACCTCATCCGTCATCGGGGTTTAAGTATCGCAGCGGAAGAAAATGCGATGCCGGCTTCTTTTAGGATGTCGAAATGAGTGCTGCTAATTTATTTATTTATTTGAATTTATTTATGGAAAGCCCCTTGAAATGCAGCGTCTCGTTTTCAAGGGGGACCAAGAACGTAAAACATAAAACAGTTTACAAGCATAAAGTTCCACATAAAACACGATAATACGCATACATATATATAACAATACAAGTAACAGGACAGTTTTGCTCACTTTCCTCCCCACCCCCATAGGTTCATCTCATACAGACATGTAAGAACGTTTAGCATGCTAGTTGCGCACTTCCTGATTATTGGACGATTGAACACAGTGGTTATTTTGACTTAAAACTGCTTATACAATATCTGACACATAACACATAAAAAAATGAAGTACAGGCTCTTTAATTGATAAATTCATTGTAAAATAATAAAAGTATCAAGTAAATAACATGTGAATGAGATACTTAATTTTTGTATTCATATATATCTTCCTGAGACCTGCCCATTCATTTGTGTCCTTTATAGTGGACATCTTTTAAGTTTTGAGATAGACTCTAGGTTGTGGCTGCACTATGATTAAAAAAAAAAGAATAATGATAAAATAAATAAATTATTATTATTATTATTATTATTATTATTATTATTATTACTACTACTACTACTACTACTACTACTACTACTACTACTACTACTACTAATAATAATAATAATAATAATATATAAATAAAATACATAAATAAGTAAATAAATAAATAATACATACAAAAATAAAATAAAACATAAAAAAATAATAAATAAAAATACATAAATAAATAATAAATTAAAAAGGAGTCTAAAAACTTTTTGAGGCGACTGTAAAACCGACCGAAAAAATGTTTTTGTTAGGTTTAGGTTTAGGTTAACTTGACATGGATTTAACACTATTACAGTCCATTACAGAGGACATGTTACAAAAATATGAATAAAAATAAAATTAACAAAATGTAAATGCTAAGGTGTTCATTTACCTCCAAATAGAAAATTAAAATAATAATAATAATAATAATTTAGATACACTTTTTTTCTTCAGGTCCCAGGTTATATTTATATTTTAGCCCTAAAAACTCACCTGTTCAAAACTGCCTTTAAATAACCCCCTCTCCTGTTTATCTGTTTCTTTAATTTGTGTTTGTGTTTGGATCTATCTGAAGCGTCTTTGAGTCTCATGAAAAGCGCTGTACAAGTATTATTATTATTATTATTATTTTTATTATATTTTACTATCAGTTAATACAGTATTCCATTGGTAATGCATCTCGTACAAAAACAAAAACATCACACAATCCAGTACTACTTCTAACAGGTCTTGGAAAGTTGATCAAAACACTTTCTACTTTCTTCTTTTCTATTCTAACAAAAAAAAAGAAAAAAGAAAAAATCTTTGAAATCATTAAAATGTTGCTTTTCTCAGATAATTTGACATTATCATAACTATATTCCCCAAACGCATTGATCTAAGCTGTTTAGTTCAAGTCCTTTGGTTCGGACGCGCATTGATTGAACAATAATAACTAGCGCGGCGCCTTGTTTTCTAGCTAATAAACAGCTAACGACGACATTAGCGCGCTCCTCTTCCCTTTAATGAGACTGGCCTTTTGCGCGCATGTATTGCCAGCCTTGCATGTAGAGCTGATAGGTCATCCAATGCATTTTAATAAAGGAAAGGAGTACAGCCGGGAGGGACGGAGCGAGCGGTGATTAATAAAGCCTGCGGAGAACAAGATGGCTGCGGTCTGAACACAACATGGATCACGCAACCACGAAATATGTTTTGTCAACATGAGAGAATTAGCAAGTCCTGGAGTAAAAAAATAGGGAAAATCAAATACTACCACTGACCTGAAAGAATACAAATGCTTGACATGAGTTGGCGATTCAATCCCCCCCACCGATGAATTCGATTGTTGTGACCTTGGGCAAGACACAAGGGGTAAATCACCTTGTCCCCAGTGTCTGCATACACCAGTGTGGATGTGTAATAATAATAATATTTATTGCTGTCAGGCGATTAGAAAAAATAATCTAATTAATTACAGGATTTTTAATTAATTAATCTAATTCATCGCATTTTAAGAGTGTGTGAGAGAGAGATTGTGAGTGAGCGAGCGAACGAACAAATGAACGAACGAACGAACCCACTTTGCGATTGAGTTTGTCAGTTTTCAAGTGGTCGCTTTGCTCATTCGTTTCCCAAATTCTATGAGCGAGTGTTTCCGTGATATAAAAGTGTTTTTGAGTGCCTTGAAGGTGGAGCGTTATGTAAAAATTTGACCATTTACCATTTACTAAAACTAGTATCGAAACTAGTCACTAAGGGTGTTTTCACACTTGGTCCCTTTCAGGGTTTAAAGTGAACTCAGATCGCTAACTGAGCATTATAGGTTTATATGTGAACACTCTAAGCGCACTCAGACCCCTTTAAAACGAACCGAACTGAGACTATCTCGGGAGGTGGTCTCAGTACGGTTCGCTAAAAGGTCCGCGGTACGGTTCGCCTAACCTGCGCAGTGTGTACACATAACGCTCCGGGTTCACTTCGCCTTTTGTGCAGTTTTATTACCTTCTAAGCTTCCCGTAGACAGCGACACGGGGAGGTAGTGACGAAAAATAACAATACAGGACTCTTTCGAGGCCCTGTAATTGGAATGAGTACACTTTAAATCCTTTAACGAGGATCCATTGGAGGGCAAGTCTGGTGCCAGCAGCCGCGGTAATTCCAGCTCCAATAGTGTATATTAAAGTTGCTGCAGTTAAAAAGCTTGTAGTTGGATCTCGGGTCTGAGCTGACGGTCCGCCGCGAGGCGGGCCTCCGTCTGTCCCAGCCCCTGGCTCTTGGCGCCCCCTCGATGCTCTTGGCTGAGTGTCCCGCGGGGTCCGAAGCGTTTACTTTGAAAAAATTGGAGTGTTCAAGGCAGGCACGGTCGCCTGAATACTGCAGCTAGGAATAATTGAATAGGTCCCTGGTTCTATTTTGTGGGTTTTCTCTGAACTGGGGCCATAATTAAGAGGGATGGCCGTCACAGAGAATGCCAAGGAGTGAAGGTCTCAGAGCTCTAGAGAAGCTACAGTGTGAACAGAAAGAGGACTGAGGCTCCATCAGAGCTTAAGTGGACCATAAAGAGAACTCGGTCCTCTTTCACAATGTGAACACAAACAGAACTGAGTTTGTGTTCTCTTGGTCCCCTTGTTGGTCCACTTTTAGGTGACTGAGTTCGGTTCGCTTAAAGGGGACCATATGTGAAAACACCCTATTTTAAACAAGTATCGATACTAAAAAGTCCAATTCACAGGACAGAAATGAACCTTATGAACCTCGCCCAAGGACCAATACGGAACCTACAGGGCCACTGAGGGATTACACAGACAGGAAGCATGATTTTAATGTTGAAAATGTGTTTTTTATTATCATCATGGTATCAGTATTGAGTATCGAGTCTATTCCTTAGTACTGAAATCGAGTTTGAAAGTTTAGTATCTTGACAACTCTACATTGCAGTTAGGTATAGACAAGTAAAGTGTTACTCAAACATGTGTAAATAAAACAAAACACAACTCCAGGTCTGTTTTTGATGAGGTAATAACATTCTAACATGGCTTTACAAAAAAATAAACAACAAAAAGGTAAACATTTACACTTTATTGTCATAATGAACATAATGAGACTTCCCGGGTTCCCGCCAATAACCTCATTCTGTATTAATATTCTCATTCTGTATTCCTGCCTTCGTAAACCTGTACTTTACCGACTTCCTGTAAGTGCTGGAGACACTTAAAACATAACGCGAAATGCCAAGCCGTTCCCTGCTACAACACGCTCATAAAAATCCTACTTATCACACCGTAAATTACAGATCAGGGGATAATGAAGGCGCATGCAGTTTGGATAATTATCACTTTACCGTAAAAATGTGATGAACAACTGAAGTAAAATGTTATGTGTGCGATAAAACGGTAAATTGTGACACACAAGAGGCAAATATACATAAATATTGACGATGTAACATGCATGAAATCAAAGTAAATGGTACTATAATGGCATATTTGTAAAGATATTATGTAAAGAATTGTGGGGTTTTTATGTTTACAGATAAACCTAAATCAAATGTGATAAAATACAAATAATTATAGAAATTGTTGGAAAATAAACACAAATAAATAGATTTAAACTATAACAAACAATGTAAAAAAAATAAAAAATAAAAATGAAAAATTTAAGTATAGTCCATAGTTGGCTACAGCATTTAAAGATGCACTATAACTTTTTTGGTAAAGCTTCCATCAACTGCTTGCCTCCATAGAGATGTTAGTAGTTTGCTGAAAATATTCCAAAGTATAGCATTAAATACGCTGATCATGCAATTATATATGCAATTATATAATAATAATAATAATAATAATAATAATAATAATAATAATAATAATAATAATAATAATAATAATAATAATAATAATAATAATAATAATAATAATAATAATAATAATTTTATTTAATTTTTATGTATTATTATTTTTTATTCAGCAATATCAAGTGTTCTTAAAGCTTGAAAAAAAAAATTGAAATTCTTACAGTGAGCAGAGATACATTTAATGCCATATTGTGGAAAATTTCAGTACGGCAATTGAAACAAAGTAGAATGTTTTAATTTAATTGATTTATTAGCTCAGAATAATAGTATAGTCTAGTAATTTAGATTAATTTAGATTATTTTACTATCACTGTTTCATATGACATACAGAGATGCACATCTTATAACCTTTTAAAAATCTATTTATTTTGACTTTTCCCCTATTTTTCCTTTATTATTATTTCGTCTCTGCACCACTCGCCACTTCTGTAACGACCTTAAACTTTGTCAGCAAATCTGTATTACCTTTAAAACCCCACATATTACTTTTTGGAATTGAAACAACTATCTATTCCATTGCGGTTTCAGAAGCTTAAATTCAGCACTAAACTTACGGGAGCTGTCCGTGGTGCTGAATGTGCAAAGCGGCTGTTCTTGGACCGACCTAAGACCGTGAGTTTATGAGGCGTTCAGAACAGGATGCGAGCGTCTGCGCCTGCCCCTGTTGCATAATTCAGTGGGTGGAGACTTTTGTTTGGGCTCCAATGACAGAACATGAGTTGTGGTAACAGAAGGAGGAGAAAAGAGGAAAAGATGGAGAAATCGGATGCGGCCGCTGAGATGGGAAAGTGAGTGTCAGATACGAGCTTGTTTGCGCTCACGTCTGAGCGAGCAAGTGTATGACCTTTGCTACAGCGGAGACGGTATCGCCAAAGGAGGGAGGTGGGTATGGTGTACTGCAGGAAAAAACATTTAAATATACTTTTTCATGCTAGAGTAAAAAAAAAAAAGTCCAGTTTTATTTTGAGAAGAGAAGAAGAGCATTTATATTTACTAACACATAAAACTGAATCAATTTTCTTGCAAAGGCTATAGATTTAAACATCTTGATTTTCATGTTTTTGTTTATTATTTATGATTTTTGATTAATTCAGTATTTTTGTATTTATTTATTTTTTGTTTAATTTTTTATTTTATTTATTTATTTACATATTTATTTACTACTTTTTTAATGAATGCATGAGTGGATAAAAAAGATATTTGTTAGCATCTTCAAAAATATTTGGTGACAAACTATTAATAAAAGGGTTTTTGATATACCAGTATATACCTATTACTGTGTCACTTGATACTAAAATTTCAAACTCGATTTTGATACTAAGGAATAGACTCGATACTCAATACCAATTCTGATACCATGAACATTAAATCATCGTACTTTCCTTTACATTCCCATGTGGTCTTTATCTCTGTGTTCTGATTCAACTCAATATCTTTCAGGTTCATTTCCATCTTGTGAATGTAACTTTTTTTTTTTTTTTAGTATTGATATCTATATACAGTATGTCCACTTGAGGCCTCAAGTGGAGGAGTTCAAGTATCTCGGGGTCTTGTTCACGAGTGAGGGGAGGATGGAGCGTGAGATTGACAGGCGGATCGGTGCAGCTTCGGC
The DNA here is from genome assembly GCA_036785185.1 of Paratrypauchen microcephalus. Taxonomy (NCBI): domain Eukaryota; kingdom Metazoa; phylum Chordata; class Actinopteri; order Gobiiformes; family Gobiidae; genus Paratrypauchen; species Paratrypauchen microcephalus. Next base: position 5,518,940 of record JAVJIX010000045.1, on the reverse strand, counting down.
AGTGACGCAGCGGCTGTACCGGACCATTGCGGTAGAGAGGGAGCTGAGCAGAAAGGCAAAGCTCCAGATTTACCGTCAATCTACGTTCCTCCCCTTACCTATGGTCATGAGCTCTGGGTAATGACCAAAAGGACGAGATCGCGGATACAAGCGGCCGAAATGAGTTTCCTCTGCAGAGTGGCTGGGCGCTCCCTTAGAGATAGGGTGAGGAGCTCAGTCACATGGGAGGAGCTCGGAGTAGAGCCACTGCTCCTCCACGTCGAGAGGATCAGCTGGGGTGGCTCGGGCGTCTGTTCTGGGCATGTCCCACTGGGAGGAGGCCCCGGGGAAGACCCAGGACATGCTGGAGGGACTATGTCTCCCGGCTGGCCTGGGAACGCCTTGGGGTCCCACCGGAGGAGCTGGAGGAAGTGTCCGGGGTGAAGGAAGTCTGGGAGTCCCTGCTTAGACTGTTGTCCCCATTTATTTATTTATTTATTTATTTTTATTTATTTTTTACTGTTTTGTTTTAAATCAGTCTGAACTTTTTTGTACTATTTTGTAATATAGTAAACACACACACACACATTATGTACAAAAGAACCCATCCAACAACAGACACAAACACATGGAAAAGACGCACCTGTCATCATTTCAATATCCCTCAACTTTTTTCTTTTTTTGCAGACAGCGTAATCATCGTTTGCAACAGTAGTTATTATTCAGGAGCCCAAATCACGGGTTGCACATGAAAATAATGATGCGTGCAGACAGGCGAGGTGCCAGTCGTGCCTGCGGGGGGAAAAACAGGGACGCAGTGGCTCGCTGAAGCTAATGTAATAACACACAGCAACCAACAATGTGCTCGAGGGCCAAATACTGCCCATGTGTGGTAAACAAACTGGATTTTTCAAGGTGCAAATCATCATCATTTATGTCTGTTCAATGGTTAGGATCAGAAATGTATAGATTATAGGTTGATTATAGGTTGATATCCTGGTTTGTGTTTTATATTGTGTAGAAAAAGTCACATAAATTGGCAAATCATGATGCTGTAATGTAAAGACGGTTAACAAATGGTTCCTTGGGCAAAGTAGATATTTATTGAAGTAATTTATTCATTCCTAAGCATTATGTACATGGCTCAAATTACACGGTAATGAAATAAAAGCCGCAAAGGAACAGGCTGAAGCTCTGAGCATACTGCTACTACCACTACTGCTATTAATACTGCTACTACTACTAATACTACTCTTACTGCTAATTATTAATATATAATTGTATTATTATTAATTAATGCATGGACAAGATGTGTCTTAAAAAAGAACACACCAGGCATATACACCTGGGATTTGTGAGTGCACAGCCCACTTGTACCACTACTACTACTACTACTACTACTACTACTACTACTACTACTACTACTACTACTACTACTACTACTACTACTACTACTACTACTACTACTACTACTACTACTACCACTATTGCTGCTGTGACAAAACTTTTTTATGTCCGATTAGAGTTGAAAAATCACACACACACTAAAAGAGCTGTTTTCTTTTTCCAGAGTTCAAAGTCAGCTTTATTGTCAAAAACCATATGTACAGGTTCCACACACAGGATTTGAAATTGCAGCGCCCCCTAGGTCCACAGTGAACATAAAACATCTGATAAACAAGACAATAAACACCATGACTAAAACATCACATGTACCCGTAGCACCAGAGTCCAGCACCAGATCATCTGCCAGGGGGGATTGTGAGGTACAGTACAGAAAAAACAACATTTGCTCAGAATACTCTTTCAATTACAGGATGCAAAAACTGGAACACAATACCTATAATCAATCAGAATGAGTCCAACTCTTGCTTCTTTTAAAACACATCTTAAAATATGGCTGAAAAGGAATCAAAACTGTAATTATATAATACAATAGCCATGACATACAAGAAGCACACACACACTTACATGCATACACTACAAAAATCCACACTGTAAATACAATAGGCACCCTATTACGCACACTGAGAAGGACCTTTTAATCCGCACTCTAGGCTAAGCCCATCAATTGTATTTTTACTGTAATTTATTGAATTATATGCTACTATTGTATGGATACTAAATTATTTTTATGTTTGTGATCATAACACATGTACTAAATTGTCTAATGTCTGCAACTGCAACATATTTTTCATTGTCTGTTATATCTTTATGTTTGGGACTGCGGATGGAAATTAGCACTGTGCTAAATCCGGCATATTTACATTGGTTTGTATGATCTTATACAAATTGTACGTTCATTAATATGCATTGTCCCTTCCAAATAAACGGAGAAAAAAGGTAAAACACACAATGTGTAGCGTAATAAAACTCAAATGTGTCATTTAAGCATCAGTGTCAGTGCCATTTAAGCAGCAGTGTCAGTGTCATTTAAGTGTCATTTAAGCAGCAGTGTCAGTTATTAGTTATTAGTTAGTTTCCTCACTAATACCGTGCAGTTCAAAGCTAAAATTGCAGATGAAATACAATAACTCGATTCTGAATATCACAAGAGTAATTATATTCAGGTACAGTTAGACAGAATTAGTATTCTGAATATGTATTTCCAGTTACTTCCCAACACTGACCTGGAATGAATTCACACGCCTAAGTAGACCGAAAAATATTTTACTAAAGACATATGAACAAGTCTCCGATACATATTATACCTTTATAGTTTTGCACAATTTCACTTTCCTTTTTCCTCCACATTGTTATTCAGATCCATGTTTCTCTTTACACCTCAGCCCATATTCTCACAGTGTTGGTATCCTCCAGAATCCTGCGTGAAACCTGCTATAACTCCTGCTGTTCGCCTCACATTCTCCCATTATCCCGGTGCGGCCGCATTGTCACCGCCGAAGAGCGACGCTTCTGCTGGTTCTCTCACATCTTCTGAACCAGCCAAGAAAAAAAAAAAAAGAAGAAAAAAACTCACCAAAATCGTTCCTTTTGTCAACCTCGAAACTTGGTTCAACAAATTAGCATATGTGCAGGGTGTGTGATGCGCACTTCTTGCTCTTGCTCGTCTGTTTTTGGGGGGTTTGAATAGAATGTCAAACGCTGCCAAGAAAAACGTGGACCTGTTCAAAATTAAATTAAACTAAAATGACTTTTCTATTTCTATCGCAAACCTGTAGGAACAACTAAAATATACAAAATCAGTGACGCAGGCAGGTTAAATACATACGGGATTGTGTAAATTTTCTTTTGCTGGGTCGACCACCTGCTTGTATCCATGGAGATGTTATTGATTTACCTGAAATGTTCCATAGTATGACGTTAAACTTATTTATCTTGCATTATTTATACAAAATTGTGTACATTACATCAATAAGGCAGGTAAAATAAACACTTAACTGTGAATTAAAGGTTCCTGCTTGAATCCATGTTATTATGTTCCCTGAAATGTTCCACGGTTTGGCATTAAATTCATCTATATTGTTTTTTATTCAGTTAACTTTGTATAAATTGGTCTGATGGCTTCGTCGGTTTGATCAGTTTAAGACCATATTGTGTAACATTAGTTAAACAATAACATTTCCATGGAAACAAGCAAGTGATAGGCCCTCCGTCAGAAAAGTTACATAGTGCATCTTTAAGAAATAAATCTAGAGTGTAGTCAGTTGAAAATGAAAACAAACTGTATTTGCCCTCAAGTGTGTTACATAAACTTTTTGAACTCTTACCCGTGTTGTGAGCTGCTTCTCTGCATTTTAGTTCCAACTTGGCGAAGAGGGACAAGTTCTGAATATTTTTGTGCGTTTTTGTGTTTAGAAATCTAAGCTGGAAGTCATTTGAATTTGAATTTTGCAGATTTTTAGCTGCTTACGGCCTGGTAAGTCGTGAGAACATGTTTTATGGTGATTTGGCATAGTCTTACTTCAGATTTTTTCTAAAGTTCAAAAGTTCAAAATCAGCTTTATTGACAAAAATATGTACAAAAACCATATGTACAGGTTCCACACACAGGATTTGAAATTGCAGCGCCCCCTAGGCCCACAGTGAACATTAAACATCTGATAAACAAAACAATAAACACCATGACTAAAACATCACATATACCTGTAGCAAAAGTACAAAAGGCTTGTATACTGTATGATACAAATAGATAAAACACACTATGTGTAGTGTAATAAAGCTTAAATGTATTATTTAAGCAGCAGTGTTGGTGTCATTTAAGTGTTTTAAGCAGCAGTGTCAGTGCCATTTAAGTGCCATATAAGCACCAGTGTCTGTGTCATTTAAGCAGCAGTGTCTGTGTCATTTAAGCAGCAGTGTCTGTGTCATTTAAGTGTCATGTGTCATTTAAGTGTCATTTAAGTGCCATTTAAGTAGCAGTGTCAGTATCATTTAAGTGTAATTTAAGCATCAGTGTCATTTAAGCAGCAGTGTCAATGTCATTTAAGTGTCATTTAAGCAGCAGTGTCAGTTTCATTTAAGTGTAATTTAAGCAGCAGTGCCAGTGCCATTTAAGTAGCAATGTAAGTGTCATTTAAGTAGCAGTGTCAGTGTCATTTAAGTGTATTTTAAGCAGCAGTGCCATTAAGTCTTATTCAAGCATCAGTGTCATTACCATTTAAGTGTCATTTAAGCAGCAGTGTCAGTGTCATTTAAGTGTCATTTAAGCAGCAGTGCCATTTAAGTGTTATTTAAGCATCAGTGTCATTGCCATTTAAGTGTCATGTAAGCAGCAGTGTCAGTGTCATTTAAGTGTCGATTAAGCAGCAGTGTGATTGGGGAGGGAGGGCAGGGAGAGAGTTCAGCATCCTGACAGCTTGGTGGATGAAGCTCTTTCAGTCTGCTGGTCTTTGTCCGACATGTCACAACCGAGAATCGAGTCTGAAATAAGTCTACTGTGTCCACTGCATCTACTTACAAAGCTTTTTATTGTCCGAGAATCAGGAAGTGCGTATTAGCATGATAGTTGTCGTTAGCTTTACCACGGAGGTAAAGTGAAAAACGTCACAGTGGATAATTATCACGATCTGACGTCATAACGCAAGCGAAAAATAACCCTGGAGCACTCAAATGAAGTAGATCTGTTTTTCCACATTTTTAACACTGACATCGTGTATATCATCTTTAATTCTCAAGGATCTCTTTTTACCATTGTTGCATTCATAACTCCTCATAATCTGTCCATATACATCGCGTACACTGATGTTTTATCCTATTTCACTTTTTCTAGCACAAATCGATGACTTCTCCGGCTTCCATTGGCTTTCGTATTGACATTCTGTGCTCTCGGAGTAACCCGACCCCCCGGCCCGAGAACCCTCCCTGTGTCAAATTGCAGTATAAATATAGTTGTCAGTTCCAGCTATTATCGTTTCACATTTCGAACATTATTATGATCGCTAAATTGCCTGTCAACATCGCTCGTCCGGTTTGTTTAACGGATAAGCAATTTTGGTGATTCTCTCAGTGTGCGCGGGATCACAAAAGTCTCACTAGATCAGATTTGAAAGGTATTAAAGGGGTAGGTTGTGGGTAAATTTGTGAGTTGCGTATCTATTTATGTATTTATATTTGTATAATAAAATATGTATTATTATTATTAGTAGTAGTAGTAATAGTGGTAGTGGTAGTATTTTATTACTTTATTTTATTATTTATTTTATTATTTTATTTTTGGATACATATTTATCTATAAAAATAATAATTATAGATTTTTTAAAATTAAGGAATCACACTATACTCATAAGATTTTCAAATCACATTTTTTTCCTTTTGCATTTTGTCTTATTTAAAAAAAAAGATTCTTCTCTTACTACTACTACTACTACTACTGCTGCTACTGCTACTACTGCTCACTACTAGTAGTAGTTCTTCTTTGTCATCGTCTTCTTGCTCTACTACTATGTCTTCTACTACTATTTGCACTACTACTACTACTACTACTACTTCTACTATTACTACTACTACTTCTTTGTCTTAGTCTTCTATTACTACTAATTGTACTTCTACTATTGCTACTACTACTACTATTACTACTACTACTACTTCTACTACTTCTTTGTCTTAGTCTTCTTCTACTACTACTACTAATTGTACTTCTACTACTGCTACTGCTACTACAACTACTACTACTACTACTACTACCACCAATAGTTCTTCTTTGTTTTCATCTTTTACTACTATTTCTTCTACTACGACTACTACTACTACTTATTTGTCTTAGTCTTCTTGTACTTCTACTACTACTACTACGAATGCTACTACTAATACTACTTCTACTACTACTACTACTACTGCTACTTCTTCTTTGTCTTCTTCTACTACTACTACTACTAATTGTACTTCTACTACTGCTACTGCTACTACTACTACTACTACTACTACTACTACTACTACTACTACCAATAGTTCTTCTTTGTTTTCATCTTCTACTACTATTTCTTCTACTACGACTACTACTACTTCTTATTTGTCTTAGTCTTCTTGTACTTCTACTACTGCTACTACTACGAATGCTACTACTAATACTACTTCTACTACTACTACTACTACTACTTCTTCTTTGGCTTAGTCTTCTTCTACAAATACTACTAATTGTACTTCTACTACTGCTACTAGTACTACTACTACTACTACTTCTCATTTATCTTAGTCTTCTTGTACTTCTACTACTGCTACTACTACAAATGCTACTACTACTACTACTACTACTACTACTACTAATTGTACTTCTACTACTGCTACTGCTGCTACTACTACTACTACTACTACTACTACTACTACTACTACTACTACTACTAATTGTACTTCTACTACTGCTACTGCTGCTACTACTACTACTACTACTACTACTACTACTACTACTACTACCACCAATAGTTCTTCTTTGTTTTCATCTTCTACTACTATTTCTTCTACTACCGCTACTACTAATACTACTACTACTATTTCTTATTCTTCTTTGCCTTAGTCTTCTACTACTACTACTAATTGTACTTCTACTACTGCTACTGCTACTACTACTACCACCAATAGTTCTTCTTCTTTGTTTTCATCTTCTACTATTATTTCTTTTACTACGACTTCTACTTCTTATTTGTCTTATTCAGGGCTCTCAAGGCTCACGCTTGAGAGTGTGACACACGCAATTCGACGTATTCACACGCGCACACGCCACACATGGCATTTCTCACGCTGATTAGTGTTTTTTTGTTTTTTTGGTTTTTTTTGTGCCCAGAAAATCGGTCTGTGTGGCTTACTTTATGCAGGCTCCGCGCGTTTTCAGCACCGCCCCCTCCCCCTGCTCCCCCGAGCAGGGGGAACAGGGGGAGGGGGGGACGGCGCGTCTGCTCGCCGTTCCCCGGGCACGTCCTGAGCCTCAGTCCCGGTGCCACGTCTCCTCTGAGACGCACCGACTCCGGTCCCGGTGTCTCCGTCTGTGCGTAACGTGTCCCCCCCGACGGCTTACGCGCGGAATACGCGCGGCCCAGAGCCGAACTGCCCATGGTGAGACGCGATGAGCCGCGGCGAGACGCGGCGAGACGCGGTGAGACGCGGTGAGACGCGGTGAGACGCGGGCCCGGTGCATTGACCAGACTCTTACATGAATCCGTTAAAAATGTCCCGCTCCCTCCTCCCCGCCCCTCTCAGCGCGCACTGACAAAGTGCAGTGATGATAAAACAAACTGAGAACCATCAGGTAATAACTTCATTTATATAACTCTCATTAGTTGCTTTGTAGTTTAAGTTTGCTCTTTAGACAAACAGGGCTCTCAACACGCAATTCGACGTCGTCGCTCACACGGCATTTCTCACACAATTCAAGCGCCAAACAATTGTTCACTCGCACCCCCCCCGGTCCTCGGAAATTACAGTCACACGCACGACCCCGCTCAAAACTTGAGAGCCCTGTCTTATTTGTCTTCTTGTTCTTCTACTGCTGCTACTACTACGAATGCTACTACAAGTACTACTACACTTAATGTTTCAGTTCAATTAGGCATGAATGATTCCAAACACATTCTGATCTGAAGAGTTTGGAGAGCAGAGAATAGAGAGGGTTTTTCGGGGATAAACTTGGTAACTTTTCAGACAGGGCGAGGTGACACTGACAAGTGGCATCCTGCAACGAAAATGATGGAGTGCTTCAGTTACAATACAGCGGCACACGGTGAACATTTCAAAACGTACTGGGAAAAGAGGCTCACCTTTACCTCCAGATATTAAGTTACATTAGGTTTTGAGGTTATTGTCGGCGGGTGTGTACACAGATGATGATAACTGTATGAAAAGTCACAAAAGTTACTTACAAAAGCCCGTACACTCTTTCAGGAGGGAGATGTTGTGCAAACTGGTATTGATGTTAACTTTTTATCCCATTCATTTTAATAGGACAGAACATTAAAAACATGAAGATGTGTAGAATCTGTTAAAGGAAATTGTATATAGTGCCTTCAATGAATTATCAAAGTGTTATATTCTTCTTGTGTTTTTTTTTTTAACACTCTGTTTATTGTGGTTTTTGTCAATACAAAATAATACAAAGTAACAGTCCCCAAAATAACAGTGTTACAGTATTTAAAACAAAAAATACCATCACATACATTGAGTGTCTATATAACGTCTTAGAGGACCTTTATCGGTGGAAATATGCTTTTTGTTATATACAGGGAGTCCTCGGGTTACGACGTTGAGCCGTTCTTAAGACGCGTCGTAACCCGAATTTCGTCGTAAGTTGGAATTTGATTTTGATCTTCCAACCAAAGCACCAATAACCTTTCCATCTCAATATTTAGACCACTACGCTGCTTGGTTATCACTGCCGCTTTCATAGGAGCAGATCAGAGCTCACATCAGGTACTTCCGCCCACATTGGGCACGCACACGAGGCCGTCTTCTTCGCCCTACAACCACAACAAAGCGTATTCTTCTGCCGTGCGCCGTTCGCGTTTGTTTACGGCGCTTACCACGCTAAACCGCGTAAGACGGAATGATGCGTAATACAGTGAACCCTCGCTGTTTCGCGGATTTTTTTCCAAATTTTTTTTTTTTTTTCTTAAATTTTTTTTATAGTGTAACTTTTTTTTTACAGTGTAACATTCTGTCCTGCGCCCTGATTAGCTAAGAGACTAGACCAGGACTAAACCAGGTCTAAACCAGGTCTAAACCAGGACTAAACCAGGTCTAAACCAGGTCTAGACCAGGGATGGTAGGGACAGAGTCTCTGATGTCCTTCACGAGAGCGCCTGGGTGACAGGAGGTGTGGCCTTTGTTTACTTGCACGAGCCATGGAAGAGACTGAGTGCGAGCCGGACCATGGAAGAGCCAAGAATCAACATGGACGGGCCTGGCGCCTGGCCGCGCGGCGTCCGGGGGAGACGCAGCGGGGAGAGCCGCATTCGAGGGAGCCCGCAGCGGGGGGAGGACACTCGCATGCACAGAGGAGACAGTGGCTCTTCCCCGTCACGCCGAGAGGATGAACCCGACCCCGTCCTAGAGAGCTGTGGAGTATTGGCGACGCATTGATAGCGGTCTGATTTTGGAGCCGGGGTGAAATGCAACCAACTCTTGTGAGCGCAGGTTGGTCTTACCTGGTCTTGTGGTGAGGACTGGTGCTCAGAGGCGTCTGTTAGCGGTTTGGCACTGTTAGCATTGGCTTGAGTCTTGCCCAAAATGATATCCAGGTCGCTTTCCACTCGTCTTTCGCACATGGCATGGATATGTGGTACCAAAACAAACACACGTGTCCGCGCGCACGTGTCCGCGCACACGTGTCCGCGCACACGTGTCCCCCCCCCACTATTAATATATTTTAATGAAAATCTACAAAAGTTTGAGTGTTTAAACAAGAGAAAAATGTTAATACCAGTCTCAGAAAGGTGTATAATGTGTCTGGTGAAGCGTTTTCAGCCTTAAAACATGTAGAATAATTGTAAAATATAAAATTGTCCTACTTCGCGGATTTCACTGATTGCGGGCTATTTCTGGAACCTAACCCCCGCGATAAACGAGGGTTCACTGTATATATATATATATATTTTTTATAGGGGCACATTCGTAACCATGAAACGGCGTAAGTCGAGACCGTCGTAACCCGAGGACCCCCTGTATACCTATAGAAACAAAACAGAAATAAAAACCAAAAACACAAATAAAAACAACTGAACATTCACCCTGGTGGATATTACAAAGACCATCCTATTTCTCAAATTTAAATACCTGTTTTGTTAAATTGATCTTCCTGACCCTGCAAAGAGTATCTAATTTTTTCTAGGTCCAAATGCATCATAACATCTTCTTGTGGTTTTTCATCTTCTATTGCAACCATAGAATGTGACTAGGACCAGACTGATTAACTAAGATAAGATAAGATAAGATAAGATAAGATAAGATAAGACTTTATTGATCTCACACAGGAGAAATTTACTTGTCACAGTAGCTCCAGGTAGGGACAGTTTGAACAAGAAGACAAGTGCATGCAGGCAAGAATGGCATAAAGATAGGTAATAATAATAATAAAATAAGTAATGAATCTAATAATAATAATAATAATAATAGTAATAATAATAATAAAAACAGTGACAGGGAGAGTATTGAAAAATAGGAAAAACGATATTGCACGATAGGAGTATTGGAAAAAAAAAAAGCTTTGACATACTTAGACAACCACATGTTGACTCTTGCGACATGTATAGACTGAATCTTGGCAACTGCTGATTAGTGATGTATGTATGTTAAAGATTAACTTGAACTTGAACTGAGAATTTTCCTTTACGCCTATGTGTTTTGCAATAAAAGGAAGTTGCGAGGAGATGTTCTTTGAGAAGAGAGTGTGTAGTGTGGGGAAGAAGTAGAGGCGGCTCTGCTTAACACATGCTACACCTCATTCTCCCTCATTACGAGAATGTTACTTCTGTTTTCTCATTTGTTCCCTTGGTTGATTTTTATTAGGAAAAATCCCTGACAGAATCCCTCAGTCGTAGATAGAAGGTTGAATCCATGGCAAAAGGAGAAATTCAGTTTGTCAACTGGACAAAAGTTTATTTGGTTGAATACATTTCTCAGCTCATCCAAGCTGCTTCTTCAGTTCTGGTCAGACGCAGGTGGACACTGCCTCTATCTGCCTGAAGGGACGAGCTAACTACAATGAAAATCTCCACCTAAAAGCCACGGGCCACTCCTTTGAGGGCAGTGAGGTGCAGATCTTGGCCAGAGAAAAGAACTGGTTTGAGAGGGGAGTTAAAGAGGCTATTTTTGTCAAGAAAGAGAATCCTTCTTGAACAGAAATGGAGGGCTCAGACATCATTTGTCTCCATCTATAACTCAATCCTCAAACCTAAATCAAAACAAAGAAAACAATAGGGCAGCAGGTCAGGTCCAGAGGTGTGGAAACACCATTATGGTCCTGAGTGGTTCTGCTAACAAGACCCACACTCCACTCCCACTGCATGTTTAATACTGCATATTTACTGTATCTGCGTCTGTTAGCATTGTTGATATCCATTTGTAAATATTTCAATCCAAATGTAAAATGTTCGAACATTGCAAAAAAAAAAAAAAAAAAAAAAAAAAGGCCCACCTAACTAACAGAAACTGTAAACAAGTAGGCATGGTAGCTTCAGAGTCATTTCATTGTAGTTAGCGCCCCCTTCAGGCAGATATAGGCAGTGTCCAACAGTGTCTGACCAGAACTGAAGAAGCAGCTTGGATGAGCTGAGAAACGTATTCCACCAAATAAACTTTTGTTCAGTTGACAAATTGAATTTATCCTTTTGCCGTGGATTCTACCTGGACGACTGAGGCATTCTACACACATCTTCATGTTTTTAATTCATGTTTTTAATCTTCTGTCCTATTGAATAGAATTTCTCCTTTTGCCTTAAAAACATGAATTAAAAACAGTGGTTGATGTTGAAATGTTTCTTACATTTAGCAAGAAGTAATACTATACCATAATACCTAATCCAGGGGTGTCAAACATGCGGCCCGGGGGCCAGATCCGGCCCTTCAAGACCTTTAATCTGGCCCTCGGCTGATTTTCTATTAAAATATTTTAATTATATTTTAATTTTCTATTAAACTATTGGTAATTTTCTCTTTCCAAACGCTCTTAAAGGACCATCGTTTTGACTGTCGACCGTGACACCCTCATCAGCAAAATGTCAGAAATGAGAAAAGTGGACGCCGAGTGCAGGATTTTCCAAGAAAAATGGACTAATTCCTATTTGTTCACGGAGGTGAATGGGAAACCTGTACGCTTGTGTTGAAATTGCATTTTTCTTAAAGTTTCAGGTTGTTCATAATATTATAATATTTTGTTGTTGTTGTTAGTTCATCAAATAAAGACTTCTGTAAGAGATTTGCGTTTCTCTGCACAAATATTTGGACTTTTTGCTATTTTTGGGGTATATTTACCATGAGTTTTCTGATCCGGCCCCTTTGGGATCAAAGTCGGTTGGATACGGCCCCCGGACCAAAATGAGTTTGACACCCCTGACCTAATCAATCCCTAAAGTTCACTAATATGTGCAGGATTTGTAGTACTTGGCGAAATACTATCAAAATCATGGCCTGCTATATTTTTGATGCATTATTTTCCAGCAAGACTTACTCTGAAATACACTCTCTATTAAGTGGTTGTTCGGATGTATGCTAATTTTGTCTCAAGTAGTTTCATCTATTGCCATGCGGACAGGCATGTGACACCATTAGGACAAGTTACAGGTCAGATCTATGGAGATCACAGTAAGAATGCGTCATGTTCAAGGTAAGAATGCGTAATTTTCAAGGTATTTCTGAGCTAGTGTGCGTTTTATGAAAGCAAGATATACAGTTCTTACATTTTACAGCTGCAAATCTTTACTTTATCGACCTCATACATGTTCATACTTGTACTCCCTGTCTCTTGGTCATGTGTTACCTAGCAACCGCTACTTAATCGCTGCACGCTCTGTGGGATTACAGTAAAAACACCCTCCAATCAATTATTACCATTACCGTATTTGCATTTTGCTGATTTGAAAACGCTTCTAAGCACTTTATTAATAATCATTGTCAAACGGGCTTATGGTTTTCAACCTTAGGCCTTGTTCCCCTGTCACTGATATAAACTTGTACAAATGAGCAGGCAGGATACGACCCACGAGGGCCCGCCTCAGTCTACCCCCGCCCCTACGCTCCACTTAATGACTCCATCACTCATTCACTTTTTTCTTTTTTTTTTCAAGAAGAAGAAGAAGAATGCTTATGCTGTAGGTAATTGTGGGGGGCATAGTAATCGTAATAATGGATACTTTTCAGACATTTTGTTTATTCAATACATTCCTGTCGTCTCTTTTGTATTATTTTTAAAGGGGTGGGAGAGTTTTTATTTATTGTTTTCTAAAATTCTATGTGATTGGTCTACTTTAAAGCTTCTATATTAGTCTTGTGACCGGCTAGAATGTTGTTTCCGTGTCAAAAACATACCTAGAGTTGCAGAAAAGAAGAAATTTACAGCTTGACTTTACTCTTATTTCTTTATTGGGCTTAGAGCGAACAAACCTGGAGTTGCGTTTTGGTTCATTCACACGTGTTTCAGTAACCCTGAAAGTCTATTTTTTGAAGAAGAAGAAGAATAAAAAGAATGCTTATGCTGTAGGTAATTGTGGGGAGGCATAGTAATCGTAATAATGGATACGTTTCAGACATTTTGTTTTATTTACTAAATTTTTTGTTGCCCCTTATGTATTATTTTTAATGGGTGGGAAGGAGGTCTCGTTCTATAGCTACTTTAAAGGTTCTGTATTACACAAAATTGACTCTTGTGACCTGCTAGAATGTTGTTTCCTCATCAAAAACAAACCTGGAGTCTCTCTCAATTTTTATTTTTTTTTAAGAAAGCTTATGCTGAACAGGGATGAAAGTGGCCAATCATGAAAAAAGCGGAAAGTCACGGCGATTTCTATATGCTATATGTTAGCAATAAAGTAAAACGGTACATAAAAGTACAAAAAAAAAACCACACATTTTATTAACATGTAGGCCTACTAGTAGTATATATTGGATTTGTTTTTGCTTTGCTTCGTCTAATCAGAGGCATTGAGGAGGAGCTTATGCGCGTTAAAAGGCGCAGGTGAAAAAGCGAGGAGCGACGCGTTAAGTGAGGCACGGGCAGGTAGGATGAGGTATAGGATGTTTTATAAAGTTTAAACTGTGTACACCCAATGGTACAGGCTGTTGCGAGAGCTGCGCTCACTCGCTCGGTCCACGGCTCCAGACATGGGCTCGCGCGGCCCGCAGTTTAATACAAAGTTTAATACGAGATACACGTACTTTTGTTGTGAATACGGGACGATTCTGTTTTTCAAGGGACGGTTGGTGACCCTAAACACAACTATACATATATATACACACCCAAAATCTTTCTCAACGAATTTGCACAGATGTAAAAAAAAAATAAAATAAATACCCCACGGCTGAAAAAAAAGCGGAGATCCGCTAAAAAACGGAACTCTTTCATCCCTGTGCTGAAGGTAATTGTAATAATGGATATGTTTCAGACATTTTGTTTGATTTAGTAAATTTTTTTTTGTTGCCCCTTACACAAAATTGGCTCTTTTGACCTTGTTCTTTTGATCCTTGTTTTAGGATGTTGTTTCCTCATCAAAAATATACCTGGAGTTGCGTTTTGGTCCATTCACACGTGTTTGGAATAGCAACCCTTTTTTTAAGAATGCTTATGCTGCTTATGTTGGCTCTTGTGACCTGCTAGAATGTTGTTTCCTCATCAAAAACAAACCTGGAGTTGTGTTTTGGTTCATTCACACGTGTTTCAGTAACACTGAAAGTCTCTCTCAATTTTTTTTTTTAAAGAATGCTTATGCTGAACAGGGATGAAAGTGGCCAATCATGAAAAAAGCGGAAAGTCACGGCAATTTCTATATGCTATATGTTAGCAATAAAGTAAAACTGTACATTAAAGTACAAAAAAAACCCCACACATTTTATGAACATGTAGGCCTACTAGTAGTATATATTGGATTTGTTTTTGCTTTGCTTCGTCTAATCAGAGCGCAGTGAGGAGGAGCTTATGTGCGCTAAAAGGCGCAGGTGAAAAAGCGAGGAGCGACGCGTTAAGTGAGGCACGGGCAGGTAGGATGAGGTATAGGATGTCTTATAAAGTTTAAACTGTGTACACGCAATGGTACAGGCTGTTGCGAGAGCTGCGCTCGCTCGCTCAGTCAGCGGCTCCAGACACGGGCTCGCACGGCTCGCAGTTTAATACGAAGTTTAATACGAGATACACGTACTTTTGTTCTGAATACGGGACGATTCTGTTTTTCAAGGGACGGTTGGCGACCCTAAACACAACTATACATATATATACACCCAAAATCTTTCTCAACGAATTTGCACAGATGTAAAAAAAAATAATAATAAAAAAATACCCCACGGCTGAAAAAAAAGCGGAGATCCGCTAAAAAACTGAACTCTTTCATCCCTGTGCTGAAGGTAATTGTAATAATGGATATGTTTCAGACATTTTGTTTTATTTAGTACTTTTTTTTTGTTGCCCCTTACACAAAATTGGCTCTTTTGACCTTGTTCTTTTGATCCTTGTTTTAGGATGTTGTTTCCTCATCAAAAATATACCTGGAGTTGCGTTTTGGTCCATTCACACGTGTTTGGAACAGTAACCCTTTTTTTAAGAATGCTTATGCTGCTTATGTTGGCTCTTGTGACCTGCTAGAATATTGTTTCCTCATCAAAAACAAACCGGGAGTTGCGTTTTGGTCCATTCACACGTGTTTCAGTAACACTGAAAGTCTCTCTCATATATATATATTTTTTAAGAAAGCTTATGCTGTAGGTAATTGTAATAATAATAATGGATACTTTTCAGACATTTTGTTTTATTTAGTACATTTTTTGTTGCCCCTTATGTATTATTTTTAATGGGGTGGGAGGGGTTTTATTTATTTTTTCTATAATTCTATGTGACGGTCTTTCTATAGCTACTCTAAAGGTTCTATATTACACAAAATTGACTCTTGTGACCATCTTGTGCTCTTGTTTCCTCATCAAAAACAAACCTTTCACAACCCTGAAAGTCTAGATCTCCAAACCTCAAAATGCTCTATTCCACCTTGTGACTAGTTTTAGTTTTCAACTTAACACCTCCTTTTACTTTTAGCGCAGTAGTGAGTGTTTTCAGTTTGAGAGAAGAACTCAGCCTAAATCTGCAGGGTTTGTGTGTTAAACGTGTGAATGAAACAAAAACACAACTCCAGGTCCGTTTGCGATGAGGAAAGATTTTGAAATAGATCAGAAAACAGCGTAATATTGGCCCTTTAACCTGAGATAAACAGACGTGTGGCGAGCTGGCTACCAACCAACCAACTACTCATTCGCACAACTGATTCATACGATTGATTCGCACATCGGCAAGGCAAATCACTTCTTGAAGGACTATATTTCTCCTTCAGTCCAATTATAGTAGAGGCCAGTGTGAGTGGGTTGATACGAGAGTGGAAGATCCTGAGAAGCCGTGATGATCCCTCCTGGGTGGGTTTGGATGTGCAGGGAGCAGAACCGACTGGACTGGACTTCAAACCCAGATCAGTGGCTCCACAAATGATACCAGAGTCCCACATTGGATTACGAGGGCATAGGATGAACCAAGTCTGGAGAGGGTGGAGTAGAAGGAACGGGTTGCTTTATTCATTTATGTATTTATGTATTTCATTTTAACCTGTTTTTTTTTTTATTTTGTGCAGAAGTTTTGTGAAAAATGACCAAAAAATAAATAGATAAAACACTGTCAACCGGACAACGTTTCTGGAGTGAAGACATTTCGCACCTCATTAAGCCACTTCTTCAGTCGTTTTCAGTAAAAACTGCAAATCTGATCTTTTGTTTTGTATACAATATATATTTTAACAATACTAATTTATATGCGTACGTATAAATTCAGCCGGGGTGGTGTTGCAGAAAACAATAAGCTGAAATTAAAATTCCCTAAGCGGAAAATAAATAATGTGAAGAGATGTGGAACACTAATCACTTTATTGTCAAAAAATGATTGTCTTCTAAATTAAATATGGACTCTGTAACATTCCTGATGTTGTTTCTGGGGATATTTTTTATTATAATTTGCCTGGAATGTTCCATAGTTTGTGTTTAAACGCATTTATCTGTATTGATACCTTGCTGGGGGTGTTCTACGCCTATCTGTATGGTAAAATGTTCAGGAGTTACCATGGTGACACAACGCACACATTAGCAACCACTGTCCAAGAAGTTTTAAGACACAAAAATACTTATGTAGCTTATATAAATAAGACCAAGGAAGCACAAACAAAGAATTAGTGAGCAGAAGAGTTCCATCAGGAGAAATGGCAGAGATTACCCGGTAGTTGTACATTTTAATGACCTTAGACACGACATTTGCTCATTCCGCTTCTGTGACATTGACTTCTCAAACAAAGGGAGTTATTTTGGATTCATACCCTCCAAACTTTATCTCCAAAAGGTCTCAATGATGACTTTAATTTGAGCATTTTTTTGTAAGTACAGTGGTACCTCACCTTACGAAAGACTCTACAAACAAGTTACGAAATGCCTTCACGTTAAATTTTGGTCTCTAGATACGAAAGAAAATTCAAGTTACGAAACGCGAAATCAAAATTCAAAATTCAATTAATGCACGCTCAGATGCACGCCCCGAAACGTAAATACACTTTATCAACACACACGGGGTTAGGTTCCAGAGGTGGCCCGCGGTGGGAGAGGTCCACGAGGTAGGACAACTTTGTATTTTGCAATTGTTCTACATGTTTTAGGGCTGTAAATGCCTCACCACACACATTCTACACTTTTCTCAGACTGGAGTTGGGCTTTTCTCGCATTTCTCTCTCGTTTGAACACTCGAACTTTCATAGATTTTCAACGGAATGTGTTGATGGTGAAGCGTGGGGGGGCACGGCTCAATATAGCGCCGAACGCGCGAGGGGAGCGGAGACACAACAACACATCATCAGTAAGGTAAAACTAACCTGTCTCACGGCGGTCTAAACCCCGCTCACGTTCCCTTAGTGAGTGAACAATCCAACGCTTGGTGAATTCTGCTTCACAAGCTGTGCCTCCCCCTCGGGGCCGAGCACGCGCGGGCGAGCGCAGGAGCCGTGTGAGGCCAGCGGAAAGCCGCACGGGGTGATTTAATCCTGGTCTGGTCCCGGTTTGGTCCGGGTTTGGACCTGGTCCGGTCCTGGTTCACTCCAGGTCCAGTCCAGGTCTAGACCTGGTTTAGTTCTGGTCTAAACCTGGTTTATTCCACGTTTAGTCCTGGCTCTACAGTCTCTTAGCCAATCAGGACGCAGAACACAAATGTTACACTATTAAAAAAAGTTACACTATTAAAAAAAAACAACCTTGGAACGGATCAGGCCTTTTCCATTGAAATAGCTACTCAACTTTCTCAAAATTCACGTTACGAAACCACTTCTGGAACGAATTAATTTTGTCAGGTGAGGTACCACTGTATTGTACTGATAAATGATCATTATGTTCTTGCTTTTGTTGGCTTGTTATTATTATTATTATTATTTACATTACACTATGTTGATTGCCTTTGTATTTTGAATTATGTTGTACACCCTCACCTATGGTCATGAGCTCTGGGTAATGACCGAAAGGACCAGATCGCGGATACAAGCGGCCGAAATGAGTTTCCTCCGCAGAGTGGCTGGACGCTCCCTTAGAGATAGGGTGAGGAGCTCAATCACACGGGAGGTGCTCGGATTGGAGGGAGGAGGCCCCGGGGAAGACCCAGGACACGCTGGAGGGACTATGTCTCCCGGCTGGCCAGGAAACACCTTGGGGTCCCCCCGGAGGAGCTGGAGCAAGTGTCAGGGGTGAAGGAAGTCTGGGAGTCCCTGCTTAGACTGTTGCCCCCGCGACCCGGCCCCGGATAAGAGGAAGAAAATGGTTGGATGGATGGATGGACTGTTCTTTTACAACCTGTCGTAAAAGACCTGTCACCCTTGGGTGCTTGCCACACCCTATTTAAAATGGCCACCTTTAGCGCTCACTCTATTTTGCCTGATGAAGGCCTAGTGCCGAAACGTTGCATGTCTTAATAAATCTTACATTTTGCAAGTAAGACTGGTTCTGGTTCTGCTCCCTCTCCTCCAACGCACCCGTTTGAAGAAACTGAAGTGCGAAGTTCTCATTCTTATAAGACACAAAACTACAAAAGGGGATGTTTGGCAATTAAATAAAAGCAAGTTTGTCTCCCTCTGAGTTTGTCCGAACGCTAATGTATACATCGAGTTAGTTTGTTTTGCTCCCAACTTCATAAGCGTTTAAGCGACTTCTTGCTACACTAACATAAAAAGCCTCACATTATAAATGTCACAACATGTTTCCAGGGACAAAACAGACGATTATATACAAACAAATCCAAGATCAAGTAATTGCTACTCTCCTACAGAACATCTAATGAAAAACATTTATAGGTTAAAGACTGAGTCATTTTGTTAAATTATACAACCTAGACCTAGCAACAGAAACTAATATTTTTGGTCATATATTAAGTTTAAAATGGCCATTGTGATCTTTTCCATTTCTCTGATTCATTATTCCATCTCCGCCACTGTATCCTCGCATGACCGCATTCGAGTCCAATCTCGGGGGAAGTACACAAGAGGAGACTCGGATCTGGTTATAAAGCCATAAGTATCTTAAAGCCCACTTACTTCCCTTGAGAAAGTTATCTGGACTTAACTGGGGGGGGGGGGGGGGGGGGGGGTGAAAATGAATAAACGTAGGCGGATCTGGGAGAAGGGAATTGTGTATGAATATAATGCAATCTCACGGGGTAGAAGAAGTCTTTTCAGTCTTAAATTGAGAAAGTTTGGCAGGCGGATGTATTTTTTAGCTTTATGTTGTGTATCTTATTATGCCCTGCCCACTTCTGACTTTTGCTAATGTGTACTTTGTTGCTTATTGTTTAAGCAGAAATCAATTCATTTCAGTGGAGAATATTTTAGAGAAAAGCCTAAAATATATAAAAAATTATATTCATTTTCTGATCTGTGTTATAATGTTTCCTCAACGTAAACCCACGTGGAGTTGTTTTTTTTTCTGTCTGTTAACTTCAAAACTATTACATCACAAGGTGAAACAGAGCGTTTTGAGCTTTGAAAGTGTAGACAGACTAAAAATAAAGAGTTACTCAAACATATGAATGAAACGAAACACAACTGTTTTTGATGAGAAAACAGAATTAGAACACGATTTAGAGCTCTCAAGAGTAAATGTTGCATAATAAGGGACCTTTAAATATTAGCATTACATTATTAAATATTTAACACAGCATTTTATTTTATTTATTTATTTATTTTTTTTCCCTGTGATCTTGCTAGGACCGTGAACATAGCGTATAGGATGGGGTAACAGCTTTGTCAGTTTGCCATGCCCAAAGAAAATATAAGGGTGATTCTCCAACTATCAAAGAATTTTGTCCCGGGCAGAAATAAGGAAAACAAAAAATTTTTTTATTCATGCTGCACTTACTAGACACAAAGACAAACTTACAAAAAATTGATGATAGATAAATTACTATTTTTATTGTATAAAATATGGCTTTATATTGAGAGTTTTTGCTGTATGTCCTTTGTCCCTTGGCCAGGTTTTGGACTCTCAGTCCCTCATGAGACTGAAATTAAATTTGATTCAACGGTAACGTCATTGACAAATGGCACAGAAATTCCTTATTTTAATGAAAAATATCATGTACTTGAAAGATATATTAGTATTTTATTTATTTTTCATAAAAAGAACACCTGTCCCTATGGATCACTGTCATTTCCACCACAAAATGTAACTTTTAACTTTTTTTAAACCTTTGTCTTGAACCACATCAGTTGTGATGTGACAGGAGCTCATGTTAGCATAGCAGCGTTAGCTCCATGGAAGGAAGGGAAACAAGAACAAAAATCAAGGTAAAGTTTTGCAAAACCAAGAGTAGCTTTATTGGTTGTCATTTCCAAACACCTCATATTTCCTTTGAATGTACAAATAATGAGAAAAATACCATTTTATATTGTGTATTTTGAGTATATTTTATGCTAACTCTAAAACAGAGATTAGCATGCTAATATGTTATGAAATGCTAAACATTGTCATTTCCACAACAGTCATTTCCATCACTTTATTTATTGTTATTTATTTAATATTTATGTAATTTCATTACAACCACTATCAGTTAATGTTTCTACACATTGTGATGAAGTTGAACAAATCAAAATATTTCTAAAAATATGTGTTGGATTTTCTGAAAAATATCATGACCACATTTGACTGTAGTTAGAGAATCACCCATATATTAAAATAAATAAATGAATAAATAAAACTCTTTTCTGACTGCTCGCGAAAAACGTAAAAAGAAGTCGCCATTTTGTTTCTATCCTTTCTGAGTCGTTGACCTCCTCCTCACTATGCCATCTCGTGACCTTTCTTGTCCTGTAAAACCCAAATTTAACTTGATGCATTTACATTAGCTAAACCTGGACACTTTTGACATTACTCTTAACCAAGCCGACTGCTGGGACGAAGGGAATTGCTGCTGTACACAGCCCCGTTCCCTATGGATTTAAAACAAGCACTCCTTCCTCTCCCAAAGCAACATAAATCTTTCTTATCCGCTGGTAGGATCGTCATAGCTGAACCAATTCACCTGCTAGTCCACAAAGACGTCTCTTGCCAAAAAAAAAAAGAAAAAAAAAAAGAAAACATAAGACACCATCTTTTCGGGATTTTGATATCTTTCCCTCAAACCCATCCCATGACATTTCACTTATCTTTTTTCCCCATAATGCCATCCTTAGCCTCGAGTCTGTGCCGCAACACATGGTCTCCGAGGAATACATGGCTTACTTTTATATCCCAGGATCCCTTGGGTCGGTGGGCTGGTGCTCGATGTGATATTTCTGGGTAGAAAGGACGGATTTGTGTCTCACCAGTTGGCACCGTTGGTTTTGACAGCGGATGACTTAGTGTCGTAGCCGTGGAAGGGAAATGATTCTATGTAGCTAAAATAATGCTAAGAGAAAAAAGTTTGTTTTATCATTTTGGTTGTGTTTATTGGACTGAGAGACATGCGTCCTTACAGGGAGCAGGCTTGCTTCTCCACAAACCTGACTCTTACTTCACCTGGAGGGTCTTCTTGTTTCCTTCTGACATGCCACCTCCAGAAAGTTAAACTCCGTTATACCTTAAGATTACCTAACGTACTGGTGTGGTCTTATTTATTGTTTTGGGGTGATGACTATGTAGATTAATTTAGTTTATTTTAAACCTAGTCTACTATTACAAGTATTAGTATTATTAGCAGAAGCAGCAGTAGTAGTGGTAGCAGTGATGGTAGTAGTAGTAGTAGTGGTAGCAGTAGCAGTGGTAGTAGTAGTAGTAGCAGCAGTAGTAGTAGCAGTGGTGGTAGTAGTAGTAGTAGTAGTAGTAGTAGTAGTAGTAGTAGTGGTAGTAGTAATGGTAGCAGTGGCAGTAGAAGTAGTAGTGGTAGTAGAAGTAGTAGTGGTAGTAGTAGTAGTAGTAGTAGTAGTAGAAGTGGTGGTAGTAGTAGTAGTAGTAGTAGTAGTAGTAGTAGCAGCAGTGGTAGTAGCAGCAGTAGCAGTGGTAGTAGTAGTAGTAGTAGCAGTGGTAGTAGTAGTAGTAGTAGTAGCAGTGCTAGTAGTAGTAGTAGTAGCAGTAGCAGTGGTAGTAGTAGTAGTAGTAGCAGTGGTAGTAGTAGTAGTACCAGCAGTGGTAGTAGTAGTAGCAGTGGTAGTAGTAGTAGTAGTAGTAGTAGTAGTAGTAGTAGTAGCAGTAGCAGTGGTAGTAGCAGTAGTGGTAGTAGAAGTAGTAGTAGTAGTAGTGGTAGTAGAAGTAGTAGTAGTAGCAGTGGTAGTAGGAGTAGTAGCAGCAGTGGTGGGTGGTAGTAGTAGTAGTGGTAGTAGTAGTAGTAGTAGTAGTAGCAGTAGCAGTGGTAGTAGCAGTAGTGGTAGTAGAAGTAGTAGTAGTAGTAGTGGTAGTAGAAGTAGTAGTAGTAGCAGTGGTAGTAGGAGTAGTAGCAGCAGTGGTGGGTGGTAGTAGTAGTAGTGGTAGTAGAAGTAGTAGTAGTAGTGGTAGTAGAAGTAGTCGTAGTAGTAGTGGTAGCAGTGGTAGTAGTAGCAGTGATAGTAGTAGTAGTAGTAATAGTGGTTGTGGTGGTGGTGTACATAGAATCATTAAAACATATTTCCCTACTTCACTTTTGATGTTACAAGTAGCTAGTACCCTATCTCTAAGGAAGCGTCCAGCCACTGTGTGGAGGAAACTCATTTCGGCCGCTTGTATCCGCGATCTCATCCTTTCGGTCATTAGAGCTCATGACCATAGGTGAGGGGAACGTAGGAACATAGATTGCCGATAAATCGAGAGCTTTGCCTTTTGGCTCAACTCCCTCTTCACCACAACGGTCCGGTACAGCTACCGCATCACTGCCGACGCTGCATCGATCCAACCCCATCCCTTAGAGATACGGTGAGGAGCTCAGTCACACGGGAGGAGCTCAGAGCAGAGCTGCTGCTCCTCCACGTCGAGAGGAGCAGCTGAGGTGGCTCGGGCGTCTGTTCCGGACGCCTCCTGGACGGGAGGTGTTTCAGGCATGTCTCACTGGGAGGAGGCCCCGGGGAAGACCCAGGACACGCTGGAGGGACTATCTCTCCCGGCTGGCCTGGGAACACCCCAGGGAGTTGGAGGAAGTGTCTGGGGTAAAGGAAGTCTGGGCGACCCGGCCCCGGATTCAAGGAAGGAAATGGATGGATGGAAGTAGCTAGCTTTTTTTTTCTTTTACTTTTTTCCCAAGACTTTCTGACACTGAAATTGTTTTAATAATGCATTTTTGGTCTCTTAACAGAATATATTTTCATAGCATAAATAATTTTGTAGGAACCCAACTTTCAGACAGATTTCCAGTTAATGTGGTTTGCTAAGTTAGACATTCTAATCTATTTCTAACCTGTTTCTTCTACATCTATTTGCATTACAGTTCCAGGCATATTTCACATTCTTACAGTAGCTTGCACTGATTTCTCCCAAGCTCATAAATTCCAAACTTTGTTGCAACTCCACAACAACTTTCATCTTGGAAACTTTGTATTTTTCACAACTGCATAATTAAAAGCTTTTTTCTCGCCTCCATACAATGCTTGGAGCCTTATACGTTTCCCTTGACAACCGACCGTTCTATTCATGTACGCCAACATGTCGCCAACAGTTTTAGCATGGCCACCGCATGACGCTAGCTCTGTCTCGTAGCACGTCTTAATTGTTCTGTGTGCCCGCCGCTAGCCTGGCAGCACTTGTGTTTGTTTTCTGATATCCATATCTGCCCCCCCACTGTGCCCCCCCCGCAACAATTCTAAACAAAATAATGAATTCTTTTGAAGCTAGCATCTTCCTTACCACTAACTGCTAGCTGCAAGATTTTTTTTTTTTTACCCGCTTGCAATTCTCTTTAATGTGTTCTTTGTATGACCCTCGGAGATAATTGCCGGAACATTATGCAGAGTCCGTGCCATTATGCTAGCTGTCGCGGCTTGATTGGTGTACCTAGCTGGCACCTTTGCGTGGTACTGAGCGGGGGTCGTTGGTTCAGAGGAAGATGTCGCAATATTTAGGCAAATGTAGCTTGAATTGACGGCAAATGTGGCGTGACGGTAGAATCTGGTGCTATTAAGTGCTATTGTAACCTTGAGAGGCTAGACGGGCCGTAGGTTTGCGAGAGTGGGAACTTGTTAGCGACTATAAATGAAAAGATGGTAAAATAAAAAGTAATGTGTTGAATTTGGTGTGAGGATTTTAATTATAGGTCAGTAAAATCCATAAAAACTGAAAATTAAGCTTGAAAAATCACTTGAATTAACCACGTCCATACGAAATAATGGATGAAAACAATAAGTGCCAACATGCATTAAAAATATATAGAGAGATAGATTAATACATTGTAAAAAAAAAAAAAAATACAAGACAATATTTACCCAGTTTAAGTAACACTGGTGTGAATATTTTAATTATACATCAGTAAAATACATAAAAACTGAAAATTTAACTTGAAAAATCATTTAAATTAACCATATCCATACAAAATAATGGATGAAAATATGTGTCACCATTCAATAAAAATTGTATGTATGTATAAATGTGTGCTCCTCACCTTCCACGGTGGTTGGTCTCTCATTCTCATTCAGCTCGGTTCCTGTACCAGAGGCCTGGGAGCTTGAGAGTTCTGCGCAGTATCTTTGCTGTTCCTGTACTGCACTTTTCTGGACTGAGATGTCTGATGTTTTTCCTGGGATCTGCTGTAACCACTCCTCCAGTTTGGGGGTTACAGCCCCGAGTGCTCCGATCACCACGGGCACCACTGATGCCTTCACCTTCCAGGCCTTTTCCAACTCTTCCTTGAGCCCCTGGTATTTCTCGAGTTTCTCGTGTTCCTTTTTCCTGATGTTGTCGCATCTCGCCCATTTCCGCCTTGTTCCAGTAGCCCATTTTTCATCAAGGTGCTCTGGTTCCCCAGCACCTGACGCAGACCTTGTTTGGCCGGGCAACGTCTGAGCCGGCATCTCGTAAGGTTCATTGTCTCTCATCATTGTATGAGGTGGGCGGTACCGTGAAGGGTCTTGCCCAAGGATCCACACTTGGATCCGCTTGCTCATTGCCCCTTGGGGGGGGATTCGAACCCGGGTCCCCTGTGTCAAAGTCCAGTGTGTATATATATATATATATATATATATATATATATATATATATATATACACATATATATATATAAATACATTGTAAATAATAATAAAAAATACAACATTTACCCAGTTTAAATAACATCAATGGGAAGATTTTAATTCGGTAAAATCCATAAAACCTGAAAATTTTGCTTGAAAAATCACTTAAATTAACCACATCCATATGAAATAATGGATGAAAACAAAAAGTGACAACATTCATTAAAAATAGATAGATTAATACAATGTAAAAAAAAAAAAAAAAAAAAATGTACCCAGTTTAAATAACATTGGTGCGAAGATTGAATTACAGGCCAGTAAAATCCATAAAAACTGAAAATTAAGCTTGAAAAATTACTTAAATTAACCACATCCTTATGAAATAATGGATGAAAACAATAAAAGTACCAACATTCATTAAAAAAAAAATATATAAATAAATACATTTGTAAAAATAAATAAATAAATAAATAATAATAATATAATAATAATAATAATAACAAAAAAGATCACATTTACTCAGTTTAAATGAAACAGATTGGGTTTGATCTTGTGTTGCAATTTTTTATTAATTTATTTTTTCCTCGTTTTTACACATTTTAACTTTTGAACCCTTAACTATGACATTAAAACATTGTCACAAATAATAATACTAGGTTGTATAATATAGATAAAATAGTCTATTTAAAATGGTACATATTTATTGGTTGTTTCCCTTTGCCAACAGCCACAAATTATGCTAATTTAATTAAACCCTGTTTACGTTTTACATCAAAAAATAATTTCTTATCAGTGCGACTCGTAGCCAGTGACAACATTATCTCTCCCTGAACATCTTGACAATATGTAAAGATTAAAAAAAAAGACGGCATTGTCAAAACACATCGCCGATCGACGTGCCTTGTGATATCACCATTAGCGTTTAACCTCGGCCGTCGCTTGGATCCAATGGAGTCGGGAGCGGTCTTTAATCAGCGTACGCCTTCACATCAGGCCGTGATTGATGACAGCCCCCCTTGGCTTTTGTCCATTATGACATTAATCACGGTAACGTTTTGAAGTCCTCTCCGTGTCCCCTTCGCCCCGACCGCGATCTTATCTCGAGCCTCGCGCTTGAGCCTGGGTTTATAATGAACCTGTTGAAATGGAGTGGCGAAACGGTCCGGGAAAGAGCCTAACTCCCCGGGCTGGAGTTGCCGAGGAGAAAAGTAAAAGGTCATTGGCGAGAAACAAGCTTGGAAAGACGCGGACTCGAAAACACGCGCCGCAAATGTCAGAAACGCACTTCATCCGCCGGCGTTTGACAAAGGAGCACCAATTAATCGCGGATTGTTGCAAATACGCCCAGCTGGAATTACGCTCCGAAGGCTTTGTGCGGAGACATTTACGGGGAATGAAAGGCGACGATTTACAAATGAACAATCGCGCCGAGGAGTGAATTGTCTCGTTCTGATAAATGTTTTCTACTCTAATCATTTCATCATGCGCCGGGTACGGAGACGGTCAAGAGTTTAGGCGAAAGTGGAGAGTACTCACAAACATTGGCTCAGTTACATACTTCAGTAAGTTTTTGAAGAAATTGTAGTTTTCAGAGCAGTACCTTAACAGTAATATTTGTTTGAAGTAACTGGTAGTACTAGTACTTTCTAGAGTACAACTTTAGGTTACTCTTCCAAATTTGAGCAAGTTTATGGTGATAAATTGTTGACAAAATGAAATGTTTCAAACACTTTCAAATCTGCTTTTTGGAGAAAACATAATCTGAGCATTATTCAGATAGATAGATAGATGAAAAAGAGAGGGGGTGAGAAAGAAAGGAGAGAAAGGATAGAAGGGAAGAGATAGATGGGAAAAGATAAAGAGAAAGATGAAAAAGAGAGAGGGAGAGAAGCAGGGATGAGAGGGAGGATAGATAGATGGATAGATAGATAGATAGATAGATAGATAGAGGTGAAGAGATAAAGAGAAAGAGAAAGATGAAAAAGAGAGAGGGAGAGAAGCAGGGATGAGAGGGAGAGAGGGAGGATAGATAGATAGAGGTGAAGAGATACAGATAAAGAGAAAGATTAAAAAGAGAGAGGGAGAGGAGCAGGAATGAGAGGGAGGGATAGAGAGAGAGAGAGAGAGAGAGAGAGAGAGAGAGATAGATGAAAAAGACAGGGGGTGAGAAAGAAAGGAGAGAATGGATAGAAGGGAAGAGATAGATGGGAAAAGATAAAGACAGATGAAAAAGAGAGAGGGAGAGAAGCAGGGATGAGAGGGAGGATAGATAGATAGATAGATAGATAGATAGATAGATAGATAGAGGTGAAGAGATAAAGAGAAAGATGAAAAAGAGAGAGGGAGAGAAGCAGGGATGAGAGGGAGAGAGGGAGGATAGATAGATAGAGGTGAAGAGATAGATACAGAGAAAGATAAAAGAGAGGGGGTGAGAGAAAGAGGCAGGATAGATAGGTAGATAGATAGATAGATAGATAGATAGAAAAGAGAGAGAGAGAGAGGTGAAGAGATAAAGAGAAAGAGGAAAAAGAGAGAGGGGTGAGAGAGAAAGAAAAGATAGATAGGTAGATAGATAGATAGATAGATAGATGCAAACAAAGAGAAAAATAAAAAGGGAGGGAGAGAAGCAGGGATGAGAGGGAGAGAGGAAAGATAGATAGAGTCAAAGAGAAAGATGAATAGATAGAGAGAGAGGTGAGAGAAGCAGGGAGGAGAGGGAGGAAAGAGGGAGGATAGATAGATAGACAAAGAGAAAGATGAAAAAGAGAGAGGATGAGAAAGAGAGGGAGAATAGATAGAGGTGAATAGATACACAAAAAGAGAAAAATGAAAGAGAGAGAGAGGGAGAGAAGCAGGGGTGAGCGGGAGAGATGGAGAGAGGTAGGATGGATAGAGACGAATAGACAGACACAAATAGAAAAATGAAAAAGAGAGGGAGAGGAGGTGTGTGAGAAAAAGGAGGATAATGATGACAGACAGACAGAGGTGAATAGAGAGATTAAGAGAAATTTAAATAGAGATAAGAGTGAAGGAGAAAGAGCGAGGGTAGATAGATGAATAGACGGATGGACGTTAGAGATAGATAGATAGATAGATAGATAGAAAGATGTGATAGACACAAAGAAAGAGGGAGGATAGAGACAAAGAGAAAGATGAAAAAGAGAGAGGGAGAGAAGAGTGGTGTGACGAAAGAAGGATGGATAGATAGAGGTGAAGAGATAGATACGTAAAGAGAAAGAATAAAGAGAGGGAGAGGAGAGAGGGAGGATAGACAGATAGAGATAGACAGATACAGAGAAAGATAAAAGAGAGGGGGTGAGAGAACGAGGCAGGATAGGTAGGTAGATAGATAGATAGATAGATAGATAGATAGATAGATAGATAGATAGAGAGGAGATAGACACAAAGAAAGAGGGAGGATAGAGACATAAAGAGAAAGATGAAAAAGAGAAAGGGAGAGAGAGGGAGAGAAGCAGGGATGAGAGGGAGAGGGAGGATGGATAGATAGATAGAGACAAAGAGAAAGATGAAAAAGAGAGGGGGTGAGAAAGAAAGGGGGAAAATAAGTGGGGGGAATAGATATAGATACATAGATAGATTGATTGATAGAGGTGAAGAGATAAAGACAAAGAGAAAGATGAAAAAGAGAGAGGGGTGAGAGAGAAAGAAAGGATAGATAGATAGATAGATAGATAGATAGATAGAGAGATGAGAGGGGGATGAGAAAGGAAAGATGGGAAAAGAGAAAGAAAAAGATGAAAAAGAGAGAGAGGGAGAGAAGCAGGGATGAGAGGGAAAGGGAGGATAGATAGATAGATAGATAGACAAAGAGAAAGATGAAAAAGAGGGGGTGAGAAAGAAAGTAGGAAAATAAGTGGGGGGAATATAGATAGATAGATAGATACAGACAAAGAGAAAGATAAAAAAGAGAGGGAGAGAAGCAGGGATGAGAGGGAGAGAGGAAAGATAGAAAGAGATAGATAGAGCTAGATGGATAGATAAATATAGAGGTGATAGACACAAAGAAAGAGGAAGGAAAGAGGGAGGATTGAGACATAAAGAGAAAGATGAAAAAGAGAGAGGGGATGAGAAAGAGTGGGAGAATAGATAGAGGTGAATAGATACACAAAAAGAGAAAATGAGAGAGGGCGAGAAGCAGGGGTGAAAGGGAGAGACGGAGAGAGGGAGGATGGATAGAGACAAATAGACAGTGAATAGACAGACACAAATAGAAAGATGAACGGGAGGGAGAGGTATGTGAGAAAAAGAGGGAGATTGATCATAGATAGAGGTGAATGGGGAGATTAAGAGAAATTTAAATAGAGAAAGAGAGAGAAGAGTGAAGGAGAAAGAGGGAGGGTAGATAGATAAATAGACGGATGGACGCTAGAGATAGATAGGTAGATAGAGTGAGGTGATAGACACAAAGAAAGAGGGGGGATAGAGACATAAAGAGAAAGATGAAAAAGAGAGAGGGAGAGAGGTGTGGTGTGACCAAAGAAGGATGGATAGATAGAGGTGAAGAGATAGATACTTAAAGAGAAAGAATAAAGAGAGGGAGAGGAGAGAGGGAGGATGGATAGATACAGAGAAAGATAAAAGAGAGGGGGTGAGAGAAAGAGGCAGGATAGATAGATAGGTAGATAGAGTGAGGTGATAGACACAAAGAAAGAGGGAGGATAGAGACATAAAGAGAAAGATGAAAAAGAGAAAGGGAGAGAGGAGTGGTGTGATGAAAGAAGGATGTACAGATAGAGGTGAAGAGATAGATACGTAAGGAGAAAGATGAAAAATAGAGGGGGTGAGAAAGAAAGATGATGAAGAAAAGAAGGATGGACAGATAGAGGTGAATAGATACACAAAAAGAGAAAGGTGAAAAAGAGAGAGGGAGAGAAAGGGATGAGAGGAAGAATAGAGAGAGAGAGAGAGAGAAAGGTTAAAAAAGAGAGGGGTGAGAGAGAAAGAGGAACCATAGATAGATTGATTGATTGATTGATTACCATTAGATTTACTCATAAATCACGTCTGATTTGAAGTACATTTTACGTCCCAGCTGTTTCAAACTTTATTGATCCACAAGGGAAACAACAATCGCTCACTCATCAAATATAATATATAACAAAAAAATAGATGGAATAGAAATAGAATAGAAATAGAAAATTGAAAAATAGGTAATAAAATATAAAATACTGTATCAAATAGAATGTCCAATCACAGGTTTACACAGTTGTAGGGAGTACTTGACAGTTTATTTGGGTCACTGCTCTTTACTTCTACTTTACTACTAAATAAATAACAATATTCTTCAGGTAACATCCATAATGGCCCTATCCTGCAATGCAATGTGGACAACTTACATGAAGTTATTGAAGTATTATTGTACTATGCACGTCTACGAAGAGGAAAATATCAAAATATCTCATGTCTATATCCTCCTGAGACCCGCCCGTTCATTTGTGGCCTTTATAGTGGACATTGAGTTAACCAGTCTGTCAAAAATAAATAATACATAAAGATAAATTAAAGAAAATACAAAAATTAATACATAAATAAAAATAAATAAATAGAAAATAAATAATACATAAAAATAAAAATAAAAAAATAAATAAATAAAAATAGAAAATAAATAATACATCCAAATAAAAATAAATTTAAAAAAATACTAAAATAAATAAATAAATAATAATAGAAAATAAATAATACATAAAAATAAATAAATAAATAGAAAATAAATAATACATAAAAATAACAATAAATTAAAAAAAATACTAAAATAAATAAATAAATAAATAAAAAATAAAATAAAATAAATAAAAAATACTAAAATAAATAAAAAATAAATTAATTAATAAATATAAAATAAATAATACATAAAAATAAATAAATAAAAATAAAAATAAATAAAATACTTAGTTAAATAAATAAATAAATAATAAGTAAATAAATACAAAATAAATAAATACAAAATAAATAATACATTAAAGAAAATAATAATAATAATAAAATAAATAAATAAATAAAAAATTAAAAAGCAGACTAAACTATTTGACGTGACTATAGAAGCTTGTCAGAGATGTTGGTCATCAAAAATAAAAAAATAAAAAGTTTTTGTGAGGTTGTTCACTTCACATAACACCAAAATGTCCCTGACGTCCATTATGCAGGACACGTTACGAACATTATTATTATGAATACAAATAGAATTAACAAAATGTAAATGCTAAGGCGTTCATTTACCTCCAAATAGAAAATTTAAACAATAATAATGATAAAAGGAGAAATTCAATTTGTCAACTGGATAAAGTTTGTGTGGTTGAAAACGTTTCGCCGCTCATCCGAGAGGCTTCGTCAGCTCATTCATTCAAACAATAATAATAATAATTCAGATACACTTTTTTTCTTCAGGTCCCAGGAGGATACAGTATTTAAAAAAGCTAATTAAACCTTTGTCCTTCTTGAAAAACCTTCCGTCTAAAATATTTCACAGTAAACTTATCTTATAGTGGATTATAAGTTTGTAAACTGAATACTAAACCATGTTCTAGTTTGCCTTAAGTTTTCCATTCAGCCCCATTTTCTTCTTCTTCTCTGTTGGAATCTACTCTCTCTGTCTCACTATCCACACATTGTTTCCTGATTTGACTCCACTTACATCTAAAACCTGCTCACATCTCCGCCGGGAGCCCTTCGCTTTGGCTATTTTTGTGACCGTAAGTGCCTTCAGAGTAATGCGATGTTGAAAATGGCCGCCCGTGCTGCGCATATTCCCCCAGTAGCCTCTTTGCGGAGGTGATTTAGCCAGATCTCGTGTGCAAATGAGTGGAATAAATTGATGGATTGTACCACCCTTAGCTACCATTTATCCTCATAGAGCTCGGTAAACGGCTTCATGCGAGGCGACTGTTGCGCTTGCGTCAGAGTCCGCGCCTCTTCCAGCTGCTATGGAGTGTTCTGTATGTCACTTTATAAACTTCATATTCTTTAGCTCGACCCGTGCTATTTTATTCAATTCCGTAGCCGTACCGTTCTTACTTTACGCGTGCGGCAGGATTTCAACCGTGAATCACAGGGTTAGGCTGCGTCCCATTACTCTGTCTTACCCCTTCCTCTTTATCTACGTCTTTGTCTTGCCCCTCGATACCGAGCTGAGAGGACTCGGCGTACGAATGTTCCCCTAAGACAGGGGTGTCCAAACTTTTTTCATCAAGGGCCACATATCTAAACACAGACGAAGCAGAGGGCCGATCGAGGGCCATAGACCGGTGCTCAGTACAGTCAATAATTGAAATATATGCATGTTTAACACGTTAGAATGAGCTATCAGTCCTTTATTCATACTAAAATCCTCAAAACCACACAATAAATATTAAATATTGTCTTATCAAGGTAGATTTTCAAAAAACTTGCAGTCAAAAGTTCTGCTCAAGGTAATTTGGGCCAATTCACCTGAAAGCCTAGGGGCCAAGAAAAATTTGTCTGAGCGCCGCATTTGGCCCATGGGCCATAGTTTGGACATGCCTGCCCTAAGAAATGGGACACCACTCGATTACCGTTTGCGTCATCGTCCCTTGCCATGTCAAGGATTATCGGGTACCTCAGCTCGACTAAAAACAAGCTCGTTTATACATGAAAGTTCGATGAAAACGATAACGTCGGCTAAACAGACACCACAACAACAGTTCACTAAAAGTAACGTAGAACATAAGCGTCATAATAGTAAACCTGTTAAACTGTTAATCGATAATTACAACTGCTGAAAATACATTTATGAGACTCTTTGGCTGGTCGATGTGACGCTGCCATCCTGATCCCAAAACCTGCCTGAGCTCGTAGGCGTACCCCTTCGTTTCAAGTCCGGTCGAGAGCTTACTTCGTTTCAAGGCGTATGCAGCCCGAGGTCGTGGCCCGAGCCCTTGATCAAAATTAGAATCGGGACACCCCTTACCCTCACATGAACACGCAAAACCAAGGGGTAGGGGTAAAACGAATAGCTCACTCCAGTCACAGTCTGGTTGAAACCTGATAAGACAGACAACAAATGTGATTTAATAATTTAGTAACCTGAATATTTTTACATTTTTTAAACTCCTGTTTGTTTATTTTAACTTACTGGATTCTTTTTTAAACCCATGAAGTTAAAGTACATAAGAAGACACAATGAACATCTTTGGTTTGTTTATTTTTAACTAGATGTTTGATCGGATTGTACAGATTACTGTGTATTGTACATGTTTCTCGCTCTTTTTTAATTTACTTGTACGTATACACTTATATGCTAGTATTTGACACCAGGTTCTTGTTATTTTTGCTACTTATTTTGAATTTGTTATGACCATTTATATTTTTGGCCCTCGCTAGTGACTTTAGTAAATGGCGAGGGGTATTGTTCTTCCTCGGTTTCTTCTTCTTATTATTATTTTTATTCTTTTTCCCCACATTCAAATCCAATTTTGAGGCCCTAAACGTGGACGAAAAGACCCCAAACCGGGGTCCAGATCGACCGGTCCAGCGAAAAATTTGATAAAATGGGCATCGGCAATTAAAGCGAGCGGCTTTCATTGATCTTTGTTATTCTTATAGAAATTTCCCTTGTGGATCAGTAAAGTTTGTCTAAATTGCCTAACCTCCTCACCATTGATAAAAGGAGTTCAATTTGTCAACTGGACAAAGTTTGTTTGGTTGAAAACGTTTCGCCGCTCATCCGAGAGGCTTCGTCAGCTCTGGTTATTGTACTGGTTAGACACTGCTTATATCTCGCTGCAGGGAGGCGCGTCCTACCTAACCAGTGTCTAACCAGTACAATAACCAGAGCTGGCGAAGCCTTTCGGATGAGCGGCGAAACGTTTTCAACCAAACAGACTTTGTCCACTTGACAAATTGAACTTCTCCTTTTATCATGGATTCTACCTGGACGACTGAGGGACTTTTCACTCCTCACTATTGTTGAGAGATGCATATATTTGTACCCAGTTCCAACATTTTCTCTACAAAATTCAAACGAAAACCTTTCTTTTTTTTGTTGTTTAATAAAAGTTATACACCGAAAATACTGACACTCCAATATTAGATTATTGCTCGCTACACGCTACATACAGTATCTCAAGTTTTACGACGAAACGAACTGGGAATACGCTGTGGTAAACACCAAAATCCCATCGCTCCACTTCCTGAAACGTCAGATGAAACCACTCACCCTTCTGAACATTCCAGACGCGCTCATTCCTCATCCCGCACACTGCTGACACAGGGGGCATTCCATCTAATATTTTCGTCAATAGTTGTGTTTCATGTAAGGGGCCTGGTAATGCGCGGTAAGTTTACACTGTAACGGACCCTCAATCAATGTCTGCGCCCTTGACGACACCGGAAAAAGAGGTGGTTTTCCAAACGGAGAGCGGAAATAAGGGAGGAGAGGTAAAAATATCTAGAAAATCAGCATAATGGTAACAACAGTTTTGCAGAGGTGGCTAGAAATGTATTTATTCAATGTTTTGATTGGTATTAATGTAGTATTTTTACCGCTACAGTTTTGTTCTGTCGAAGTTTGGTGGTATGTATTTTGTTCAATGACAACAAATTCTAATCTAAAGCTCAAAATTGATCTCAGTGTACTGTTACTTCAGAATAGTATTACTAGAATATTTCAGTAAAAATATTTCTTAAGTAATAACACGTATACTGCTAGAAAAGTACTAGTTAATCAAGTAAATATAACTGAATACTCCTCACCCCTGTGGTTAAGTTATGGCTGGTTAAAATGCAGTGTGATAGGCCATAAAACGTTTCAGAATGGATTGTATGAGGACCAATAAAAATAAAAATGCCAAGAATGCAAAATATCATAAGCCTGTAAAATGCAATGCAGATGGAAATGCTTTTTTTCCCCTCTTGATGATGTTGTTAAAGTGAAATGTTGTCTTATAAACTGGTCAGATTTACAAGAGATTTGGAAATGGTGTAAAAATGTTATTCTTCAGTTTTTATGAAGCATATTTGACATTTAGCGTATTAGGCGTATTAGACCGTTTCAGGCAGTGATTTCAATTCGTTTTGTGCCATCTCGGAAAGTGGTTGGCTTTCGGACTTTGAATCGACTGGACAAGATTAAAATTGGAATAAGGTCTTAAGCAGGACAAAACTGGAGCTAAACCAGGACTAAATGAGGACTAAACGATTCACCAAAAGCAACACACAACAATCACATCACTATACTTTTATTAGACTTAACAGAGAATGAACAACTGTATTAACCCTCCGATTTTCCCCCCCAACCCAAATATGCGCCATAGGTAAAATCCTCCAGCTTAGGGCCTGACCAAGCCTAAATAACAAAACAAATTATGGGATATAGAAACGACTCCTCCTGTGCGAGATCAATAAAGGTCAATCTTCTAATCCTTGACCACTGTAAGGTGCTTTGTGCTACAATTTTGTATGAAAAGCGCTTTATAAATATTGTTTGACTGACTGATTGAACCCTAGAACACTTTTGCTATAAAAAGTAACACCATCATTTTTGCTGGGTAATTTTGACCTGATATAATAAACCCAACAAAAATACTTGTCATGAAAAATAGATCCAAATATGACAACACATGATAAATTAGAGTGGTTTTCTTTTATTTTCAACTGTGGTATGTGTAACAAAATGGAAAAAAAAAAACATAGGAAGACCCTAAAAACTAAAAAAAAAAAAGTTCCAAAATTACTGAAAAATTTGGAATTTGAGAACAAAATAATAATCCTAAAAAAAAAAAGTGATAGTGGAAACTTGGTGTTTGTTCCACCCATTCCTGGGACATGTGAGACTTCCCTGGTGAAGCTCAGACTCACGACACACGAACAGTTGCAGGAGAGAGGAACAAAAAAAAAAAAATTTTCAGTGGGTAAAAATGAAATCATGAATCTGAAATCTGAAATCACCACTTTGTGATATTTATTCATAACTACTGCACTAAATAAGGATAGACACACATTCCAGGACCACTCTTACTTACCTATTTCTTACATCCTCTTACATTAAATTCTTACATTCTTACATTCCTCTTTCACTGTTGCTGGGAGAAAATCAGCCAAAAGCCTGTAGGAAAAAGTGGGCTTTGGGGTAGGGAAACACCTACACCTTCAAAGATGTCAAAAACAATGGTGAAGCTCCCCAGGGACCCATGACACTCAGAAAAATGCAACATATTGAAAATCATGAAAATTGTTTTGCTCGGGTGAAAAATCACTCGGCGATAGTGCTGTAGGGTTAAGAATGCTTCAAGGTGTATTGTGTAACTTTTCAGTTGGGGTTCGTCACCTGCTTGTTTCTATGGAGATGTCATTGCTCTGCTGATTAGTATCCACAGTGTGACATTAAACAGCTCTGCTTTACATTTATTCAATTACAGGTGGTTTTATAGCTCAAAAATACCTCGAAAAACAGGCATTCTGACTGTGAGCGGGGTCGCCTCTCCACAGATCTGACCTGTAACATGGTCTGGTTTGGTCTCCATGAAGACAGAAAGATTTAATACCAAAATAAGGAACATTTCAGACAAAGCATTCGACAGATCCTTTAATTAAGGAGTTAGAAATTAGGGTATTAGTTAAAGAAGACACATTGAGCTTTTGTCAAGTAAATGGTTATAATCTATGAAACCTGTGAATAATTGTTATAATTTGGACATTATAAATAAAAAAAATATTGCCTTAATAAAAAGTTAAAAGCTTTAAGTCATGTTAGAACGTCATCATACCTGGAGTTGTGTTTGGCGGCAGTAGCTCAGTTGGTAGAGCGTTTGTCCACTGATCCGGTTCAAATCCCGCTCTTGACATAAGAAACATCAGTGGTTGAGCGGTCAGATCCACTGACCCACAGGTTGGTTGGTACGATTCCAGCTCCCACAGATGAATGCTGCCGTTGTGTCCTTGGGCAAGACACTTAACCCTCCTCGCCCCCAGTGTCTGGTGTGTGAATGTGTGTGTGAATGGGTGATTGGTTCCTTGCTGTAAAGCGCTTTGGGTGCCTTGAAGGTGGAAAAGCGCTATATAAAGATGTGACCATTTACCATTTGTGACCATTTTGTTTCATTCACACACATTTGAGTAATCCGTTATTATTAGTCTACATCTCCAAAGCTCAAAATGCTCTGATCCACCTTGTGATGTCATGAAGTGTCAGTTTTTATGTGAACAGCTACCTTTTACCATTTGAGAAGTACAGCACGGCAATTCTAGGGCTGAAATTATCCAAACGATTCTAGTGAAGCCGTATGGAGTATAAAAACATGAAGAGCTCTGCCTAAATATGCCGAGTTTTTGTGTGAAACATGTGTGAATGAAACAAAAACACAACTCCCATGTATGAGAAAAGACTAAAAACTTGTACGTAATTTAGTTTTGCATAACACTCTATCGAAAAGATCACGTATATTGATCGAGGGCTTTGACAAAGATCCTTCTGACACAATAAAACCGATTTTCACCTTGTCCCCATTCTACTCCCGTCTCCATCTGTCTCTACTGTTCTACTCGGCTCCCTCTGCTCCTCCATTTATCTAAACTTCACACGTTCTGGGTTAATCGGGCTCTGATAGATGACTCGATACCGTGCCGAGGTCTTTAGCACATGGAATCGGATGGAGCTGGTTGGTGTAAGGACGGATGGCGGGCAGGCGAAAGCGGGGCACGCGGCCAACGGGCGCAGTGCCAGTTTGAAGCTCGTACCGGGGCAGGGTGAAGACGGTGGGGGCTTTAACGCTGTCACAGAGGAGTCAACGCTGCATAATCGATCCCATATCATATTATAGCTCACGCGCGCCAACTGTAGAGGGAAGCGTCAGAGTATATAAGGCTAAGTGGTAAAGATGTTTACTTTGACTTCACTACTCCAATATACAGCACTGGGAAAAAAAAAAAAGAGACCGCTGCAAAATTATCAACATTTCCCCCAAATTCCAAATAAAAATATTATTGTTTAGAGCATTTATTTGCAGAAAATGACAAATGGTCAAAATGACAAAAAAACATCCATGTTTTCAGAGCTCAAACAATGCAAAGAAATAAGATCAAATTCATTTTAAAACAACATAATACTAATGTTTACACATCAATATTTGGTGCAATAACCCTTATTTTTAATCACAGCTTTCATGCGTCTTGGCATGCTCTCCACAAGTCTTTCACATTGTTCTTGGGTTGTAGTTTAGACCTGGTTTAGTCCCTGGCTTAGTCCTGGTTCAGATCTGGTTTAATCCTGGTTTAGTCCTGGTTTAGTCACATTTTTAATCTGGTTTAGTCCTGGTTCATCCCTGGTTTAGTCCTGGTTCGGATCTGGTTTAGTCCTAGTTTAGACCTGGTTTAGTCTTGTTTCAGACTGGGTTTAGTCCTGGTTTAGTCCCTGTTTTAACCTAGTTTAGTCCTGGTTCATCCCTGGCTTAGTCGTGGTTCAGATCTGGTTTAATCCTGGTTTAGTCCTGGTTTAGTCACATTTTTAATCTGGTTTAGTCCTGGTTCATCCCTGGTTTAGTCCTGGTTCAGATCTGGTTTAGTCATAGTTTAGACCTGGTTTAGTCTTGTTTCAGACTGGGTTTAGTCCTGGTTTAGTCCCTGTTTTAACCTAGTTTAGTCCTGGTTCATCCCTGGCTTAGTCGTGGTTCAGATCTGGTTTAATCCTGGTTTAGTCCTGGTTTAGTCACATTTTTAATCTGGTTTAGTCCTGGTTCATCCCTGGTTTAGTCCTGGTTCAGATCTGGTTTAGTCCTAGTTTAGACCTGGTTTAGTCTTTTTTCAGACTGGGTTTAGTCCTGGTTTAGTCCCTGTTTAACCTAGTTTAGTCCTGGTTTATCCCTGGTTTAGTCCTGGTTCAGATATGGTTTAGTCCTAGTTTAGTACCATTTTTAACCTGGTTTACTCCTGGTTCATCCCTGGTTTAGTCTTAGTTTAGACCTGCTTTAGTCTTGGTTCAGACCTGGTTTAGTCCCAGGCTTGTGCTCTCCACAAGTCTTTCGCATTGTTCTTGGGTCCTAGTTTAGACCTGGTTTGGTCTTGGTTCAGACTAGGTTTAGTCCTAGTTTAGTCCTGGTTTAGTCCCTGTTTTAACCTGGTTTAGTCCTGGATCATCCCTGGTTTAGTCCTGCTTCAGATCTGGTTCAGTCCAAGTTTAGGCCTGATTTATTCCTAGTTTAGTACTGGTTTAGTGGTCTTTTTAACCTGGTTTAGTCCCGTTTAGTCCTAGTTTAGACCTGTTTTAGGCCTGGTTCAGACCTGGTTTACACCTAGTTTAGTCTTGGTTCAGACCTAGTTTAGTCCCAGTCTTTCACATTGTTCTTGGGTGACTTTATTCCACTCCTCGTGTAAGAACTGAAGTAGCTCAGCTTTGTGTTTGTGTTGGAATTCAACAGACGCTGGAATGGAATGGCTGTAATACATGTAGAGATGCTGATTTTAGAAAAAAAAGCAGTGGTCTCTTATTTTTTTTCTACATCTGTACATTATATACACACTTAAACCAACAATCTTAGCCAAGGAAACATAGAACAATATCATGGCATTAGCACTAATAAGAGTATTAGTATTTGTAGTGCTCTTTAATGTCATGTTTAGCCAAAGCAGCTTCTTAGTAAACAAACACATTATCCAATCAAGGCTAATCTCAAGGAGCTCACAGCCTGCTCTGAGGAAACAACAGACGACTACACATGCACATATGCAGATTTGAAGGTTAGTAGCACCTAAGCGCCGTAAGCTCATTTTTGTTGTCTTAAAAACATGAGAAAAACCCCAGCATGGTCATCAATTAAGCCCTTTTCACAAATTCAAAGTCCTTAGAGCAGTTTTGTCAACATGCTAACAACGATTAGCATGCTAATGGTGCACCCTCTTGCTTTTACAATTTACTTGAAGTGGGCCAACACAAATTTTCATAATTAGGCTACATGAAAAACAATCAGATACAGGCCTATTAGAGTTGCAAATTGATACAGATTGGGTAAGAAATGTGCTGCTGCTACCACACAAATGGGTCTCCTCGGATCAGTTGTCCCCTGACAGGGACTCCAGGCGCAGTCAGGGGCTGGAGGGAGTCCGGTTTGCAGATAATGTTGTCCTGATGACTTCATCAAACCAGGACTTGCAACATGAGCTGGGGCAGATTGCAGCTGAGTGTGAAGCGGGAGGGATGATCTCACTGGAGGGCTTGGAGGAAGTGTCTAGGGGTGAGGGAAGTCTGGGAGTCCGGAAGACAAGATAAGGGGTGACAGTAGGTGACAGTTGGGGGTTTGAATCCTGCTCTCGACATGAACATCAGTCACTGCGTGCACATGGACGAGTGTAATCCGACTGCAAATGGATTGGGATCGTATCGAATTAATGTGCACAGGATAAGGATCGTAAAGGGATTGGTTTCCCGAATCTGAATGCAACCCCTGGCTTAGGCCGATTGTAATCTGCTTGGTGCCACCTTGTGCATGATATCAGATTGGATGGAAGAATGTTTTCCACAACAATGTTTTTGATTTTTTTTTTTTTTCGTTTTTTTTCTTTTCCCATACAAAAAGTGCACATTTTGATACTTTAGTCCAACCAACCAAAACCACACCTTCAACTGTCTGAAGACTGAGATCAGTTGATTAAATGAGTCAAGTCTGGTGTGCTGCTGCTTGGTTGGAAAGAAAACCTGCAGCCACACCGGTGCTTTGTGGAACAATTTGCCCAGGTCTGGTCTTGACCACGGTAATTATTGTGAGAGAGAAGAGAGGGGGAGGAGCCATGTAACCTTAGTGAATGGACATTTGATTGCAGAAAATTCCAACTTAACATATGTTTTACCGTGTTAATCATAATCATAACTTGGTCTGATTTATTGGTATTATCCGGAACTGAAAAGGGTAGTTTGCTAGGTCGTTTTCCATGAAAGCGCCTACAACTAACCAAGCACCAGCCCCACCAGCCTCACACCACTAGCGACACACAATCTGGTGTTAGAAACTCTACACGATTCCTTTTGCCATACCTCGACTCTTCTCTTCTAAACTTCTCCCCTCGTTATGACGGCCCCCCACCAGGTTCTGCTGAGCTCGGCAATTATACCTCCCACACTGTCAGCCGCCGCTGCCGTACATCGCATGCTACGCCAAATACAGCTTGTTTGGTTTTGAGTTTCGCTGTCCTCTTCGGGCGAGAGAGGCCGGGAGACTGAACGCCGGTGTCTGTGCAGCCGTGGTACAGCGGATGGAGAGGGGGAAAGCTTGGGTGAATTTAATGGGTTGCCGAGTAAGATCGTTGGGAGTTGGTAGAGAAGAAAGCAATAGAGAGAGGGGAAGTGTCATGGTTAGTGCTAGCAAAGTGGAAGTTTGCAAAGTTGGTTGTTTACGCTTACAGGGATAGAAAAAAATATTGAGACTAAATATAGGGGTTTCAGTTTTTGTGAGACTCCATACAATTAAAAATGATGGATAGTAGCATGTGCAATTTTTGTCTTGGTAAGGAATCTGGGCTACATTAAGAATAGACACACAGTCAAAAGTTTAGACCAGTGTTTCCCAACCAGGGGTATGAGTACCCCTAGGGGTACGCGAGCACATTGCAGGGAGTACGCGGCATTGTCGCTGCCAGGCACAGGGGGAGATTTTTTTTAATTTTTTAATTCTCATTTGAGTAAATTTGAGTTCAAGAAAAGAGAGAAAATGCCTGAGAATAAAATTTTCAAATTAAGGAGATGAAATTAAATTATTTTCATTTAATAATCTGTTGTGTCACGTCCTACTTTTGTAGAATTATCAACACGTATGAGTGAGGGGGTACTCGAGGTATGACAAAAAGGCTCAGGGGTACACAAGACAAAAAAGGTTGGGAAACACTGGTTTAGACACATTTTCATTGATGAATTTTCTTAAAGGTCCCATGGCATGAAATTTTCACTTTCTGAGGTTTTTGAACGTTAATGTGAGCTCCCCTACCCTGTTTACCCCCCCCCCCCCCCGGCTAAAAGTTGCAAAATGTGTAAACTGAGCATTTGTGATCCTTTTCCGCATTTGAAAAAAAGACAGCCCAAACGGGTGATTCTGAACAAGGGAACTTTCTGACGTCACACTCGCTGAAAGGTTTCCACCCCCCATCTGGATGTCTACCCACCGTCTCTGGAAATCACGCCCAGAGAGTTTGGACCGCGCGAAGGAGCTACGAAATGCAAGATGCGTTTTTTTTATTTGCCTGGAGACACGTGAGAGTGTTTCCAGGCTCCGATGTCCTTTATTCGAGCCTCCGAACCCCTGAAACAGCAGTGGTTTAATTTTATTTTCTGTGGAAATGTGTTTGTTTTTTTTTATGGAAAGCGTCCGCTCTTAAAACACGGAAGTGGGTGACAGCGCACCGCTAATCAGGAAACAGCAGAGTATTTGGCCACACCCCCACCCGCTGCACTGGCCTGTCTCTGTCCTGTCTCTGTCCTCATTTGCATTCAAGCAACAACGCCCAGAATAAAGCGTTTCAGAAACATATTTATGACTCTAACTGTGTTCATGAGGCTCTCTCATGCACTGAGTCTTGATTTTGAAGAAGGATTCATTTACAGTATTAGGGAACCATTAAGGTGCCATATGAAAGCATCAAGAAGTACCATGTCATGGGATCTTTAACTCATTCACTGCCGGCCTGTTTTCACAATGTCAACCCTTTGACTGCCAGAGCTTTTTGGTCATTTTCACTGATTTTTCAAGACTCACAGAATACTGAGTTCTTTGACTATATAAACATGATACACATCAAAATAAAGTGTTGACTCTCTTCTTTCACCTGGAAAAAAAATTATGCTTCTAACCTTTTCGGTTCTCAAGTAATTGATAGTAGAACATAGGGAAGTTTCAGCAAAAACACTGGTTTTTGACAAAAACTGGAGAAATGGAGCATTTTGTGAAAAGAAGGATTTCGAGCAGATCAGTGACTTTGACATCAATACTTATTGATTTAGTGACATCTCAAACATCTAAAACAACAGAGAA
The DNA here is from genome assembly GCA_036785185.1 of Paratrypauchen microcephalus. Classification (NCBI taxonomy): domain Eukaryota; kingdom Metazoa; phylum Chordata; class Actinopteri; order Gobiiformes; family Gobiidae; genus Paratrypauchen; species Paratrypauchen microcephalus. The sequence goes on along the minus strand of JAVJIX010000045.1, from coordinate 5,475,172 downwards.
AGATATTTTTGATGACAAAGTACACTTTTATTTACAAATATAAGAAATATAACTATATACAAATTGACAACAATCAACAAAACAAAATTTGAGAACAAAATTTGAGATCAGAACAACATACATAAGTATACAACATACATAAAACAATACAATATACAACAATAAAAAAAATAAAATAAATAAATAAATAAATAAAGGAGAAATTCAATTTGTCAACTGGACAGGTACTGGGTCCAGTTGACAAATTGAATTTCTCCTTTTGCCATGGATTCTACCTGGACGACTGAGGGATTCTTCACACAATAAAAAAAAAAAACACTTTTCAAAAACAATGCCAAGAAACAGGTTTCAGCTGATAGTGACAGGTCATTAGAAGATGCCGGGGACAATCTCTATAAAATCCGCCCAGTGTTGGACTATATTATAAAAAAACGTACCAACCTGGGCAAAACATTTGCATAGATGGTATGAAGCAGAGATTGTTTTTGATCTCCTAGATCAAAAACAATCTCTGCTTGTCCCCGGCAAGTAGAGATTGTCCCCGGCATCTTGACACTGTCACTGTCATGGCTACACCATGTATATGGACAATTTTTATAATTCTGTGTCAGTGTGTGAGTCTGTGGGACACACAGGGGGGAACCAGGGGGGAAACAGGGGGGAAGAACCAGGGGGGAACCAAATGGGATCAGGGACAAAAAAAGAGTGACCTGGGGGCAGGGGGAAAAGTTATGAGGCACAACAAGAAGGTCACGGTGTTAGCCTGGCATGACATGGTGACCACCTGCCACCATGATAATATGCAGACAGTAGATGTGTGGCATGTGTGGTTGTTCTTGCCACTCCAGATGCACCACCTGTAAATGATAGAAATATACATGACCTAATTGTATTTTTATTTTGTATTGCTGCAGTGTGATGTGGAGAATAGACACTTTTTTATACATATATACACACACACAATTTATTTATTTATATATATAATATATTTTTTTTACCTTTCTTCGCTTTGCGAGCAGGAGGGGGTTGGTCCTCTGCTGGTTGAAGGCTCTGTAAATAGAAAATTCCTTCACAATTACCACACAACAGCAGCATCATGTTAGTTAGTTAGTTAGTTCTTCTTACCCATCCCATGCCTCTCTGGAGGCGAAGATCTCCTGCTTCCACTTGATCCTGACGGCTCATCAGATGAATCGGGGTCTGGCTCACGAAATGAGTGCCTCCGGAGCAGACCTGTGATGCGGGATACCGCGGAGACAGGCTGCAGAGACACCGCGGAGACAGGCTGCAGATACACGCCGGATCAGTTAGGTCTGCCTGAGGCGAGCGATCCGGGTGCGGGTAGGTCGGAGCAGCGGTCTCGTCTGCCCGGGGCGGCGGTGCGGGCGCACATGTTTCGGAGCAGGGAGGTGCGGGCGCGCATGTTTCGGAGCAGGGCGATGGAGGCGCGCATGTTTCGGAGCAGGGCGATGGAGGTGCACATGTGTCTGAGCAGGGCGATGGAGGTGCGCAAGTGTCTCTGCCCAAGGCAGACCGAGGCGCGGGTATATCAGGGAGGAGGGAGGAGGACGACGACAGTGAACCGTTTTCCCTCGTTCGCTCTCCTCGCCATCTTGACTCTCTCTCACTACACTACACTACACATGTGCTGATCTTTTCCTGTCTTCCGCGTCTCCGATGGGCACACGATCGCTATCTACAGGTTGGGATGTACGAATTACACCTTAAAAGTTGCTCCAGGTCGTAACCTAGCAACCCCCGCTAAAAACGCAATTGACGTATTTATCCGTCTCCGGCAGTCTACGTTTGGATTTGAGGGGACGTATTTATCCGTCTCCGGCAGTCAATGAGTTAATTTCCATGATTATTTACATTGTACATTCTCACTCAAGACATGAAAACTATATGAAAACACATATGGAATGTAGTAAATTAAAGATAATATTGAAAAAAAAGGACTCCAAACTTTAAAATAACCACCATTTTCTTTGTACCCTGTTTTGTACTTTTGGCATTTCTTGACCCTGACAGGGCACAGCTGTGAAGTGAAAACAATTTCAGGAAACTTCATCATGATGCTCATTGAGAGAAGCCCAAATGTTTGCAGCGCTGTGTGAACAAAGCAAAGGGTGGATACTTTGAGGATTTTAATATAAAAACAATATTTAGTTGATTTTTTTTTTCTTTACTACACAAAATAAATGCTGAATGAGAGAGAAGCTGTCCAAACTTTTGACTGATAGTCCAAATCCACTTTATTTATATAGCACATTTTACAAACAAAGCAGTTTTCAAAGTGCTGCACAGAGATAATAAAATGAAGACAACAAAAAGACCAGTTTCTGTCTTAAAGTGTTTGTAGGTTTGAAATAGACTGTGATTTCATGTTGTCTGAAATTCCACGTACATCTTTTCTCCTGGGTTCTGATTCTCTGTTGTCTTGTTTCTTGTCCTTAAATAAACTTTTGTCCAGTTGACAAATTGAATTTCTCCTTTTGCCTTGGATTCTACCTGGACGACTGAGGGATTCTTCACACAATAAAAAAAAAAAAAAACTTTTCAAAAACAATGCCAAGAAACAGGTTTCAGCTGATAGTGACAGGTCATTAGAAGATGCCGGGGACAATCTCTATAAAATCCGCCCAGTGTTGGACTATATTATAAAAAAACGTACCAACCTGGGCAAAACATTTGCATAGATGGTATGAAGCAGAGATTGTTTTTGATCTCCTAGATCAAAAACAATCTCTGCTTGTCCCCGGCAAGTAGAGATTGTCCCCGGCATCTTGACACTGTCACTGTCATGGCTACACCATGTATATGGACAATTTTTATAATTCTGTGTCAGTGTGTGAGTCTGTGGGACACACAGGGGGAACCAGGGGGGAAACAGGGGGGAAGAACCAGGGGGAACCAAATGGGATCAGGGACAAAAAAGAGTGACCTGGGGGCAGGGGGAAAAGTTATGAGGCACAACAAGAAGGTCACGGTGTTAGCCTGGCATGACATGGTGACCACCTGCCACCATGATAATATGCAGACAGTAGATGTGTGGCATGTGTGGTTGTTCTTGCCACTCCAGATGCACCACCTGTAAATGATAGAAATATACATGACCTAATTGTATTTTTATTTTGTATTGCTGCAGTGTGATGTGGAGAATAGACACTTTTTTATACATATATACACACACACAATTTATTTATTTATATATATAATATATTTTTTACCTTTCTTCGCTTTGCGAGCAGGAGGGGGTTGGTCCTCTGCTGGTTGAAGGCTCTGTAAATAGAAAATTCCTTCACAATTACCACACAACAGCAGCATCATGTTAGTTAGTTAGTTAGTTCTTCTTACCCATCCCATGCCTCTCTGGAGGCGAAGATCTCCTGCTTCCACTTGATCCTGACGGCTCATCAGATGAATCGGGGTCTGGCTCACGAAATGAGTGCCTCCGGAGCAGACCTGTGATGCGGGATACCGCGGAGACAGGCTGCAGAGACACCGCGGAGACAGGCTGCAGATACACGCCGGATCAGTTAGGTCTGCCTGAGGCGAGCGATCCGGGTGCGGGTAGGTCGGAGCAGCGGTCTCGTCTGCCCGGGGCGGCGGTGCGGGCGCACATGTTTCGGAGCAGGGAGGTGCGGGCGCGCATGTTTCGGAGCAGGGCGATGGAGGCGCGCATGTTTCGGAGCAGGGCGATGGAGGTGCACATGTGTCTGAGCAGGGCGATGGAGGTGCGCAAGTGTCTCTGCCCAAGGCAGACCGAGGCGCGGGTATATCAGGGAGGAGGGAGGAGGACGACGACAGTGAACCGTTTTCCCTCGTTCGCTCTCCTCGCCATCTTGACTCTCTCTCACTACACTACACTACACATGTGCTGATCTTTTCCTGTCTTCCGCGTCTCCGATGGGCACACGATCGCTATCTACAGGTTGGGATGTACGAATTACACCTTAAAAGTTGCTCCAGGTCGTAACCTAGCAACCCCCGCTAAAAAACGCAATTGACGTATTTATCCGTCTCCGGCAGTCTACGTTTGGATTTGAGGGGACGTATTTATCCGTCTCCGGCAGTCAATGAGTTAATTTCCATGATTATTTACATTGTACATTCTCACTCAAGACATGAAAACTATATGAAAACACATATGGAATGTAGTAAATTAAAGATAATATTGAAAAAAAAGGACTCCAAACTTTAAAATAACCACCATTTTCTTTGTACCCTGTTTTGTACTTTTGGCATTTCTTGACCCTGACAGGGCACAGCTGTGAAGTGAAAACAATTTCAGGAAACTTCATCATGATGCTCATTGAGAGAAGCCCAAATGTTTGCAGCGCTGTGTGAACAAAGCAAAGGGTGGATACTTTGAGGATTTTAATATAAAAACAATATTTAGTTGATTTTTTTTTTCTTTACTACACAAAATAAATGCTGAATGAGAGAGAAGCTGTCCAAACTTTTGACTGATAGTCCAAATCCACTTTATTTATATAGCACATTTTACAAACAAAGCAGTTTTCAAAGTGCTGCACAGAGATAATAAAATGAAGACAACAAAAAGACCAGTTTCTGTCTTAAAGTGTTTGTAGGTTTGAAATAGACTGTGATTTCATGTTGTCTGAAATTCCACGTACATCTTTTCTCCTGGGTTCTGATTCTCTGTTGTCTTGTTTCTTGTCCTTAAATAAACTTTTGTCCAGTTGACAAATTGAATTTCTCCTTTTGCCTTGGATTCTACCTGGACGACTGAGGGATTCTTCACATACCAGTCCATAAACAATAAACCAGTAAAAGCAAAACCATTAAAATCATAAAATAGCAATAAATAAGTCAAATAAATAAAAGACACAGAGGACCACACAACTCACGCGGTGTTAAAAGCCAGAGAATAAAAGTGGGCTTTAAGACGAGACTCATGGGGGCTGGTGGGACGTTCCAGAGCTTAGGGTCGGACACAGAGAAGGACCCGTCCCCCCTGGTTTTAAGTCTCGTCTTAAGCCCACGAGCTGGAGGGCCCACGAGCTAGAGCTGGACCTCGGACCTCAGGAGTAAATTCTGGGATGTACAAAGCTTTAAAAACAAACGATAAAATCTTCAAACCAACTCTAAAGTGTAGTGTAAGTCGGGCAGACGACAAATCAAAAGCATGTTAGGGTCACGTTTTATTTAATTTTTTTCCAAGTTAAACTTTCATCTGAGCTTTATTGTAACACAATCTGACCAAACAGAACTGACTTAGTTGGACTTGCATCAGGAAAGTTGATTTGAGCTGTTAAATGCAACTACTTACTACTTAACTGTAGTAAGATGTATTTTTATATTTTAAGTACTATTGGTAGATAATTCAAGTGAAATTTTCATAAAACTCTCTTAATTCAAGTCATTTTAACTTGGCCAGATTTTAGTTCTTGCAGTGTAGTTCGACCCCTGTTTAGACCTGGTTTAGTCCACCCAAGTTCACCCTCATATATATACTATATAGGTCAGCCTTGGTTTAGTTCTGGTTTAGACCTAGTTGAGTCCTTGTTTAGACCTGGTTTGCTCCATGTTCACTCTTCTTATACAGTTGGTCAGTCATGGTTTAGTTCTGGTTTAGACCTACTTGAGTCCTTGTTTAGACCTGGTTTAGTCCAAGTTCACCCTCATATAGGTCAGTCTTGGTTTAGTCCTGGTTTAGACCTAGTTGAGTCCTTGTTTAGACCTGGTTTAGTCCATGTTCACTCCTCTTATACAGTAGGTCAGTCCTGGTTTAGTCGGGGTTTAGTCCTACACTGCAAAAAGCAATATCTGTGTAAGTTAAAATGACTTAAATTAAAAGCACTTTACTTTATTTGAGTAGAGTCAACTTGACAAGTAAAATGATCTACCAGTGCAATAAGTGTGTTTTCCTTCATTAAGCAACATTAGATTTATTTTCTTATTTTAAACAAGTTCACTAAATCATGAATAAAAAAGCTAACCAAGCTTTTTTTCTTTTTCTGTAGTTGTATTTGATAAGTTATACATTTTCCAAGAAATCTTGAAAACTCCAAGTCACAAATCCACCAAAACCTTATACCTTACACCTTTCACGACCGATAAAGCGTGTAACTGGATCAGAAGAGGTAATTCTCGGGCCAAACCGTGGACGCAGCAGTGCCTGGGATCCGGCCATGTTGCGTTCGCCGTCTCTGAGATAAACACGCCACTCTCCGCTGCTTGCATGACAACGCCTCTGCCAACAGCTGAAATATAGATGAGCTGGAGCGGGGTCGGCGCCACTTCAGGACCCCCCCCCCCATTATGCCCGTGAATCAGAGCGCTCTCCACCAAAGCGTTGAATTATTCATGGAGCCAAACTATCTGCTTAGTCAGATTCCACCGCACCTGAAGTGGAGAGGGAGATGGAAGGACGGGCTGGAGGCTGGTTTCAGGGATCAGTGCCGGAGGAGGGGACGAGGTCAGGGCACAGATGGCGATAAGGTCGACTGGGAGATGTTTGATTTATGGAATTCATTTGTATTTTGATTTATGTACTGTATTTTTTATTTACAGAATGTATTTTTATGTATGAAATGTATTTTTTATTCATGATTTATTTTTATTTATGAAATTTATTTTTTATTCAGGAATTATTTTTATTTATGAAATTTATTTTTTATTCAGGAATTATTTTTATTTATGGAATATATTTGTATTTATGGAAATTATTTTATGCATTGTATTTTATTTGTATTTCTTTATTTTGAACTTGGAGTGGTATAATTTGACCAAACAGCTAAAACAAAAGAGTATTTGATGGCAAAGCGTTGGCTGGATATTAATAGTTTGTGGCTGATTTAATTAACATTCCTCGGGGGGGGTGTGAAGCTAACTGGAGGCACTGATCTGTGTGATGCTCTGTTATTCAGGTTAGACTCTAATCTGAGTTTTGTTTTAACAAGGAATATAGTTGGAATTACATCAGAAGTGCTGATTTGAGCTGTTAAACCAGTCCACTATCATGTTTAACTATGGGGAATTCAGCAAGAAAACATAAAAATAATATATATATAGCACAAAAATATTTTATACAGATGGGGGTAGCAACATTTTTAGTGTTAAAAAGCAGATTTTTGTTTTGATATTCCTGAATATTGTCAGTAATATGTAATAATATTTACCTTATGGATATTTCATGGCAAAATACAATGTTATTAATAAGAAAAACTAGCTCTTAATCCCATTCTAGACATTCGCCATGTTGTAGAATCTGAAAACCACCAAAAGAAAGAAAATTTTAGCCCAAAAAAATCTATAACAAATAAAAATAAAAATATCTTATCATCATCTATAAATATTATAAAAATCTATAAATGTAAAATCAAAATAATATACAGTACATCTAATAATAATAATATCTAAAAATAATCATAATAAAATGATAATAATAAAAAAATAATAAATACTAATAATCTAAAAAATAAACATAAAAATCTATAAATATAAAAAAAATATCTTATCATCACTTTTATAGTAAGACTTTTGAAAAATCCCAGTGTTGTATTTGATCCTGGCAGCGAGCTGGTGTCTTTGAATTACAATAATAGAACAGTTTGGAGTAAGAAAGCTTTTTCCAAATGACTTTTTATTTATTCTAGGCACTCGCTGGGTCCCATTACTCAGCAAGCAGAGAGAGAGAAGGATGGAGCGTGGAGAGAAAGGGATTAGAGGGAGAGGTGGAAGTGGAGAGAGAGAAGGCGCAGGGGATAAGGGAAAAGAGACATACGCAGAAATACAAAGAGGGAGTCAGATATAGAACGAGCGTAAATACAAAATGTTCATCTTCTCGTGGCCCAGGAATGTGTCAGATCCGCCTCATTATTTTATAACGGGAAACTCAGCAGCTGGCCCCTCCTCCTCCTGAGTATCTGAACGAGGGATGCACCCATACCAATACCGGTATCGAATAACCGCGCGGATACTGGAAAACTGGATATTGGCTTCCAAATATGCCTAAGTAATAAGACTATTTGCTGGTCGTAATCGGCTCAGAAAGTCTCAGATCAGAATGTTTGGACTGCTGTTTACTCAAAGTAGTTCTGTAATTAAATGAGGATTTAAAAAAAACAAAAAATGTTTATCGCGGTGGTCACGTTCTAAAAAATAACCCGCAACAGGCGAAATCTGCATAGTCTACATGTTTTAAGGCTGTAAACGCCTCACCACACCTCTACACTTTTCTCAGACTGGCATTAACATTTTCTCACATTTCTCTCTCGTTTAAACAGTCAAACTTTCATAGATTTTCAACAACCACAAAAAAAAAAAAAAAAAAAAGATTAATAGTGACGCATGTATTTCACAGTTCCTCTGACCGGGCCTCTTCGTCCTGGTGCTGCCCCACCTCGGTGCAGGTTCTTTTTTCTTTTGGGCGAGAAGATTCTTATAAACAGACATGCCACCTTCGATTATACTTAAGAATGTTTCGTCGACGTTGTGGGTTTTGTCGGGGAGAAAACTTGCAAACATACAGAACTTCAGAGTCACACTGAGATCGAACATTTATATCAGTTTGGCCGAACGCATTCTGTACTGTACAGGAGACACGGCTGGAGGAGAAATAAATCGGCAAAGGTCTACAGTCCCTTAGCCAATCAGGACGCAGAACACAATGCGCGTTGATACACTACTATGAAAAAAAATTGGAATAAAAATATCCGTGAAACAACGAGGCCGCGAAAGGTGAATATAGTGAGGGACCACTGTATGTGCAAATACTTAAAGCATCAGAATCAGTATCGGAAATGAAAAAGGTGGATTGGTGCATCCCTAATCTAATATATATATATATATATTTTTGATGTGAATCTGTATGGCGTCCCCTTCAGCAGTGTCGTCCTTTAACACTGACTTACCCCTGACAGTGTCCCATGAGCCGAGTTCTGTCCCGGTTCTGGAGCTGACGAAAGTAGTTCCGGCAAGTTCGCGGAGACAGTTAATAAAGCTTGTTTTTCTTCTCAAAACAATATTTGTCCAAAAAGTGATATATTTGCATCACAAAACAGTTGTCCACGAAAAATTCAGAAGTCTAAATCGCTTGGTACTATTTTCTGTCAATTTGTATCACTACGCGCCTTTTTGTATTATTAGCCTGTTCACTTGTAAACATCGCCACTTACAAGTGAACAGGCTAATAATACAAATTTTTCCTGTTTGTGACGCAAATATATCACTTTTTGGACAAATATTGTTTTGAGAAGAAAAACAAGCTTTATTAACTGTCCTTGCTAACTTACCGGAACTACTTTCATCAGCTCCAGAAGCGGGGCAGAACTCGGCTCAGAGGACACTGTCAGGGGTAAGTCAGTGTTAATGCACGACACTGCTGAAGGAGACACCGTACAGATTTACATAAAAAAAAAGAACTCTCCCTTTAACACCTGTGCATTAAATACCTGCCCCGCACTCCTGAACACTGCCCCCTGCAGGTGGAACAGCTGTGGAACACTGTCACCCTGAGCCCACAGGAAGGTTCATGTGATGGACAAAAGTTCTGGATCTGATGGTAGGTAGAGAAAGACAGGGAGGAAGAAAACAAATGAGAGAAAAGGAGGGATGAAGAGTGAAGCGGTGAGAGAAAGATTTAAAGAAAGAGAGTAGTAAAGCAAGAGAAATAAACTCCTTCGTCAGCATCCAAATCGCCCGTCAGAGAATACTTGGTGCAGACAAACCGGAGGTGAGCCGAAACACCCCCCTCCCTTCGACTCTTTTGTCAGGATGCCCTCCCGCTCGCTCCACACACCTCCATTATACCCCATGAATAATGAAAAGGTACAATGGGCCGCAAGCCTGGTGCACCGCAGGGACCCGGGCAGCCAGGGGGAGTGGGTGGTACAATATGCGGCAGGAGACAGCCCGGGCCAGCCACAATTACAGGTTTGAGTCAAAGTGCTGGCTATTTTTGCTCATGTGTTTCATACAGCGATTAGGATGCGTTGGATGAAAGGAAAAGGAGAAAATGTCAAACTTTATTTTATTTTTTAGCGTTGTATTTTGTTTAGTTTGTTTATCTGCCCTCCTCAGAATCTGAACACTGCCGTATCCATTGCTTAAATTTAAATTTTAAATTGCACGTTATATTGGTAATGAGTGATATGACATTTAAAGCGGACCTGTTATACAAAAACTAACTTTTCAGAGCTTTAAACCTTGTTATACTGTAGTTGTTTTTCCCTTCTCATTAACCTTCTCCGTGCTTGACTAATCTGTATTTGTATTCCGTTTTCACAGCCACCGGTACACACTTGATCTGTACTTTACTCTCCAACTTTATTTTCTTAACCTGTGATACACGCAGGATTTTGCATTGCTGCGTAGTCATTTTAGCTTCACTTCTTGCGAGCATGATCTGCAGCGATCCGCAGGAGGTACTGACTCTTTGTTGCGACGGGCACCACAGTATTTGTCATTTTAAGCGAATATTGCGATTTAAAATGTCCAAATAATTACGTAATGATCCGCAGTTGTCACTGAACTATAGCGGACACGAGCACTAACCGTTCGTTCGTTTTCTTCTGCTTAATCCTTGGTCCGGGTCGTGGGGGCAACAGTCCAAACAGATCTGCCGCCCAGATCTGCACCAGCCCCCATGGATCCTCCTGCGGGCGGTGGGTCCGCAGACACTGGGGGCGAGGTGGGTTAAGTGTCTTGCCCAAGGACACAGTGGCAGCACCCATGGGAGCTGGAACCGTGGGCCAGTGGATCCGACCGCTCAACCAACGATGCATGTCGAGAGCAGGATTTGAACCTCCAGCACTAACCGTAATGAGGTTAGTGTTGCTGAGTGGCTAGCACTCATGCCTCACAGCAAGAAAGTTCCAGGTTCGATCCCCCAGGTTGCCTGGGTCTTTCTGTGTGGAGTTTGCATGTTCTCCCCGTGTCTGGATGGGTTTCCTCCGGCACTCTGGTTTCCCCCATCAACCCAAAAACATGCTCCAGGTAAAATCCTCCAGCTGAGGTCCTGACCAAGCCGAGCAATAAGACCATGGAGATGGTCCCTGGACGCCTGAAAGATGAGCTGCCCACTGCTCCTGAAAGATGGGTCAAATGCAGAGAAATAATTTCCCTACGGGGATAAATAATGGATAATAATAAATAATAATAATAAAACATGCATTTGCTGCAGGTTTTCCAATCAGTGAGAACAGGTAGAGGGCAGTCTTGGAAAAAGGATTAAAACTTTAGACACAACGAAATCCAGAAAAAAAAAGTAAAAGTCGCACGAGGAAAAGTAGAATTAGAAGGCCTTTATTTGAATGGCACATGATGATGACTGGTCTTCACCGTAACCGTGAGAAGGGTTCGATTAGGGCCCAGGAGAGATCGCTAGATTGCTCAGACATGCATGGTTGACATTTGATTTTGAGGGAACAACATTACAACACGGTAGAAAGCTTGAAAAATCCATACCCTCTTTACAGTGATTCAGGGCAGACATTGAAGGACTGACTTTACATGAAACTCTGTGGGGAAAAAACAAAAGTTACAAGTGTAAAGTCAGGTACCCAGCTGGAGTGTACGGCGTATTTTGTGGTCGGATCTCACTTGTCAATTTGATGCTCCTCAGCTGGCTGTTAGCCTGCCAAACACCTATCTCCTCCTGTGTTGTAGAGCGCACTCCAGGCCGCTCAAATCCGATCGAAACAGCTGGACCCCGGACCTGGACCGGAGAGGAGGTTCGGACGAGGGGAGGAGAGAGAGAAGGGAGGAAAGGAGAAGGGGAAACATGGAGAGAGATGAGAGAAGGGAGTGAAATAGAGAGGAGGGAGAAGAGAAGACAAACAGTGCCAGAGGAGAAAGGGAGAGAGGAGAGAATAGAATGGAGAGAGCAAAAAAGGAGTGAACGAGGAGAAGAGAGAGAGGAGGGCAACAGAGAACAAAGAATGGATGAGTGGAGGAAAATGAGAGTGTGGCGTGAAAGCGCCGGACTGACAGCGCCGCAGTAAAAGAGATGTAGGTGAGAGAAAGGACAGAGGAGCCATGATTCAGAATGAGCACAGCGGAGGGAGAGGAGAAACGAGGGAGGGAGAGAGGAGAGAGGAAATGAGAGGAGAGAGGGGAGAGTGATTCAGAAACAGTTGTACAGTAAAGGGTGTGATTCTGCAGCAGGAGAGATGTGGGCTGGAGAGAGCACGTCACATTCTGTGCTCGACTTCCACCAGCAGAATGAAAGGGCAAATTAGTATAAATAATAAAATTGCATACATTTTGAGTCGTTCATCTGAAATGGTTTAATTAAAGAAAGTCGCTGGCTTTCTCGTTAGGAAACTGCGGCGCCCAATGGGAGCCGCCGTAAATGTCACAACAGAGAGTCTATAACTCGGATGGATTGCTGAAGATCATGCTCGTGAGCAGCAGATTTTTTTTCATTTACGCCGAAATGACGATGCAACACTTTAAGTAGGGAGCAGCGGGCATATGCCGTGTTGATGAACGGCAAAAACAAATCACTTTAAAGGGATAGTTTTGTTATGTGAATCTGTATGGCGTCCCCTTCAGCAGTGTCGTGCATTAACACTGACTTACCCCTGACAGTGTCCTCTGAGCCGAGTTCGGCTCCGGTTCTGTAGCTCACGAAAGTAAACTTGTAACTTGTAAACATCCACTTACAAGTGAACAGGCTAATAATAATAATAGGCGCGCAGTGATACGACTCGAGAAAAAATAGGACCAAACGATTTCGACTGCTGAATTTCTCGCGGACAACTGTTTTGTGACACAAATATATCACTTTTCGGACAAATATTGTTTTGAGAAGAAAAACAAGCTTTATTCACTGTCCCCGCTAACTTACCGGAACTACTTTCGTGAGCTACAGAACCGGAGCAGAACTCGGCTCAGAGGACACGGTCAGGGGTAAGTCAGTGTTAATGGACGACACTGCTGAAGGGGACGCCATACAGAGTCACATAAAAAAAAAAAAAAAAAAAAAAAAACGCACTATCCCTTTAAATACAATTTAAACACTGCAAGGAGAAACAACTATAACATAGTTAAAAGTTGTAAAAAATATATTTTCCATAATAGGTCTCCTTTAAGAGTATTTTTTTGGTAAAGGCAAAAAGAGAAATTCAGTTTGTCAACTGGACAAAGTTTATTTGGTCGAATACTCATCCAAGCTGCTTCTTCAGTTCTGGCTAGAGTGCTGGTGGACACTGCACTCTAGCCAGAACTGAAGAAGCAGCGTGGATGAGTATTCGACCAAATAAACTTTGTCCTGTTGACAAACTGAATTTCTCCTTTTGCCGTAGATTCTACCTCGACGACTGAGGGATTGCAACATATTTTCTGTTGTATGCTATATCTTTATGTCTGGGACTGCGGATGGAAATTAGCACTGTGCTAAATCCGGCATATTTGCGTCGGTTTGTGTGATCTTATACAAATTGTGCGTTCATTAATATGCATTGTCCCTTCCAAATAAATGAATTAAAAGAAAAAAATCTTCACACCAAATCCGAGGCCATGGTTCTCGACCGGAAAAAGGTGACTTGCCCTCTCTGGGTGGGTGGGGAGTCCTTGCCTCAGGTGGAGGAGTTCAAGTATGTCGGGGTCTTGTTCATTAGTGAGGGGAGGATGGAGCGTGAGATTGACAGGCGGATCAGTGCAGCGTCGGCAGTGATGCGGTCGCTGTACCGGACCGTTGTGGTGAAGAGGGAGCTGAGCCGAAAGGCGAAGCTCTCAATTTACCGGTCAATCTACGTTCCTCCCCTCACCTATGGTCATGAGCTCTGGGTAATGACCGAAAGGACAAGATCGCAGATAAAAGCGGCCGAAATGAGTTTCCTCCGCAGAGTGGCCGGGCGCACCCTTAGAGATAGGGTGAGGAGCTCAATCACACGGGAGCAGCTCAATCACACGGTAGGAGCTCGGAGTAGATCCGCTGCTTCTCCACGTCGAGAGGAGCCAGCTGAGGTGGCTCGGGCATCTGTTTCAGATGCCTCTTGGATGCCTCCCTCGGGAGGTGTTCCGGGCATGTCCCACCAGGAGGAGGCCCCGGGGAAGACCCAGGACGTGCTGGAGGGACTATGTGTCCCGGTTGGCCTGGGAACGCCTTGGGGTCCCCCCGGAGGAGCTGGAGGAAGTGTCCGGGGTGAAGGAGGTCTGGACGTCCCTGCTTAGACTGTTGCCCACGTGACCCGGCCCCGGATAAGCAGAAGAAAATGGATGGATGGATGGAAAATCTTCACACATTTTTTGGTAAAATACATAAAAGCTAGAAATTTCCAAAAACATGATTTATGAATTTGCAATTATAAAATCGTTCATATGAAAGCATAATACAGAACTGTTTTTTTCACCATGATGTAAACTTCACCCCCCCCCAGTCCAAGCCAGTCCATCCCTGTGTTCAACCTGACACCTGAACTTTTCCGAGACACCAGGAGGTGAACCGAGGGCACGTTTGATTTTTGTAAGGTAGCTTGGCCATCGGCTCCTTATACTGAAAACCAAGTCAACATCCAGTCCAAGCCATTCCATACCATACCTGTGTTTTGTACTCAGCTGAAAACAAACTGAAAAAGCCACAAGATTCTTCAAAAACATGAAACCTCCCCTCCTCTGTCTTCCATCTCCTGTCTTTACTTTTCCCCTCACACACTGGCTCACCTGTCACTCACCCTTTGAAGGATTGTCTCCCTTACAATGTTGGTTTTCAAATCCAGTCAGGGGGCGAAAAAATAAAATCTTGAGTGATGTAAAAATTGAATACGTATTGCGTTGATCCGGAGTTGACTGTTTGACATTTGGCTGCTGAGGACTTGCGAGCAACGCGAGGAGCTTTCAGAACTGTCATGGCGGATTGGAAAAGGAAAAAGGCTCCGCTCACTTAAGGAACGGTGGCAGATAAAACAGACGTAGCCAAGGTGTTTGTGCTATAAATATGTGCTGTCTGCTTTTAACAATAGAATTACTCAGTGAATTCAGTGCAAAATCTAAAGCTCACAACATTCAATTGTGCAATAAAGCGCTGATTTCTATTTCCGTTTATGGAAGAAAAATGCATTTTAAGAAAGCTTTTAGTTTAATATAATTTAATCTATTTAAAATCTTGTTAAAGTTCAAGTTAAGGTTAGCCTTTATTGATATACTGTGGTCCAAAGCAAGAAAAATGATCTGATGAAGGCTTTTTTTGACAAAATATTTTTTTAAAAAGCTTTTGGGCATCGGCCATCTGAGTGTGCTATAGATTTTTTCACTTTGAAGTTGCTGCTACTTGTATTTGCACCTCCACAGGAATCGTTTTTATTGTCCATATCAATAGGGAAATTAGTCCTTTGCATTTGACCCATCCTTCATCACCGCTGGGGCATCTCCTCAGGAGCAGTGCCGCGCCCGGTGATCTCCATGATCTTGTTGATCGTCTTGATTAGGAACAACTTTAACTGGAGGATTGTAGCTAATCAAGACTCGCAACAAGATCATGGAGATCACCAAATTTCCCTATTGATGGGGACAATAAAGGCGATTCAAATGAAACAGAAAACACCAAAGTTCCTGTAGAGGTGCAAATACAAGGAGCAGCAATGTAAAAGTGAATAAATCCTAAAGCTTTTTATTTTTCGTCAAATAGCCTTTGTCAGATCATTTGTCTTGCTTTGGACCACAGTATATCAATAAAAGCCGACCTTAACTTGAACTTTAACCAGGATTCTGTCAATGACAACAAGATTTTAAATAGATGAAATTATATTAAATTGAAAGTTTTCTTAAAATGCATTTTTCTTCCATAAACGGAAATGTATTTTAAGAAAACTTTCAATTTAATATAATCTGTTTAAAATCTTGTTGTCATTAGCCCTATTCGAATGGGATTAGTTCTCCAGGGGGATGTAGAGTAATGTCGGTTTATCACAGGACCTCTGTAATATAAATGACCCCATTCACACAGGACAAGAAATGTCCGTAATATTTATTTGACATGGGAGGAGTTTGTTTACGCTCTGCCGTCACGTATTCGTTGCCGTGCACGTCATGATTAGCCTATGTGTAATATTAGCGAACTATGCAAATTATTGCCCATAATCAGGACTAATAGAGCATACATGACCTAAAACAAGCAGAAGTTTCATGTCTCTGATTTTTACCTCTTGGTCTTTTTCATTGGTCGATGTGTGTGTGAGAGTACCGGTAGATCATTTTGTTTGCTGGCAAAACAAAGCGCTTCAAGCTCCTCCGTGTTTGAAAATTGCGGTAAATTATTTCTTTAAGTGGATGTGACGAAATATTACATACATCTTTACCGAGGGTCGCATTCGCACGGGATTAATATTACCTAAGGTAATTCCTCCAGGCCGTTTTACAGAAGGTGAAACTCGCTGTAAATTTCACAGACATACTCCGTTATGTTTACGGACATGGCGCATTCAGACAGGACTAAATTCCCTGGTAATTATTACTTCACCCCATGTCACCCCATAAAACTAATCCCGTCCGAATAGGGCTATTGACAGAATCCTGGTTAAAGTTGGAGTTAGGGTTTTATTAGCCTTTATTGATATACTGTGGTCCAAAGCAAGAAAAATGATCTGATGAAGGCCTTTTTGCTCCTTTTTGATAAAAATAAAACACTGGCCATCTGAATGTGCTATGGATTTTTTCACTTTTAAGTTGCTGCTCATTGTATTTGCACCTCTACAGGAACTTTGGTGTGCATTTTCTGTTTCATTTGAATCGTTTTTATTGTCCCCATCAACAGGGAAAAAAGTCCTTTGCGTTTGACCCATCCTTCATCGCCGTTGGGCAACCCTAACCCATGATCTTGTTGCTAGTCTTGGTTAGGAACAACTTCAGCTGGAGGATTGTAGC
Organism: Paratrypauchen microcephalus; assembly: GCA_036785185.1. Taxonomy (NCBI): domain Eukaryota; kingdom Metazoa; phylum Chordata; class Actinopteri; order Gobiiformes; family Gobiidae; genus Paratrypauchen; species Paratrypauchen microcephalus. The sequence continues at coordinate 5,458,336 of JAVJIX010000045.1, read as the reverse complement.
TCTGGTGCATGTTTTGGGTTGATGGAGAGCCCAGAAGAAATCCACCTAGACACAGGAACAACATGCAAACTCCAGGGGCTTGAACCCGGAATCTTCAGTTCTGCTGTAAACCGTGAGTGCCAGCCACTCAGCCACCATGCACCACTAGCAGTATGTCACAGTGCCCATCACATGTTACCTGCCGTAAGACGCCATTTCACGCTCAGCCGGGCGTGCTCGCCTCGCACTCTCTCTCCTTTATTCTCCCACAATCCCTCACTCGTTACTTCTTTATATTTAGAAAGACCAAGAACTAGCTGATGCCTGCTGACACAGATCTTCTCTTTTCTTTCATCTTTGACTACGTTCACACTGCAGCCTGAAGTGACTCAAATCCGATTTTTTCGCCTCTATGTGGACCTGTATCTGATCTTCTAATGACAGTCTGAACGACACAGATCCGATTTTTTCAAATGCGATCCAGGCCACTTGGATATGTGGTCCTAAAACCGATACATATCCGATCTTTTGACACGCGACTTCAGTCTGAACACCCAGGTCGCATTCATCCGACGAGCGAGAGTGGTACAAGTAAATGTACACAAAACATTCTTCTTGTCATGCGAAAATAGTATATGAACTCCGTATCAGTGAAGCGGCGAAGCACGAGGCAATCCCACCACTCTTATCTGCGACTCCGCACCCACACGTTCATTTCTACGGACGTTGCTGCCACTGCCCCACAAAACGCCGTGACCAAAAACCTCGTCCTTCTCTTTCTCCGTCTCCTCTTTAAAACAAATAAGCTGTACATGTTCTGGCTCCGGTACGACAGCAACTTTAGGCGACTTCCGTAAACACTGAGCACGCTCGCAGCATGTGACGTCGTCGTGTCCTCCAAGGCGCATGCGGGACACTTTTGGGGCATTTAACGTTCACACTGGAGATCACATACAAGTCGCGTTTAATTGGAAATGTGAACGACCTCGCCAATAAAATCGGATTTCACAAAAAAATCGGAATTGACCATTAAGCCCTGCAGTCTGAGCGTAGCCTTAGTTCTCGAAAACTGGATCTGTTTTTCCATACGAGGAGAGCAGTGGGAGATCTTCGAGTGTGGCTTCTGAGAGGGGCTAAATTTGAAGCAAAAAGAGGAATTACAGAGCGAACGTATCTTAGGAACGCCCACTCTTCAGTACAAGGGCGGAACTATAAACTCCTTTGAGAATTCCATCCCGTGGTGTTTTCTGTTTCGTAGCGTCTTAATAATATGCTGATAAATGTACTTTTAACAGTGGGTAGTTTTGTTGGAGGGGTCATTTTGATTTATTTTCAACTCAATGCTACAAAAAGAAAAGCAAAAGAAATGGTGACCCTAACTGAATATACTATGTGACTTTTTTCCATTTAACAGAATGTTGTTCAAAGGAAAATAACTCAGATTTTAAGATTATATTAAAATGTTTCTGTTAATTTAGATGAAAATATGTAAATGGAAAAAGGTGACAGTGCATTTACTTAGGTTCAACATCATTTTTTTTTCTTTTTTGTGAATACGTTTTTCAAAATTTGGGCCGTGCTAGACAGTCATAGAGCTCTTTTTTCAACTTTCCAGCGCAACAACTAGCATGCTAACCACGCGATTCCTGATCGGCTCGTGTTTTATGTTGTTTTCTTATCGGCGGTTCAGTCCCAGCTCCAACCACGTGCATGTTTTTGTTGTGTCCTCGTTCAAGGCCAGTCATGTATGAATGCGATGTCTTACTGAGTGTTGGACGGTGATCTGAGGGGCCAGTGGCGCAGATTGGCAGACTCTCTTCCATCAGTCTGCCCCAGGACAGCTGTGGCTACAAAAGTGGAAGTACCCACTGATAAGAAATGGTTGTTGTTGGAATAAATGAATGCCCATCAGTCAACAGAATTTCTAAATTAGAAGTACACTTTGGTACTACTACAAATACTAATTAAAGCCGCAAGCGGCGTTGGTCGGGACCTCGCACCTCCGTTTGTTCGTCTCACTGAGACGCACACCCATACCGAATTTCGTGTGCCTGGCAAAAATGGTAAGCCATATTGGACAATTTATCCTGTTAGGGGCTCAGCTAGCGGTAGATTTCTGACAGTTCCCTGGCCTGTCATATGGGGGCGCTATGTCAGACTGCCAGTTATTTGGCATGAAAATCTTGGTAGTCCTCATCTACATTACCCTGTGAAGTTTTAGTCTGAGGAAGAACTCCAAATTCAATAAAAACCTCCCATTCATAACTCATAACTCCCATTTAATAAATACCTAATTTTATCGATCCGCCGTATCGTCATATTATCGCCTATTTGAAAATCCTTCGCAATTTAACATCTCCAACGTCTTAAGATTATGTTCACCAAAATTTAAGCCTATCTGAGATACGTTGTAGGAGAAGTGTCTGCTAAATGAAGTGGTGACACACCTCCTATTGAATTTGGCACTTTCAAATGGTAGCAAAATTCATCAGGCCGCCATTTTGTCATCTTACAAGATATCAAAAATCCCTTCGCAATTTAACATCTCCAATGTCTTGAGCTTATGTACACCAAAATTTACGCCCATCTGATGTACGTTGTAGGAGAAGTGTTTCAAAATGGAGTGGTGACACACTTCCTATTGAATTTGGCACTTTCAAATGGTAGCAAAATTCATCAGGCCGCCATTTTGTCATCTTACAAGATATCAAAAATCCCTTCACAATTTAACATCTCCATTGTCTTGAGCTCATGTACACCAAAATTTACGCCCATCTGATGTACGGTGTAGGAGGAGTGTTTTAAAATCCATTGTATGGCTTATCACACAAAATCGCAATACAAGTCTTATTATCTCACTTCCTGTTGGGCGTGGCCATGACATTGTAATTACAATTTTGTTCATCTTAGTGAGATACACACCCATACCAACTTTCGTGTGTCTGGCTTAAATCGTATGCCACCCACGATCCTCTTTGTGTTAAAACACTCATTTGCTGTACATTTTCTGATAGTTCACTGGCCTGTCATATGGGGGCGCTATGTCAGACTGCCAGTTATTTGGCATGAAAATCTTGGTAGTCCTCATCTACATTACCCTGTGAAGTTTTAGTCTGAGGAAGAACTCCAAATTCAATAAAAACCTCCTATTCATAATTCATAACTCCCATTCAATAAATACCTAAGTTTATCGATCCGCCGTATCGTCATATTACCGCCTATTTGAAAATCCTTCGCAATTTATCATCTCCAATGTCTTAAGATTATGTTCACCAAAATTTAAGCCCATCTGAGGTTCGGTGTAGGAGAAGTGTTTCAAATTCCATTGTCTGTCCAATATTACAAAATCACACAAAATGCCAATTATCTCACTTCCTGTTGGGCGTGGCCATGACATTGCAGTGAGGCGTTTGTTCGTCTTATTGAGATACACGTCCCTACCGAATTTCGTGCGCCTATCTTAAACGGTATGCCAGCCCCGAAAGACAACGCGCTAGGGGGCGCTATCGAGCTCCTGGGGGTCACCGGGGGACGGGTCTTTTTGGAGGCGTAGCTGCCGCCCTACGTGATGCCCGTGCAAAGTTTTGTTCGTTTTGAAGCATGGGAACATGCTCCAAATTGCCCAAAAGCGTGTGAACAAGAACAAAAAAAATAATAATAATAATAATAGAGAAACAGAGCGAGAACAATAGGGACCTCGTGCCCCTTCGGGCTCGGTCCCTAATTACTACGACAACTGCTGCTACTACTACTACTAGTTTTAGTTTAGTTTATTTGATTTATTTGACAGGGACAACAGGAGTATTAATTACAAAAAATGAAAAGATGCTTTGTACCAGACTTTAGCATCTGCAGTCCCTGAGTCAAACAACATCACAAACAATGAACATAAAGCATAAAAACAATGTAATTCTGAATATTTACAGTGGCGCTGATACGTTTCATCAATTACTAAAAAATAATTAAAACTCTTTTCCCAATACCTGTGCCCCTTCTCATGTCGAGTCTTTAACGCTGACACGTCCGCACTCTTAGAAACTGTTGTTTAATTTCCAGGCTAAATTTTGTTAAGCATTTGCATAATTTTAGCTCATTTGGAAGTTTTCTCATTCTGAGATTGTTTTAACTGAACTACTACTAATACTACTGCTACTACTATGATATCAAATTAAAGAAACTGCTACAACACAAAAAAGGCTTTACTCTATAACTTAAAATTCTTAAGTTGTGTGTAGAATCCCTCAGTCGTCCAGGTAGAATCCACGGCAAAAGGAGAAATTCAATTTGTCACCTGGACAACAAAAGTTTTTTTGGTCGAATACGTTTCTCAGCTCATCCAAGCTGCTTCTTCAGTTCTGGTCAGACACTGGTGGACACTGCTTATATCTGCCTGAAGGGAGGAGCTAACTACAATGAAATTACTTTGAAACTACCACCCCTACTTGTTTACAGTTGCAGTATGCAGTATTCGACCAAATAAACTTTTGTCCAGTCGACAAATTGAATTTCTCCTTTTGCCTTAAAATTCATACCAAAATTAGTATATGAGTCATGTTGCAATGCTCAACTTTTTGCTCTCTTCTTTGCTGTTGCTCACATAGCTGTAACTCATCAGGGTCAAATCTTATCTTCCTCTTATACTGTACAGAGAATGAACAAGAACATCTTGTATCCTCACCTTATCCACATTATTTTATTTCCACATCTGTCTGCATGGTCTTGGTGCTTTTGTACTCTCTCCTCTCTATCTCTATATGTCTCTCTTCTGTACACCTTTTTTTTTTTTCCTTTTTTTTGCTTTGCTTTGTAGTGGTTGCCTGTTCAAAAAGAAAACAAGCCCGGCATAGAAAGCCCTTGTGTTTGATTGCACGGGGGTCAGACAGGATTGCTGCAGGTCCGGTTCTCTCATACAAGCTTCTCATGGATCCTTACTGCAATGACAGCGCTGTATTCTATCTATATATCACAATATTCAATGAGAGACGCTAAGAAGTGGTGCTTAAGTGGAGTACCTGAAATGAGCTGTGTATGTTTTATTTGTTACTACCAACAAGAGGTGGTAGAAGTACTTGCTTTGGATAAGGGCGCATATTACGCTATTTTCTATGTTATAATGTTGTTTCTGCATCACAAACAGACCTGGAGTTGTGTTTTGTTTCATTCACACGTTTAACACACAAAACCTGTGTCCCGTTTCTCTGTCTTACCCCTTCGTCTTACCCCTACCCCTTGGTTTTGTGCGTTCATGTGAGGGCAAGGGGTGTCCCGATTCTAATTTTGATCAAGGGCTCGGGCCACGACCTCGTGCTACATACTCCTTGAAACGAAGTAAGCTCTCGACCAGACTTGGAACGAAGGGGTACGCCTACAAGTTCAGGCAGGTTTTGGGATCAGGATGGCAGCGTCACATCGACCAGCCAAGGAGTCTCATAAATGTATTTTCAGCAGTTGTAATAATCGATTAACAGTTTAGCAGGTTTACAATTATGACACTTATGTTCTACGTTACTTTTAGTGAACTGTTGTTGCGGTTTTAATTGTAGTGATGTCTGTTTAGCCGGCGTTATCGTTTTCATCGAACTTTCATGTATAAACAAGCCAGTTTTTTGGTCAAGCTGAGGTACCCGATAATCCTTGGCATTTGTTTACGTTTGTTTGCGTCACTTATTGTCGCCTCTGTAGACGTAGCGGCTCAGGTAGAGGCGAGGGACGATGACGCAAACGGTAATCGAGCGGCGTCCCATTTCTTAGGGGAACATTCGTACCCCGAGCCCTCTCAGCTCGGTATCGAGGGGCAAGACAAAGACGTAGATGAAGGGTAAGGGGTAAGATGGAGTAATGGGAAGCAGCCTTAGATTGAGTTCTGAGTTCAAATACAAAACACTCCGCTGTTCCACCTTGTGATGTCATGTAATACAAGAAGTGCATTTTTTAATTCCATACACCTCCACTAAAATCATGTATTTATTTATTTAGTTAGTAAGTTAGTTTATGAGACAGGGACAGTGCACTATATATTAACCTTAACAGGAGAATTGCATTGTGCCAGGTTGTAGCACTAGAGCTAATTTCTACCTGTAGTTCCTGGTGCATGTTTTTGAGTTTATTGTTGTTGTTGTTGTTGTTTTTTTGGATGATTGCCGCTTTGGAATTGCCAATCTCTACTGAACTAAAGGTAAAAGGTAGCTGCTAACTTGAAAACTACCACTACATGACATCACAAGTTGGAACAGAGCATTATTACAGCTCTCAAATTATCCAAATGACTTTAGTGAAGGCGTATGGGATTTCTAAACACAGTATTACCACATGACATCACATGGTGGAACAGAGTGTTTTCTGTTTGAGAGAAGAACTCGGCCTAAATATGCAGGGTTTGCAGGATTCATGCAGTTTTGTACAACTTTTAGTATTTATTATTCCTTGTTTTTGGCCCCTTTTGCTTTTTCTTGACAAGCTCTTGAAAGATTTCCAAGATATTACAGCTAAATTGCACACAAGGTTGCAGGAGTAAATTTAAGAAAGGTTCAATAATGGGCAATTTCTGTGTAGCTTGTGGAGGTCATTAACATAGCTAGCGCAGACGCCTTGTTATCAGCTTGGACGCACACCAATGCCTTGAGGAAATCAGGGCCTATTTGCGACTAGTTTAAACTGCCATTCATTATTTAACCCCATCACAGAGGAGCATCTATTGAACTCACCGGGTCGACCCGCTGGAATCAATCGCGAGCAGTTTTATTTCAGAGTCACTTTGGTTTTAAAAAGAAGGGAAAAAAAGTCTATTCCGTAAATGGTTTTGAAAGTTCAAGCTAGATGGGATCACCCTCCATGTCCACTTGGTGTTTTTGTTGCTAAAATCAAATGTATAACAATGAATGAATAACATTCGAAAAGAATAAGTTGTTTTAAAGGCCTGTATTGCACTAGTTTCTCATTCACTGCGTGCACATGGTAGGATCGGATTGGATTTCTCCAAATCTGATCCCGCTCCTCGGCGGGTGGTCTCTCCTTAGATCCCCGTGTACATGAAACTCGTTTTATCAGATAATGGTCAGCGACCTGGCCGGCTCCGCTACGCTATGTGGCGCTGTAGTCCAACTACTTCCGGGTGATGGCTACTCAATAAAAACACAACAAACTACGAGGCGGTATACAAAGATGGTGCTCGAGGAGTTTGACGGAGCAGCATTGGTGTACGTGTTGTGCATTCCTTCTTCGCAGCCATGATTTCGTCTGACTTTTCCTGCAACAATCGCTACTTTTGACGGTGTCGGCGCCTCCTGCCACTTCCGGGTGAAATCCCTGGCGAAAATTCCCACGCATGCGCAGTACGCCAATCCGATCCGATATCGTGCACAAGGCGGCACCAAGCGGATTACTATCGGCCTAAGCCAGAGTTTCCAGTCGGATTCGCGAAACCAATCCCTATACGATCCTTAGCCTGCGCACATGAATTCGATACGATCCCAATCCGTTTGCAATCGGATTACACTTGTCCATGTGCACGCACTGATTGATGTTATGCTGTTGTTACCTCATCGAAAACATACTTGGAGTTGTGTTTTGTTTCATTCACACACGTGTACACCTTTATTATTAGTCTGTCTACATCTCCAGAACTCAAAATGCTCTGTTCCACCTTGTGATGTCATGAACCTGTAGTTTTCATGTAAAAAGCCTTCTTTTACCTTTAGTTCAGACATTGGAAATATCTCATTTCCATTCACATTGCTCGTCTCTTCTGTTAGCCGTACATCATAGGCCATATGGAGCTTTTTGTGCACCGTCCTGACTCACCACTCTTACCTAACGCTCCTTCAGGCTTGGCTGGTTAATGAGTCAGGCTAAACCATAAAGGAAATCTCTCCGTGGCACTCCTTTAGTTTTATGGCCGGTGACTAAACCATTTCAGTCTAATACGCCAGATGGCCAGTCAAGCCTGTTCGATGGCGCTACTTCGGTGCCAAAGTTTGGTTCTAAAAGCCCGACCAACCTACATTCTCTTTCTACCACTGCTAATAGATATGTCAAGCACAATAACTGCAGTTTTCGTGACTTTATAACTCTATAACTTTCTGGGGACATTGCTTCACTGAAATGTTTCAATATGGTACAAATGAATCTATTCAGCTTTTGTTCAAGCACAGGCGTTTTTATTGTTCCAAAATACAACAAAACATGCAATTTTTACTGTGTGTTGTGTCACCTTTCTGCAGATCTGACTTGTAACTTGGCCTTGTGGCGTTGATCTCCATCAAGATAGTTAAATTTAAAGGTCCTGTATCACATTTTTCCTATGTATTTGAGCAAAATGTGTCTTGCCTCAGTACAGATGCATTATATAAGCAGCTCTTGAGGTCAAAATACTGCATCTGAATATAAAGCCAGTATAATAAGTTCTTCGGCAAGTGCACGATAAGCATGCTAGTTGTTGTTAGCACTCCCGTGATGGCAAACTCCACTGTGGTTTCTGAAAGTTAGGAAACGTGCTTATAAAGTAATCAGAGTGATTAATAAGGATGCTCAGACTGCAGGTAAGTGAGGAATATCTTTGGAACCCTGCAAACCTTTTAAAACGAACTAGTTCTGTTTTTCACGTTCTATTTTTAAGACAGAAAATCAGTCAGAGCGCCTTTATTGCTCTACTGCGGTACCTTCACGACAAAGCAATAATATCACCAGATTAAGAAGATCTCATACAATAAACATGAGCAAATGTGACTGAGCATTTTAGTAATTTTCCACTCCTCCTCCACACTTTAGGCCTCTGGTGTCTATTGTCTCAGCATATTTGCCTTTGTAAGCGTTCGTCAAAGATGCTGCGTGGACATTCAGAAGTGCACTGGTATGTTTGAGCACTCATCTGGTTTACATAAAGCCGAGCGTCAGTGAGTAAAGACAGTACAGAGGGGCTTTTGTTGTGTGGTATCTTTGCACGGCATTCATTTTGCCAGCACTGGGCTCACAGATCAATCAGGCAGGCCAAGTGGAGGTGATCCCTATTGTATTTATTCATGAAATTACTGTCTAGACTCGGGACTGGAGGAGGAGGCTGCAGGAGAAGAATGCTAAGAGGATGAAGGGGAGTACTGAGCTTATGCAGTACAACAAACAAACCAAACAATAATAATGTGTACCAATAATAGTTCTGTACCTAATTTTGACCCAAAAATAAACGTGAAAAACAGAACTCATTCAGTTCATTTTAAATGGTTTCCAATAACCCAAAGTTGTTTCCCATTTCCCCATTACATTATTTTGCTGCAACACCACCGCTAACAACAATTAGCATGCTAATAGTGCACTACAGTAGTGCACTACAGTTACTTGTTTCGTGGCCAATGAAAATGTTTTCTAATTAGACGCAGACAGGATGCATAGTTTAACTAGTCCTAGTTTTTCTTTGGCACCACGCCACTACTAAAAACAACTAGCATGCTCATAGCGCACTAGAGTTACTTCTTGTTTTGCCGGCCGATAAAAACGCTTTATAATTAAATGCAGACATTCCTAGTATAAATATATATTCACTATATAAAGCTTATAGTGGAGTAAAGATACTTCCTGTTTTATGGCAGATAAAAACAATTTATAATCAGACGCAGACTGTATGTAGTATTCCTTTGCCGCCAAGCCACTGCTAATAACAACTAGCGTGCTAATAGCCTACTAGGATGACAAGAGGCAGCTTAAACTATAACTGTAAATCCACCAGTGCAGGACGTCATTTGGACAGTTGGCCTTCTCTTATAAGAGCTGTAAGCTGTGGAACTCCCTGCCCACAGAAAGTCCATCTGCAAGTTGAAACTGTTCACCGTTAAACTTAAATCTTGGCTCAAGATAAACCAAAGCTGTACCCATGTGTAAATAGTGTTAGAATGAGTGAATGAATCAGCCGAGTGAGTGAATGAGTGTTACATGTTTTTGCACTGCTGTATTTATATAGATGAAATTGTATTTTTTATATATATATATATGTACTTTAGATATTATGTCAGTGTAGAAGAGCTCAACCAGGGACGGGGGTTGAAAATTAGCATTTGCTAAACTCTGTATGCGTCACATCAGCTGCAAGCTCTGTTCTGTAACTATGTCCGATTGCATTGTCCCTGTCAAATAAATAAATAAATAAATAAATAAATAAAAAGAGTTACTTCCTGTTTCATGGACGATAAACACACAGTGGTCTCATTTTCACCCTAAGAGGTGATTTGAGAATATTTCTGTACTAGAGCAAGACAAATTTTACTTAATTACACAAATAAAAATCAAGTACAGTCCCTTTAAGGAAAACAAAAATTATAATTTGTCTAGCACTTAATCAAATTTACTCGTCCTTGAATACAATCGTGTACTTTCTAATCTAGAGTGAGGCAGATGTCGTGGTGATGCTTTCGCTGCAAAGATGTACTACTCACTGATTCAGAGAAAAGAAGGAAATTCAGAATTTAAACAAATGACACTACATGAATAAGCAATAATTGTGATATTTTATTAATTTCAGGAAGAAGTTTGAATATACAGATGCGTAGTTTACTTCCTTTGAACATTCTGAGTCCGAGTTATTCCATAGTAATAAGGTTATTTTATAGATGTTTGTATATTTTCTGATGCAAACTGGATCTGGATTTTAAGCAGTCATAAAGGTTAGGGCTATTGATTCACTGTTTGCATATTCTCTTTGTGTCTGTAAGGATTAACATTCGTAATATTCAACATGAACATTCTGAAACAAGAACTACTCATGCCCCAGTGACACCAGTGGGACAAATCCAAAAAGTTTCTACCTTAGTCTAATGAACTTTTGTAGTAAAACTTTATCCACTGCACTTGTTATCCCAATTCTGCTAGCTGCACCAAAAACGCACAAAACGTTTCCATTTCCATCTCCACTTTTTGTAATTGATGTTCCTGTGTGTCTTGTTGATGAATGTTTTTCGCACATTTCTGCAATTCAAGCTGTTGATAAATTTCGCTCTTCTTCTAAACTGTATTTGATATATAATCCATCACAAGAACTCGCGGCTCCATGCTAGCTAGCCTGATTGGTATCACTGAAAATATTGTGCTATTGCTAATTGAAAAGTGGCTGGCCTGAGATGACTTTATCATTAGCGTGACACAGCGACGGCCCTGTCTGAGCTCAATGGCTAAATGTATTATGAGAAAGGAAATTAAGGGAATTGAGAGAATTTCACTAGCTAGGAGTGAAATGACAAGCGCTAAGAGCTTTTGACTGCTAATAAAACGGCGGAGAAAACTCATGTTGGCAAATGTCGCCCGTGCGAGACCTCGATCACTCTGGGTGAGATTAATAACGGCGGGCTCGATAGTGCGTCTGCAAAGTTATGGAAGATGTGGAAGAGAAATCAAATAAACAGCAAACAAGCATAACAATGTGGAATTTGAAAATAATCGAAAAATATTTGTTTATCCTGCATAGAGTGGCGTAGTGGGTTAGGTATTTGCCCAAAAAGGGATAGTTACTGGGTTGATTCTTGTCCAAATACATATTTTGGTTAAACTTTACATATAAAAAGCAAATTAATACCTGTTTTTCTAAGTATTTTTGAGCAATAAAACCATCTGTAATTGTATAATTGTAAGGTAGATCTGTTTAATCTCATAAAGTGGCGTAGTGGGTTAGGTATTTGCCCAAAAATGGATAGTTACTGGGTTGATTCTTGTCCAAATACATTCTTTACATATAGAATGCAAATGAATGCCTGTTTTTCTAAGTATTTTTGAGCAATAAAACCATCTGTAATTGTATAATTGTAAGGTAGATTTGTTTAATCTCATACTGTGGAACATTCTAGTCAGGTATTTGCCCAAAAATGGATAGTTACTGGGTTGATTCTTGTCCAAATACATACTTTGGTTAAACATTACATATAAAATGCAAATGAATGCCTGTTTTCCTAAGTATTTTTGAGCAATAAAACCATCTGTAATTATAAGGTAGATTTGTTTAATCTCATACTGTGGAACATTCTAGTCAGGACAGTGATATATCCATGGAAACAGGTAGGTGAGGAACCCCCAGCAGAAAAGTTACTTAGACTTAGACAAACTTTATTGATCCACAAGAGAAATTATTTGAATACAGTAGCTCACTCATCAAATATAATACATAACAGAGGGTAACAAAAAATAGAGGAATAGCAAGAAGGATGGCAAGAGATAGCAAGTGCACCTTTAAAGTTATCAATTAACAATTATTGATTAAAGGTCACAAAATGGATTGTTCTGAGCTTTAAATCATGTTAGAATGTTGTTACCGTATCAAAAACATATCCAAAGTTGTGTTTTGTTTCATTCACACGTTTGCGTAACCCTTTATTTTTAGTCTGTCTACATCTCCAAAGCTAAAAAGTTATTTACTTTTAATTCAGTAGATATTGCCAATTCCAGGACTGAAATCGTCCAAATGATTCCACTGAAGGGTTCCATTGTCTATGGAGTTTGAAATAAACAGTGGAGCACTTCCTGTATTACCACATGACATCACAAAGTAGAACAAAGTGTTTTCTGTTTGCGATAAAAATAAGACTAAGTACACATGGTTTGTTTGTTAAAACATGAAACGGGAAATGAAACTCTGCCTGACAGTTGGTTAGACTTGGGGTGAACTTTGGGCCGTCAAACCTTTTAGCATTGTGTCCACCGATAATAATTCTGTGGTCTTAAGGTTCTCTATTCAATATAGTCTTTACGTTTGTTTTGACATCTCATTTTCTACACTATTGGATTATTCACATGGCTGCACGCTGAAAGAGAAAACTCATGTCCTAACTGTAAGAGGTTGGCTTAGATATTATGTTCAAATGGGGCGTAAAAATTTAAAATAGCATCACGCTACGATGGTGGTCTATTTTACTGTAAACCAAAATGGAGAATATACTGCATCTTTCTGAAAGTGGAATTTCTTTGTTCAGTGACGCAATGCGAAACGCTAACGGAAGGGAAGAGAGAACACGGAAAAAATAAACCAAAAAAAAAAAGAAGTCAAGGATGATTCCATTTTACTTTAAACCAAGATGGGAAAGGAGAATAGTCTGTGTCCTTCTGAAAACGGAATTGTTTTCGGATATTGATGCTACGCCAACGGTTAGCACATGAAAAGCACAAAAAAATGTAACAAAAAACAACCAAAAAACAAAGATGATTCAATTTCACTGTAACCAAAGATGGAGAATAGTCAGTCATTGTCCTCCTAAAAACGGAAATCTCTTCGAAATCTCTTCGAATAGTGACGCTATTCTAACAGCTGGCACAACAGCAGGAAAAACGTGAAAAAACAAGGACTATTCAATTTTTCTGTAAAGTAAGATGGAGAATCTTTGGCTAATGATGCTACTCTAACGACTTGCACAAGAACAGAGAAAACATGGCGAGAAAAAAACAAATTTGAATCAATTTTGATGTAAAACAAGACGGAGAATACACTGTGTCTTAATGAAAGCGTAATTTTTCTTCAGATATTGACTCTACGCTAACACAAACGCAGAGAAAACATGGGAAACCAAACCAAAAAAAAACAAGGGCGATTGCATTTTACTGAAAACCAAAATGGAGAATACACTCTGGCCTCCCGAGAGCATAATTTTCTTTGGATAGTGACTCTACACTAACGGATGGTACGCTAAAGGACGAATCAATTTTGATGTAAAACAAGATGGAGAATACACCGTGTCCTTCTGAAAGTGGAATTGTCTTCGGATAGCGGCGCCACGCTTACGGCTAGCACAAGAACAGAAAAAATAAGGCAAAATAACCCCCAAAAAACAAGGCTGATTCCATTTTACTGTAGAACAAGATAGAGAATACATCGTCTCCTTGTGAAAGAGGAATTGTCTTTGGATAGTGACGCTACACTAAAAAAAAACATGAAAAAACCAACAAGGACACGTTCATTTTATTGTAAAACCAAGATGGAGCATACACGCCGTCCGTTTGAAAGCAGAATTGTCTTCGGATAGTGATGCGACGCTAACAGCAGTAGAAAAAAAATGGGGGAAAACAAAAGTACAAGGACGATCTCAACACAGAAGGATATGTTGCAAAAAAAGAGTCTACCATCTGACCTTAAACTATAAATAAAATACGATGTGAATATGCAGCGACAGGCCCGGAGTCAGCATCTTCTTCGCACTAATAGCCCAGTGTTGGAAGTTCCTAGTGGGATCGCACGGTAGGCGTCTGCTGAGCTGGTTCTGGGGCCCATCTGCCAGAACAAGGACTAGAAACAATGAAAAAGGAGTTTAAAATGTCCCTTTTGCTGTATGGCGGCTATAATTAGATTGTGGATTGCTGTGGTATGCCGTATTGGAAATAAAGCTACTCATCATGTGTGAAGAATCCCTCAGTCGTCCAGTAGAATCCAAAGGCAAAAGGAGAAATTCAATTTGTCAACAGGACAATGCAAAACACAGAATTAAACCTACAACCTTTCTATTTTATCGCTGTACCACCAACAACAATACACATATCAATCACACGTAGCAATCCCACCACTCTCAGCACCAACACGTTCCTTTCTGCGGACGTCGCTGCCACTGCCCCACAAAACGTCAAGGCCAAAAACCTTATCCTTCTCAATCTCATCCTTTAAAGAAATAAGTTGTACAAGTTCTGGCTCTGGTACGACAGCAACTTTAAACTCTCCAGGCGCTCAATGCTAGCTGCTTCTTCAGTTCCGAACTGAGCAGAACTGAAGAAGCAGCTTGGATGAGCTGCGAAACGTATTCGACCAAATAAACTTTGTCCAGTTGACAAATTGAATTTCTCCTTTTGCCAAAGCCACTCAACGCAACTTTTTGATCACGTAAAAAAAACACATAAAAACACATAAAATCAAGAAATTGATACTCAAAGATTGATTTTGAAGTTATTTGGGACTTTTTTTTCTTTCTTATCAGGTGAACAAAATATAAAATAATAATCCGTTTACAATTCCAGGCAAAAGTTTGGACACACCTTCTCATTCACTGTTGTTTTTTTTATGTTTCCTGCTTTCTACTTTCTTTTTTCTCTTTAAGATACATAAAAAAATAACTTGAAACAAGATATATGGAATTAAACAGCAAAGAAAAAAAGTGAAACAATGAAAAAACGTTATATTATGTTATGTTGCTGCTTAAAAGACACTTAAATTACACTGCTGCTTGAATCACATTTAAATGACACCAACACTGCTCCTTATATGATGCTTAAATTACACTGATACTGCTGCTTAAATGATATTTAAATGGCACTGACACTGCTGCTTAAAAGACACTTAAATGACACTGCTGCTTAATCACATTTAAATGACACTGATACGGTTCCTTAAATGACGCTTAAATGACACTGATACTGCTGCTTAAATGATACTTAAATGACACTGATACTGTTGCTTAAATGACACTGACACTGCTGCTTAAAGTACAGTTAAATGGCACTGGCACTGCTGCTTAAATAACACACTGCTGTTTAAACAGCTCTTAAATGACACTGACACTGCTGCTTAAATGACACTTAAATGACACCGACGCTGCTGCTTAAATTACACTGACACTGCTGTTTAAATGTCACTGGCACTGCTGCTTAAATGACACAATTTGAGCTTTATTACGCTTGTATCATATACAAGTTTACTGTACTTTTGCTACGGGTATATGTGATGTTTTTTCTATCTGCTTTAACCTAATATTCCTGCCTTAATCAGAGAAACTAAAAAATGTAATGATCAGGATTAAATTTCTGACTAAAGTCCAGTTAAAGTGAATAATACCTGAATGTGTGTTTATATGTAACGATGACAAGAAAAACACATGGATAAAAGTAATGTGTAATATCATCTTAATCAAATGCATTGAATTTATACTTTTCCATTGGACACCAAATGATCAAATCTTCTTTTCCCTTGTGTCTGATCCTTCATTCCAGCCAGGTTAGCGCTCAGGGCCCCAGTCATTTGGAAGGCATCGCTGCTGATTCAGAAATCAAATTAAGTGAAATGAAAATGAGCCTCTTACCGGGCTAATGAATGGAGAATCGCTATAGCTGCTCATGGCTCTGGGCAAGCGCAAAGGAAAATGGTTTTATATCCTAAAATCACAGATTAGATTTGAAAACGCTCCAATTACACCAGGCTCTTAAGGCCACGGGGATGAATGATCCGCGAAAATAAAAATGTGTTACCGCACTGATTAGCTCAACCTGTGCTACGCTCGGCCATTTTGAACCGAGCCCACCAACTGCGGCGCTGGAAATGATCAGACCAGTGGATTTTGTGAGAGAATTTGCCAGTTCGTCACCTTTTGTAAAAGTTTTGTAAAAGGGATTCTTGATGGTGGAGTGGAATGTGTCTGCTGCATGACTCTGGTGTTCCTGGTTTGAAAAGAAAGATTGGAATAGAAGTCAAAAGGTTAAGGTAATTTCCATTCACTGCCGTGTTTTGGGAGTAGTCGACAGAAACATGAGCACGGTGGGTAAATCGACAGAAAAATGAACAATGCTAAAGGTCAAAAGTCAAAGCATTCACACAAAAGTCTGTATTTGGGTCGGTTTATCTTTCTGTTATTAGCCCGGGAGTTACTAGACTTCACAGGGAAAAGTGTTTTAAAAATAAAAAATAGCGACAACAGTGCAAACATTTTCAAAAACCAGAGATTTTATAAAATACAGATTTCAGATTTTTCATGTTATACTTTTAGTTTTACTCAAGTAAAAGTCTTAAAGTCTTTAAAAATGTACTTTCAGAGTAAAAATAAAGATTTTTGTGCAGATTTTGACATCTTATAAAGCTTAATAAAGATAAAGATTTAATAAAGATACCCAAACAATTTAAAAGATAGAGATTTAAAAGATACCCAAACAGTTTAATAAAGATACCCAAACAATTTCCCTTGTGGATCAATAACGTTTGTCTAAGTCTAAGCCTACGATTTGTGCTGAATTTTGTTCAACTGAAACACGCTGCCAGCGGAATCCCTGTTACGCACCAGGAAGGGAGTTCCCCTGTTGCGCAGCGTGCTCTGTGCTTCGGCTTTCTTTTTCCGCACTGAAAAATAGTTCCCACCCAAAATGACCAAGGCAAGCTCTCCGTGTTGATTTGTACATTTATTTGCACTCGATATGAATGCGCACTACACAGAAAGTAATTGGGAAACGCATCGAGCAAATTAATTCCTTTTGGCCGAAATCTTTCTCTGGCGCCGTTAGACTCCAGTCTAACGCGGAGGAGCTGCAGATACCGCGGCGGTCAGTGCTGACAGACTCGGACAATGGCTGGGTGACCAGGAAAACGCTTTCCACCACTTATTTTAGTCTCTGGACTGTGGGGAGATGCCCAAGTTTGACCTGGGGGTGGCATATCCCTTTAAAAGACACTTAAATGACACTGCTGCTTAAATCACATTTAAATGACACTGATGCTGCTGCTTAAAATACACTTAAATGACACTGATGCTGCTGCTTAAATGACGCTTAAATTACACTGACACTGCTGCTTGAACAGCTCTTAAATGACACTGCTGCTTAAAAGACACTTAAATGACACTGGGGCTTAAATCACATTTAAATGACACTGATGCTGCTGCTTAAAATACATTTAAATGACACTGACGCTGCTGCTTAAATTACACTTAAATGACACTGACACTGCTGCTTAAATACAGTTAAATGACACTGACAGATCTGCTTAAATGACACTTAAATTACACTGACACTGCTGCTTAAACAGCTCTTAAATGACACTGACATTGCTGCTTAAATGACACTGACACTGCTGCTTAAATGACACTTAAATGACACTGGCACTGCTGCTTAAACAGCTTTTAAATGACACTGATGCTGCTGCTTAAATGACACAGCCACTGCTGCATAAATGGCACTTAAATTACACTGACACTGCTGCTTAAATGACACCATTTGAGCTTTATAACGCTACATGTTGTATCATATACAAGTTTACTGTACTTTTGCTACGGGTATATGTGATGATTTAGTCATGGTGTTTATTGTTTTGTTTATCACATGTTTTATGTTCACTGTGGGCCTAGGGGGCGCTGCAATTTCAAATCCTGTGTGTGCAACCTGTGCATATGGTTTTTGACAATAAAGCTGACTTTGAACTGTAAACTTTGATATTCAAATTGCACAAAAGTAATTACCCTCTCTCTCTGTCTGTCTGTCTGTCTGTCTCTCTCTCTCTCTCTCTCTCTCTCTCTCTCTTTCTCTCTCTTTCTTTCTCCCTTGGGTGCCTCCTTGAAAACCAAATGGCCACGTGGTAGACTGGCACCGCATGTATCCACCTGCCCACTATTTATTGCTAATTGGCCATCAGGCTCCTGTGGCTTTGCCAGAGCAGATCGCAGGGCGCCAACAACAACCGACAACAATGAGCCTCATTCATGAAGCGCTCTTATCAACAAATTTATACTTCTTATGAACATTTTTGGCATTCACAAAACTTCTTAACTGAAAATGTACTTCTAGAAGATCAAATCATGCGAGCAGTCGGGAGCACTTGTACAAACAAAAATTCTACAGTTTTAGAATATTATCACAAAATGAAAATGCAACTAAAAATGCAAATTCTTCCATGATTGTAAGTTATATATTTTCTTAAATTAAATCATTTTAATTTAAAAAATAATCAGTTTTTTAAATTAAATGTCTGTTTACTCACATGTATTCTGCTGTCGTCTATTCCCGCTCTCTTCTCCCTCTTTCTTTCTGTTTACATGTCTTCTCCCCCTCTCTTCTCCCTCACTCCTTCTCTCTGTTTACATGTCTTCTTCTGTCCTCTTCTCCCTCTTTCTTCTCTCTCTCTTTTTACTCACATGTACTCTGCTGTCCTTTCTTCTCCCTCTCCTTTTCTCTTTCTTCTCTCCCTCTCTTTCTCCCTCTCTCTCTGTTTTCTGTCTTCTTCTGTCCTCTCTGATCCCTCCCTCTCTCTCCCTCTCTTTCTTCTCTCCCTCTTTCTCTGTTTTCTCTTTGTCTTCTTCTGTCCTCTTCTCCCTCTCCCTCTTTCTCTCTCTCTCCCTCTTTCTCTCTGTTATCTCTCTGTCTTCTTCCCTCCCTCTCCCTCTTTCTCTCTGTTTTCTCTCTATCTTCTTCTTTCCTCTCTTTCTCCCTCTCTCTGTTTTCTCTCTGTCTTTTGTCCTCTCTTCTCTCTCTCTCTGTTTTCTTCTGTCCTCTCTTCTCCTTCTCACTCTCTCTCTCTGTTTTCTCTCTGTCTTCTTCTGTCCTCTCCTCCCTCTCTCTCTCTCTGTTTTCTTCAGTCCTCTCTTCTCCCTCTCTCTGTTTTCTCTCTCTGTTTTCTTCTGTCCTCTCTTTCTCCCTCTTTCTCTCTGTTTTCTCTCTGTCTTTTGTCCTCTCTTTCTCCCTCTCTCTCTCTGCTTTCTTCTGTCCTCTTTTCTCCCTTGCTCTTTCTCTCTGTTTTCTCATTTTTCTTCTGTCCTCTCTTCTGTCCTCTCTTCTCCCTCTCCCTCTTTCTCTCTTTATCTTCTTCTCTCCCTCTCTTTCTCCCTCTTTCCCTCTCTCCCTCTCTCCCTCTCTGTTTTCACTTTGTTTTCTCTCTGTGTTCTCTCTGTTTTCTCTCTGTCTTCCTCTCTCCCTCTCTCTCTCTGTCTTCTCTGTTTTCTCTCTGTCTTCCTCTCTGTTTTCTCTCTGTCTTCCTCTCTGTCTTCTCTCTGTTTCCTCTCTCTGTCTTCTCTCTGTTTACTCTCTGTCTTCCTCTCTCTGTCTTCTCTCTGTTTTCTCTCTGTCTTCCTCTCTCTGTCTTCTCTCTGTTTTCTCTCTGTCTTCCTCTCTCTGTTTTCTCTCTGTCTTCCTCTCTCTGTCTTCCTCTGTTTTCTCTCTGTCTTCCTCTCTGTCTTCCTCTCTCTGTTTTCTCTCTGTCTTCTCTCTGTCTTCCTCTCTCTGTCTTCTCTCTGTTTTCTCTCTGTCTTCCTCTCTCTGTCTTCTCTCTGTTTTCTCTCTGTCTTCCTCTCTCTGTCTTCTCTCTGTTTTCTCTCTGTCTTCCTCTGTCTTCTCTCTGTTTTCTCTCTGTCTTCCTCTCTCTCTGTCTTCTCTCTGTTTTCTCTCTGTTTTCTCTCTGTCTTCTCTCTGTTTTCTCTCGGTCTTCCTCTCTCTGTCTTCTCTGTTTTCTCTCTGTCTTCCTCTCTCTGTCTTCTCTCTGTTTTCTCTCTGTCTTCCTCTCTCTGTCCTCTCTCTGTTTTCTCTCCCTCTTCCTCTGTCTGTCTTCTCTCTGTCTTCTCTCTGTCTTCCTCTCTCTGTCTTCTCTCTGTTTTCTCTCTGTCTCCCTCTCTCTGTTTTCTCTCTGTCTTCTCTCTGTTTTCTCTCTGTCTTCCTCTCTCCCTCTCTCTCTCTGTCTTCTCTCTGTTTTCGCTCTGTCTTCTCTCTGTTTTCTCTCTGTCTTCCTCTCTCTGTCTTCTCTCTGTTTTCTCTCTGTCTTCCTCTCTCTCTGATCCCGTCCCGGCGTTTCTTCTTCCGTCACTGGAGACTCGGTGTAATTGGAGTAATGTGATGTGAAGAGCTGATCCTTGAGGGAGGACGATGAAATGCCATGAAAAAGACGACTTATGCTCACACTTTTTAGTTTTTAGTTTTTTGTTTTTTGTTTTTGGCCTGGGAGGTAATTCTAAACTCCTCACATTCCTCAAGACAGGGAAGGTTGCATTGGTTTCATTCACGTGTTTGAGTAACACTTTATTATTAGTCTGTCTACATCTCCAAAGCTCACAATGCTCTGTTCCACCTTGTGATGTCATTAAGTTGTAATTTTCAATCTTTTACCTTGTCCTCAGTAGAGACTGGCAATTCCACGGCTGAAATGATCCAAATAATTCGAGTGAACTGCAACTTTATTTATCACGCACTTTAGAAACATAATTAAATAAAATCAATAAAAACAATAAAACAGAAGAACATAATCTAATAAGAACAAATACAATGTGAACAAGTCAAACTGTGTCAAAGGCCAAAGTGCTGTAAGTGTTTAAGAAGAGATTTAAAAACAGGTACAGAAGAGACAAAGGTGAAGGAGGTGTGGAGGAGTTTGAAAACACAGTGGAGTTCTTCCTGTATCACCACCACGTGAGTTTAAGCGAAAAACTCCGCTTAACCACGGAGGGTTTGTGTGTTCAATGTGCGTCAACGAAACAAAACACAACTCCAGGTCTGGAAACGACTTCATAACAGATCAGAAAATTACGTAATACGGATCCATTGATCGAGGGAATACTTTTCTGAGATATACTTCATTCGAAAACTCTCGTACTTCTCGCATTACTTCTGTTTGTATTCCAGTATAATCTTACCTCCACCGGAAAAACAAACGTGTAGAAATGACGGTACACTTTGCATAGATTTGCATTATCCCCTAAGGCGCCTAAAGTCGTCGTTCCAACAGAAAATGCATCCAGCTTCCATACCTTTGGCTTTCTTATTACGAATGCTGTGAGTGAGCACTATTCTTTTCTACAGATGTCTTCAGGGAACTTCAGGAAATATCGTTTTTCAGTTATTCATACAGTATTTATACTTTGTGCTTGAAGAAATACTCAAGAATTGTAAAGCACATTTGGATAAAGACAATAATGCTTTCTCATTTAAGGGATTTGTTTACATCAAGGTTTGTAATGGGATGTTAAGTGTTAGGTCAGATGCCCTACCTTGACTTAGACTAAGGCTGCGTCCCATTACTCTGTCTTACCCCCTCCCCTACCCCTTTATCTACGTCTTTGTCTCGCCGCTCGATACCTATCTGAGAGGGCTCGAGGTACGAATGTTCCCCTAAGAAATGGGACGCCGCTCGATTACCTTTTGCGTCATCGTCCGTTGCCTCTACCTGAGCTGCTACGTCTACAGAGGCGACAGCAAGTGACGCAAACAAACGTAAACAAATGTCAAGGATTATCGGGTACCTCAGCTCGACAAAAGACTAGCTTGTTTATACATGAAAGTTCGATAAAAACGATAAGGTCGGCTAAACAGACATCACTACAATTAAAACCGCAACAACAGTTCACTAAAAGTAACGTAGAACGTAAGTGTCATAATTGTAAACCTGCTAAACTGTTAATCGATAATTACAACTGCTGAAAATACATTTATGAGACTCCTTGGCTGGTCGATGTGACGCTGCCATCCTGATCCCAAAAGTCTCGGTTTAGTCCTGATTTTGTTCTGGTTTAGTCCTGATTTTGTTCTGGTTTAGTCCTGGTTTAGTCCTCATTATGTTCTGGTTTAGTTCTGGTTTAGTCCTGGCTTAGTTCTGGTTTAGTCCTGGTTTAGTTCTGGTTTAGTTCTGGTTTTGTCCTGGTTTTGTCCTGGTTTAGTCCTGGTTTAGTTAGTTCTGGTTTAGTTCTGGTTTAGTCCTGGTTTAGTCCTCATTATGTTCTGGTTTAGTTCTGGTTTAGTCCTGGTTTAGTTCTGGTTTTGTCCTGGTTTAGTTCTGGTTTAGTTCTGGTTTAGTTCTGGTTTTGTCCTGGTTTAGTTCTGGTTTAGTCCTGGTTTAGTCCTGGTTTAGTTCTGGTTTTGTCCTGGTTTTGTCCTGGTTTAGTTATGGTTTAGTTCTGGTTTAGTCCTGGTTTTGTCCTGGTTTTGTCCTGGTTTAGTCCTCATTATGTCCTGGTTTAGTCCTCATTATGTTCTGGTTTAGTTCTGGTTTAGTCCTGGTTTAGTTCTGGTTTTGTCCTGGTTTTGTCCTGGTTTAGTCCTGGTTTAGTCCTGGTTTAGTCCTGGTTTTGTCCTGTTTCAGTCCTGGTTTAGTCCTGGTTTAGTCCTCATTATGTTCTGGTTTAGTTCTGGTTTAGTTCTGGTTTAGTCCTGGTTTAGTTCTGGTTTAGTCCTGGTTTAGTCCTGGTTTAGTTCTGGTTTAGTCCTGGTTTTGTCCTGGTTTTGTCCTGGTTTAGTCCTCATTATGTTCTGGTTTAGTCCTGGTTTAGTCCTGGTTTAGTCCTCATTATGTTCTGGTTTAGTTCTGGTTTAGTCCTGGTTTAGTTCTGGTTTTGTCCTGGTTTAGTCCTGGTTTAGTCCTGGTTTAGTCCTCATTATGTTCTGGTTTAGTTCTGGTTTAGTCGTGGTTTTGTCCTGGTTCAGTCCTGGTTTAGTCCTGGTTTAGTCCTCATTATCTTCTGGTTTAGTTCAGGTTTTGTCTTGGTTTTGTCCTGGTTTTGTCCTGGTTTTGTTCTGGTTTTGTCCTGGTTTAGTTCTGGTTTAATCCTCATTATGTTCTGGTTTAGTTCTGGTTTTGTCCTGGTTTAGTCAGAGTTTCTCCAATTAAATCCTGGTTCAGTTCTAGTTAGTCCCGGTTTAGTCCTCGTTGTACTGATCCCAAAACCTGCCTGAGCTTGTAGGCGTACCCCTTCGTTTCAAGCCTGGTCGAGAGCTTACTTCGTTTCAAGGGTTATGTAGCCCGAGGTCGTGGCCCGAGCCCTTGATCAAAATTAGAATCGGGACACCCCTTACCCTCACATGAACGTGCAAAACCAAGGGGTAGGGGTAAGACGAAGGGTAAAACAGAGAAATGGGACGCAGCCTTAGACTTAGACAAACTTTACTGATCCACAAGGGAAATTATTTGGGTACAGTAGCTCACACATCGAATATAATATATAACAGAGGGGAACAAAAAATAGATGGATATTGAATATTGACATAAACGTCTTTATTTAATCTGACTTGAAATATATTTTTGATCCAATATGTGCATGGGTATCAGGTACAGCGTTTTTTTTCCTATCCCTGATTCAAGGATGGCCGTCCAACACAATTTACAAATCAATTAAAATCACTGTCCACCACAGAACCGTTCGATTACGAGTGTCATAATTACAAGATCAGGGCATTTGTGTGAGAATATGCCCCTCACCTCTGCTCCAGTTTGGCCGTTTTAACACAGCTGGAGTCTACAAAGCGACAGTTACATAAGAAGACATTTACGTCAGCGTTCTACAATTTCAAACGATTTCTGTGAAAAAACACGGAATTGAATCAGTCAATCAAGATCCATTGTCGAAGCAAAACTGCAGCAATTTACAGTAATGCCCGGCTCCACGGAACTATTGTATGTTTTAAAAAGTTTGAATTTTAGCCAATATGGTCATTCTTGTGAGTTTAAATTGACTTAAGGGCGCTATGAAATGCCTGATTTAAAAAAAAAAAAAAAAAAAAAAAAAAGGAATGGGAAAAAAAAGAAACTGAAATGGCTTGGACAAAAATATTTCAGAATTTTTACTAGCTGCTCCAGAATTTTCCAATTTTCTTTTCTTTTTTGGTAATTGTATATTTTTTTTCTTATTTCTATAAACAGCATATCAGCAAGTACAAGACAGATTTTTCAGAAATAATAACAAAACAACAACAACAACAACAACAACAACAACAAAAACTTGAAAAATAAATATATATACTAAATTTCTTTTAAAAAATTTCTGAATTCATGTAATTTAACAAGGGGATCTTACAATTCTGTGCGGTATTAATTGCTAAAATGAAAAAAAAAACAACATTAAAATATTAAAATTATATTAAATTAAATTGTATTAATAATTTTATTATTTAAATTATATAAAATATGAAAATACATATAAAAATGATTTCCAGTTTCAATTTTGACCCTTCAGAGCACAATCACATCATGCATCCTGCTAATGTAACTACTGCCCATTGCATCAGGTTTGTGAAGTTGTAGCGTATTGTTTTGTATATTTATGCAAAATGGCCGTAAAGAGGTTTTGAATGGGGCCTGGGGGAGATCTCCAGATGACTCAAACATGCATGGGTGACATGTATAACACCTTCAGGTATGTTTTTGATGAGGGAACGGCGTTTTAACACGGTAGAAAGCTATAAAAATATGTTGATTTTGCATAATACCCCCTCTTTTTTCTCTTTTTTTTTCAACGTAGTGCTTCTGGATGACCGTTTAAAACACTCAGCGGAGCAAGTGCGCAATTAGCAGCTTTGAGATCAGCGGGTAGCGGGGTAGCGGTCTTATGTCAACATATAATAGTCACAATGGAAGATGTGAATGAAAGGTTGAGAGCGAGTCGATTTGGAATTGAAAGGCCACTTCGCTGCCAAACCCTGATAAGTGGATGTCTATAATTAGATACTTATACAAAAGAGCCCGCAGCGCTATAGCATTAGGCTAACGACGACAAAGACGAGAGGATAAGCTCCAGGGATCAAAGTTCTTTCATAATACAGTATCTTACGACAATTTGCCTGCAGGGGGAACATATCCCAAAAAAGATGTGTTTAAGGTTTGCAAATTATTAATTTTTTTTAAAAGTTCACACCTAGTCATAGCAGCTTATTATGGATAAAACTGACTTGAAAACGTGTTCGTAATGTAAAAACATGAGCTCTCTGTGTCGTAGTAGTAGTAGCAGTAGTAGTTGTAATAGTAGCACTGGTGGAAAAAGTACTCCAAAAAGTACTCCTTGATCCACAAGGGAAATTATTTGTAACTCACACGTCACAATATTTAAAAAATAAATGGTAATAATAAATTCTAAATAAGTAGCAAAAAAGATTGCAAGAGACCGTTTCAAATAAAACATAATTATATAAAAACAAATGTATATGTACAAGTCAAAATAAAATGGAAAAATAAGTAATAAAATATAAAAATATACAAGAGACAAGAAAGACGACGATGATTGAAAGGATATAAGGTTATCCGTTACAAAAGATTGAGTTGTACACTTGTAGGGAGTATTATCTGTTACATAAGGTTTAGATTAGATTAGATTAAACTTTATTGTCTTTACACATGTATAACTACAGGTAACAAAATTAGGTTTTGCATCTGATCAGAAGTGCAAGGAGCAGCAAGTGCGATATATACAGTATATACAGTATATAAAATATAAACAGCATAGTTGTAGTGAATTATGTACAAGTAAATAGGGCAATATGAACATGTGGGAGTACTTTGTTGTTAATCTGTTTAGAGGATATAAACAGATGTAAAATAAACAAGTATACAGTAGAGCTATTAGTATATGATGAGATATGAACAAGTGTACAGGTGTGCTATAAATATATAAGTGAATAAATATAATATGTATGAACAATATGTACAAGATATGTACCGTTGTTGTACAGTTGTAGGGAGTATGGTATGAATGTAGTCCTGTATCTCTCACTAACTGAAGCAAAAGTACAAATACTGTCTTAAGGGATGCATCGATCCAATACCGGTATCGGATATTAGCGCCGTGACTGAAAAATTTGCTGGGTCAAATATCGGCTTCAAAATATCGTTAATAATATGACTTTGCTGGTCGAAGTTGGCCCAGAAAGTCTTATAACATTTGAACTTTTATTTATATATTACCATTATATATTACCATATTACCATGACGGCAAAACTCTGGTTTCTGAAAGTTGTGAAAAGCCCTAATAAACTCATCGTAGTGAATAAATTTGGATGTTCTGAACACGTAAGATTAAGTGAGGAATAACTTTGGACCAATGGGGAAAAAAATTGGTATTGGAAATGAAAAAGCTGGTGCATCTTTGACTGTCTTTGCACTTTACTTCATACAGATTTTGAAAACTGTTAGCGTGTAATAGTAATAGTAGTAGTAGTAGTAGTAGTAGTAGTAGTAGTATTTGTCGTAACAGTAGTGTATAGTAGTTTTGGCCCCTCCAGGCTTCCATCCCTCCCCCTTACGCCTCGTTGGGCAAACACGCAGACTCACTGTTTGGCCGTGATAACAAACCCAAGGAGGAAAAGTAAAAATAAAGAGCTTTAAACACTAAATTATTGGAGTTGAGAATAATTTAAGACACTTCCGTTGAATAAATATACTAACAAATATCCACCTCTGCTTATTTCAAAACAAAAAATCAGCAAAAACACTCCTAGCAGCCTAAAAATTGCTACGATAAGTGCCATGAGTGGGCGTAGAAGGTGAAGTGTCTTGCTTTGGGGCACAACAACAGCAGTTTTTAAATATTTTTACCAAACTTAATCCTTTTTTTCTTCTTCTTAATACCCACAGTTGTGTTTTGTTTCACTGACACATTTTTAATACACAAATTCTGCATATTTCGGCTTAGGAAATCTCTCAAACTGAAAACTCTCTGTTCCACCTCATGATGTCATGTGATAATAATGGATGTGCTTTTTAAAGTCCATTCCTTTTCACTAGAATCATTTGGATAATTTCAGCCCTGGAATTGTCCGTCTCTACTGAACAAAAGGTAAAAGGAGCTGTTAACTTGAAATCACATTGCAGAACAGAACATTTTGAGCTTTGGAGATAATAATAATAACAAAGGATTGCTCAAACGTGTGAATGAAACAAAACACAACTCCAGGTGTGTGTTTTTGAGAAGGAAATGGCTTAAAGGTGCAACGTCTCCTGCTTTTTTTCTGCGGATATTCATTCCTCTGGCTGGAATGTTCCACAGTATGACATTAAACAGCTCTGCATTACATTTATTCAATTACAGGTGGTTTTATAGCTCAAAAATACCTAGAAAAACAGGCATTCTGACTGAGCGGGGTTGCCTCTCCACAGATGCGACCTAACACACACTAACACTTTAACTGTTAGTGCCCGTATCACACAATTGTAAGTGTTAAAAGGCCCGTATTACACGATTCTAAGTGTTAAAAGGCCCGTATTACACGATTCTAAGTGTTTAAGGGCCCGTATCACACTATTCTAAGTGTTAAAGGGCCCGTATCACACTATTCTAAGTGTTAAAGGGTCCGTATCACACGATTCTAAGTGTCAAAGGGTCCGTATCACACGATTCTAAGTGTTAAAGGGTCCGTATTACACTATTCTAAGTGTTAAGGGGCCTGTATCACACTATTCTAAGTGTTTAAGAGCCCGTATCACACTATTCTAAGTGTTAAAGGGCCCGTATCACACTATTCTAACTTTCAAAGGGCCCTTATCACACTATTCTAAGTGTTAAAGGGCCCAGGTGTGGTTTGTTCTCCATGAAGATAGAAAGGTTTAAAGGTCCCATGGCATGAAATTTTCACTTTCTGAGGTTTTTGAACATTAATGTGAGCTCCCCTACCCTGTTTAGCCCCCCCCCCCCATGGCTAAAAGTTGCGAAATGTCTAAACTGAGCATTTGCGGTCCTTTTCTGCGTTACACAAAACCAGTGTTGAAACGGGCGAGTTCGGACAAGGCACCTTTTTGACGTCAGATCGGCAAATACAGCTCCAGCCCCTCCCTCTGTCTCCGCTCAGCGTCCCTGTATATCCCGCCCATAGAGTTTGGACTGTGAATGCGCTACGCAATGCGAAATGCGTTTTTTTATTTGCCTGGAGGCACGTCCGAGTGTTTCTAGGCTCGCAAGTCCTTTATCTGAGCCTCTGGACCTTTGAACAGCAGTGGTTTAATTTTATTTTATGTGGAAATGTGTTTATTTTTCAATGGAACTCTTCAAATCTCTCCCCCCGTGCAAAAACAAGGAAATGGATCAGAGAGCGCTCAGAGCACAGAGCGGAGCGTTTAGCCACGCCCCCACCTTCTACTATTGGCCAGCTTTTTTCTCCTCATTTGCATTCAAGCAACAACGCCCATTATAGAGTGTTCTGAGTGAGAAAAATTACTCTCTCAGCTTATCTCTGTTTCTCATGCACTGAGTGTTGATTTTGAAGAAGGATTCATTTACAGTATTAGGGAACCATTAAGGAGCCATATAAAAGCATCAAGAAGTACCATGTCATGGGATCTTTAATATCAGACTGCGAAATATTCCCGACAAAGGAATAACATCTCCACAGAGAAAAGCTACACAATGCACCTTTAAAGCTCACAAGAGTCAATTTTGCATAATATAGGACCATTAACAGTGCCATTTTACATGTACATCTTATTAGCATATTATTATCCTTTTTATTTTATTTATTTAATTTTCTTACAACATACTCTCGGACAAATATAGATGTGTCTCTTTCATGGCTTAAATCTCATTCATTTTGTACGATTTAATCCTATGGCCCTATATATTCCATTCTATTCTCGCCATCGCCCAAGATTAGCAACCCCCCATTACACCCCTATTCTCATTCCCATCGACATTCATCCCATCCCGCTACATGCTAGCCGCACATCTCCGCTAACAACATTACCCAATCCGTGCCCCAGTTACCCTATTATTAGCATACCACGCTTAATGACTTTATCAGACCATGTCCGCGCTTGATTTTTTTTTTTTTTTTTTTGCCAAATATCCCGCCGCGAGTACAAGCAACGCCACCCCGGGCCTTCCAGAACGTAGCATTAGTCTTTAATTAAATGTGTGACGTTGGTTTTGATAAGCCCAGCGGGGTGCTGCGGATATGGCTGCTAGCTATAGAAACGCATTAACGCACAGACATCCCACG
The DNA here is from genome assembly GCA_036785185.1 of Paratrypauchen microcephalus. Lineage (NCBI taxonomy): Eukaryota > Metazoa > Chordata > Actinopteri > Gobiiformes > Gobiidae > Paratrypauchen > Paratrypauchen microcephalus. The sequence goes on along the minus strand of JAVJIX010000045.1, from coordinate 5,428,989 downwards.
CTATCTATCATAATAAACATATAATGAGGCGTACGTCACAGTATATTGTTCTCTAGATATACCCTGCAACCTTTAGTGTAAATAAGATATGTTTTTTGTTTTGTTTTGTTTTTTTAAAGGGCCCATATTGTGCTATTTTCTGATCTACTGTATGTTACAATGTCGTTTCCTCTTCAAAACAAACCTGGAGTTGTTCCAGAAAAGAGAAGATTTACCGCACACTTGTTTGACTTTATTCTTTATTAGTTTAGCGCGAACCTGATGATGCTGTAGAGGCGAAACGCGTCGTTCGCTCTAACTTAATATTAAGAATAAAGAATAAAGTCAAGCAAGTGTGCGGTAAACCTTCTCTTTTTTGGAATTGTTGAACGTTCCTGTCGTTACCAGTACCTGGATGCTGTGCATGGAGTCTTGAACTTTTGAATTTATACCTGGAGTTGTGTTTTGTTTCATTCACGCATGTTTTAGACGCAAACCCTGCATATTTACGCTGAGTTCTTCTCTCAGACTACTACTCCACTGTGTTTTTAAACTCCACACGCCTTCGCTGGAATCATTTGGATCATTTCAGCCTGAGAATCGCCGATCTCTCCTAAACAAAACATACAAGGTAGTCTAACCAGAACTGACGAAGCAGCTTGGTTGAGCTGCGAAACGTCTTCGACCAAATAAACTTTGTCCAGTTGACAAATTGAATTTCTCCTTTTACCATACAAGGTAGATGTTCACCTGAAAACTACCGCTTCATGACGTCACAAAGTGTTACTCAAACGTGTGTAAATGAAACAAAACACAACTCCGGGTCTGTTTTATATGAGGGAATAGCGTTCTAACATGGCTTAAAGCTCACAAGAGTCCATTTTACATAATATAGAAACTTTAACAATGCCATTTTACATATGCATCATTTGCATTATCATTATCCGCTCGCTGTAGAAACACGTTAACACACGGCCATCCCACGCTATCAATCATAATAAACATAATGAGGTGTATGTAACAGTATGTTGTGTTATAGATATAGCCTGCAACCTTTAGTGTAAATAAGACTTATGAATGCTTCGTAATATGGGTGGAATTACGCAGAGGCGGCACTTTGGCATAGGCAGTGTATATAGAAGTAGTAATTGTGTTTATTTATTTATAGTGTCCATAGGGGTGCATGTTGTAGATTTAAATTACCTGATGGCTGATGTAATGTTCGTGATTGTTAAAAGATCGGGCTATACTTTCATAATCATAATTTCAAGTTAAAAACTGTCTTTTGTGAGCTTCAGTCCATCTTAGAATGTTGTTACCTCCTCAAAAACATACCCAGAGTTAGAGCTGGGCGGTATGACAAAAAATTAATATCACTGTGTTTTTCAAAATTATATCGGTGTCACGGTATTTGACGGTATTTTTTTTTGTTTCATGTACTAAGTTTTACCTGTCTTTGGCGAAGTGGATAGTAATAGCGTTGGTAATATCGTTCCACCGTTTGCTTTTCTTGTCGTAGGCGGTCCCCTTAGCAAACTTAAGATTAAGCTTAAGATTAAGCTTGGGCTTTTAGCCTTTATTGGTCTCACACACAATGACACACAGTGACACACGGGAGAAATTTGACTTCTGCATTTGACCCATCCTTTTCAGGAGCAGTGAGCAGCCATCTTTTTCGGCGCCCGGGGGGCAGTACCGTGAAGGGTCTTGCCCAAGGACCCACACTGGTTAGCTCATTGCCCGGGGGGGGTTTGAACCTACAACCTCCAGGGGGAAAGTCCATGACTTACCAGTTGAGCTAACCAGCCGGTACGCATCCTTGAGTGGCGTCTGAGTGGCGTTTTGTGTTGCGGCGCCGACTTGAACGTTACCCGCAGACGCGGAAGAGGATGCAGATCTTAGTTTCGCGCATTCTTCATATTCCAGGACATGTTTGTGACGGAGGCGGTGAAGCAGGTCGCTCGTGTCGCCTCCTGCGGCTACAACTTTAGCCCGACGACATTTACAGAATACGGTTGTTTGATCGGTGTCAGATTTTTTAAAGCCGAAGTACTTCCACACGACTGACACGGCTCCTCTTTTCGGTATAAGTTCCTCTGTGTCTGTAACATTTTTTCCGTCCATGTTGTTCACCGCTCGACACACACTGCGCTTCCACCGCTCTCACGCCGCTGCAAAACAGTCCCCCTCTCAAACAATGTCCCACGTTCCGCCGCTCTGTGTTCCCGATGTTTTGTACGCACAAACTCACTGGGATTGGGGTATATTTAAAAAAACACCGGTATTCGGTATGAAGCCCTACCTAGAGTCGTGTTTTGTTTCATTCACATGTTTGAGTAATCCTTTATTATTAGTCTGTCCACATCTACAAAGCTCAAAATGAAAATTCTAACATAGATCAGAAAATAGCACAATATAGGTCCTTTAAATCGAAAGGTAGATTTGAACTCTTATTTTCAAGGCAATAGCAATCCAACCTTGGACCCTGTTGTAAAAATAAAAGTAAGAAATAATAATTATAATCATTTTGAATCCAATCCAATTATCTTTTAATAGGGAAAGCGAAGCAGTAGTATTACACTGATTCATTGCGTAGTGTTGGTTGTAGCTTTGTTGGTAATTGATAACTGGAAAGTCAATTTGTAGCTGAACTAAATGAGATATTCGAACCAATTTTTTTGCTACCGTTTGTGTGTTTGTCCAGTGATCCAACGGTTGGCGACTCCAATATTCTAGAGCGGTCAGAACCTAGATTCCATAGACATACAGTTGGGCAAGATATTGAAACCACCAGGTCGCCAGTATCCTTGTACGCTGGTGGAACGTTAGAAGTCTTCAAAAAAAATCGATTTTGTGTAATACCTCTAATTTAAATTCAACCATTTGATTTTGCCCATAATTCTTTCACTCCAATCCAAACCTATGACTTATCGGTGCACTCGTGACAAGCCCGGTTGTCATATACTCCACTCAAAATCCATCATAAAGAACAACCGCGGCATCACTCTTTGAATACACATTGTACTTTGAAAGTACCCGGGCAGCCCTCTGCGTTTGTAAATTATTGAGAAGATGCATGTGATGTGTTTACTTGGCGCGTGTCCATATGAATAAGTAATACCACGCCACATACGCAGACTGCAAGAGGCGTTCAAGAGCCAAGCAAACGGCAACAGCTAGAGGCCCGGAGACTGAAATTAACAGTTGAAATATGAGAAATGATAACCGTTTAGATCTAACATTTATGAGTAATTGTGAATCATGTTTTGGTTATTGTCGTGAATGAAAGTATGTGGGAAGGAGAGATGCGAAGTACAGTCTTTACGAACCGGCCTAGGATTCAGACGCAAGTTGTTTTGTGTGCGTATAACGGCACGATTCTCACAGATATGAATTATGAATAAGGACTGAGTATGAGCTACGCAAGCCACCCACAACCAAAACTGAACCAGGGCTGTTTCAAATGCAATAAACCAAAGTTAGGAGAAAACCGTGCATGACTAAAGCAGGTCTAAAACAGCAATGGATCCAGAAAAATGACTTGGAGAATGAAACAATTTTACTTGAAATGTGGATTTAAAAAAATATTTTTATTTATTTATTCTTTTTAATTTAAAAGGGACAATGCATAGTCTTGAACATAAACTTGTAAATACCCCAGAATTAGCCCGAAGGTTCTTTACATCTGTCGTCCCGAGCAGGTCAGAGATAAAAACAACAAGAAACACCTTCACACAACAGACAAACTCACAGGACAAACATGATAGAAACACACAATACGACACAATCATGACACACAACACTGACATTTACATAGAAGCAGAACATTATTGATCACAGATCTGATTTGTTTCAGATTTCAGGTTTTAAATGTTCTGAATGTGGTCGAGTCTCTTATTGCAGCTGGATGTTCTAGATTTCTGTACCTCAACTGAAAACAGTTCTTTTTGCCCAAATTCAGCAACAAGAGCCTCTACCAGAGCTACTGTGTAACACCTTATAGATACACAACACCTTATTAACTAAAAACACCCAGACATTTATAGGTTTTCATATTTTTAATGAGGATAACATGCAAACAATGACAGACGTTTAGTTAAAGTAGACACTGTTTATTCATCTGTGTCACATTTGATGGTGATTTTATGCAGAAATGTGAGAAATTCCAAAAGCTTCCGATACTTTTTCGTGCCACTGTATTCTTGCATAGACAAGGTGCGTGAAGTGTATTGCAAAAAGCACAAAAACAAAAAATACAAAGCTGTATTTAGTTTTGTAGCTTTAGTTTGTTGGCGAGCACTCTGACCACGAAGCCACTGTGACCCAAATTCTTACACAGGATTAGTCATGATGATAATGGGACATTTTGAAAAGAGAAGCAGCAACTCTATCGCCGTTTTAGCCACTGAATTGAGACCACACAATACAAAAGCAGCTCTTTATAACCAAGAATGTTCTATGAAAGAAAACCATCGACGACCATTTACCCAATTTTACAGCGTTTTATAAGACTTGTGCATTCTCTTATTCAAAGCCTCTCCGAGCTTTTATCGAAACCCACCTCGCCGTCTCCAATTAACATCTCTATCTCTCCCCGAGCCATTAAAATGTGCAGAGGGGCACGATTTTCCCCTCTGCGATTGACTGCCGCCTGTCGATACGGTGATGGAAAGTCATGTCCACATATTCACGGGGCCGGCCTATCAATAACGTGGCCGTGTTAACCTCAACCTTGCCCTGGTCCGGTTCTTTCAGATAAGCTTTTAAAAGGCTAACGTCTCCATCACGCCTAATGAGACCCCGTGTAGATACTGAAGGGAGGTCTGTTTTCAAGGCACTTAGCGTTTCCAGTGACAGTTTGAGAGAGCTGGACCTCAAGAGGAGCGACGGTTTCCTTCCACTTCGTCCGGGGACAAAGATACCATCGGTCGTTTGGTTGTGATGTGCTTCAAATGGCAAAAAGGGATTCAAAGATCAGGTAAAATGTCTTGAATTTGTGATGTCAGTTGAGAGAAAAGCATTTAATTATTACTTGATAGTATTGTTTTTTGTTAACATTTTTCTGATGTTTAAAAATACATACTTTATTTTATTTTATTTTGGGCAATAAGCAACTTACATTTAACACAAATAACAACAAAACATTTACACATTTTTTACATTTTTTTTTCCCCCAGCCAAATTTTCTACATTTTCTGCATTTATTTTAATCCATTATTAAGTTTTTAATGTTCTGTATTATGTGAGAAATATATTTATTTGGATAATCTGACATTTTTGAAGACCTTTTTTCCCCTCCCTGACAATAAATAAATAAATAAATAAATAAAATAAATAAAATAAATAAAATAAATAAAATAAATAAAATAAATAAAATAAATAAAATAAATAAAATAAATAAAATAAATAAAATAAATAAATAAATAAATAAATAAATAATTGTGCTTCGTGGTCAGCGTGTTCACCAACAACCTAAAGACAATACAGTTTAAAAATACTTTATTTTATTTTATTTTGGGCAATAAGCAACTTACATTTGTTTAAAAGTGCAATAACAGAAATAACAAACAGAAATAACAACAAAACATTTGCACATTTTTTACAATTTTTTTTTCCCAACCAAATTTTCTACATTTTATGCATTTATTTTAATGCATTATTCAGATTTTATGTTCTGTAGATTATGCAAGAAATATATCCAATATATTTGGATAATTTTACATTTAATAATCCTTGACAATAAATAAATAAAAAAAGTGCATTCAAATGATTAATTAATGAAAATGTTTAGTTATAAAGCTATAGTATCTTTGACTAAGACAATTTTATGGAACAGCAAAGTTGTCATATCTACACCTGAAACTGGTTGTTGAAATATAATACCTTGAAAGCCTGGATACTCTTCCCTGAATTTTAAATACATTTTGTATTCATATTTTATTCACTTTTCCGATGGAGAGTCCGTCAAATGCTTTTCTCCATGGAGATGTTCTTGCTTTGCTTGAAATGTTTCACAATATAACATTAAACCTTTTTATCTTCATGGAGACCAAACCAGACCAAGATACGGGTCAGATCTATGCAGAGACAACCCCTCTCACAGTCACAATGCCTGTTTTTCAAGGTATTTTTTTTTAGCTGTAAAACACCTGTAATTGATAAATAAGATAAGGTAGAGCTGTTTAATGTCATTCCAGGCAGATCAATGACGTAGCCATAGCAACAAGCAGGTCACAACTCACACTCAACCAAAAAGTTACATAGTGCACTTTTTGATTCCCAAACTGCAAGGACCTTTATTTCATTTTTGTTTAACTTATTTAACACCACTCTTGCTATTTTTACTGTATTTTTTAGAATGTATTATTACCATTTCTCTATTTTGTTGTTTTATGATATATTATGGTGTGTGAGCTGCTGTGTCCAAGTAATTTCCCTTGTCGATCAATAAAGTTTGTCTAAGTCTAAGTCTTAATCTATAACTGCGACTATAGAGCCACAACATACAACACGGTGTAATCTCCTGCCCGGCATTTGACCCGTAATGGTGGACGTAGCGCGATCCGATTTGGGCTGGTTTCCTCGGAGATCTGTCTTTGTACGGGGCTCGGTTTGGGTGACTGACTCCGAGGTCTTTGGTGTCAGACGGCATCGACGGTTTAGCGCGGTGGGCGGCGTGGATTACTCTGTGGCTCCCAAATCAAAAAGTTCCCCAGAGAAATGTCGCTGTGTGAAGTAAAGAACGCGAGCAGGCAGTCTGCACACCCAGGCAGAAATCTGAAGGAAGAGGGGAGCCGGGGTGATTTGAAAATGGAAAAGAGAAAAAGTTGGGTTGTGGTGATTTTTTTTTTTTTTTACGATGTCAGCTGTGGAACACTTTTGATTAGCGCTTTTTTGAGTTTCAGAAGTGGGTGGGAGTCAGTTAAGTACATTTACAGGACTTGAGTGACTTTAAAGCAGGGGTCCTCAAACTACGGCCCGGGGGCCGGATGCGGCCCCCCACGCCCCTTTGACCGGCCCCCCAGCCCCTCCTCCCCCCACCACATGAACTGGCCCTATGAGGCAATCATCAAAAGTTGTCATGGGCTATTTTTTTTATTACTTTTTGGCAAATAATAACATGCCTGTATCTTGTATTTTGTTGACTTTTTCAATCAAAAAGATATTTATATGAAGTATTTATAATATTCTATATTTATGTGACATTTTGTATTTCGTCACCTGACAAGCTCGAGATCAAACCGTTAATGCACATGAGCAATTTATCGGTAGTGCACATAACGGCAGCAAAATAACTAAACTGCGAAAAGTCGACAGGGAGTGCAGAATTTTTAATGAACAGTGGACCGACGATTATTTTTTTGTTCAAAGTAAGGACCGTGCCGTGTGTTTAATTTGTAAAGAAAGTGTGGCGGTTTTCAAAGAGTTCAATTTGTGTCGTCACCACGAAACTCGCCACAAAGACTACGCTAGCTTGAGAGGGCAGGCGAGAGAGGATGGGATTCGGCGGATGAAAGGCGGACTGGCTGCACAACAGCAAGTATTTCTTCGTCAAACCCGCATCAACCAGGCTGCTGTCCGAGCTAGCTATAAGGTAGCTCACCTACTGGCTACCCATGGAAAGCAGTTTACTGATGGGGACTTTGTTAAATGTAAATGTTTGTTAAATTTCTCACCTTTGATGTTGTATTAGAAAATAAATAAATGAGATACCTGCAGTATTTCAAATTACAACAAAGTGTGAGGTCCGTCCTACTACTTTTGCAAACCACAAGTAACATTTATGCTTTAACATTTATGTGTAACATTTAATGTGGCAGGAATTATGTGTTGATATAGTAGTGTGGATAACTATGCCAGGCTAGTCATTTCTACTATGTAATGAGGCCTGCTGGTGGTCATTTTCGTCTGGGACATAAATAATATTATACAGTCTACCTGACCCCGGCCCCCCATCACAGTCAGGAGTGATAATGTGGCCCCCAGAGAAAAAAGTTTGGTGACCCCTGCTTTAAAGAAATTGTACTTCTCTTGCAGCATACTCCTTTTACTCCGACTTGAGTAATATTTATAAAAGTTCTCTTACTTAAGAAAAAAAAAATGAAGTCTATGAGAGACAAAAGCTTTATATCAACAATCACTGTGTGCACATGGTAGGATCGGATTGGATTTCTCCAAATCTGATCCCGTTACTCGGTGGGTGGTCTGTCCTTAGATCCCAGTGCACATGAAGCTTGTGTAATCGCATATGAGTCAGCAACCTGGCCGACTCCACTACCCTGTGTGGCGCTGTAGTCCACTACTCAATAAAAACACAACAAACTATGCGGTATACAAAGATGGCGCTCGAGGAGTTTGACGGAGCAGCATCGGTGTACGTGTGGTGCATTCTTTCTTTGCAGCCATGATTTTGTCTGACTTTTCCGGCAACAATCGCTACTTATGATGGCGTCGGCGCCTCCTGCCACTTCCGGGTGAAATACCTGGTGAAAATTCCCATGCATGCGCAGTACGCCAATCTGATCCAATATCGTGCACAAAGCGGCACCAAGCGGATTACTATCGGCCTAAGCCAGGGGTTCCAGTCGGAATCGGGAAACCAATCCCTATCCGATCTTTAGCCTGCGCACATGAATCCGATATAATCCCAATCCGTTTGCAATCGGATTACACTCATGAAATTATTTTTACATTTGTTTCTTGCTCCTCTCTTTCTGATATAATTTAGTTTCTCATTTTTGTGTCTGTCCTTTGAAAATACCAGATTATTCAGTGTTACATTAGCTTCAAATTATCAATCAGATGTCCCTACAACCACGTCTGCAGGGAACGTTCAAGTTGGCGATGCAACACAAAACGCCACTCAGACGCCACTCAAAGACGTGTTTGCTAAGGGGACTGCCTACGACCAGAAAAGCAAACGGTGGAACAATATTACCAACGATATTACTGTCCACTTAGCCAAAGACATGGTACCACTCATTAGAGGTGGCTCTAATGCGTTTATACTGTCTTTTTCAGGGACGAGGACAAACACATTTAAGTTATGAGAGAAAATATGATTTGGTTGGGATAGTTTTCAGCTGCAGGCTCGCGCATAATTGGAATTTGTTTTGATAATTTCACTGGCCTTTAATTTAATCTTTAGCTAAATGCCTACGAACAAAATAATTGCTAATGTGGCGGGGTTTGGAAAATGACTAACGAACGACTGTCGAAAGGTCTCGATTTCAAAAACATCGTCCATTGTCCTCTGAAATACAGTATGTTTGATCAAATTCTAGCTTCTTCTGATAGTCTTTATGAAAGTTTTCTCAATAAACTCACTCAGCTTATTACGTCTCTCATTTCCTCAATGATATTATGAATCTGATTTAAACGAAAACAAATGGGGAAAAAAAAATCTAATTGCAATTTTTCTGGTTTTATCTAATTGCAATTTTCTCTTCTGTTTTTCTGCAATTCTCTGTTTTAATAAAAGGATTCTGTTTCAATTGACAAAAAGACTTAAATGTGAACTGACAAACTAATTTGATGATAATATAATGTTTGTACAGACCTAACTACAGGGTCAGCAGTTTATTATGCAAAATAAGGGGTATTAATTTTGTTGTTTGTAGAGGAAATGACTGTGCTTGAAAAATTGCAGCCTCTACGATTTGCTAACAGTGTCCAGGCAAATTGTGATTAATTTTGCAGTTCTTGTACTGACTCCAACTCTTATGAGAATAAAATAAAGGAGCAATTTAAGCTTTATTAAATTAATTTTGCCTGCGATCCAGAATACACACATCTTCATTACTTTACTGAGGGCCTGTTTACATGCAAACGCTTACGGGTAAAAACGACAAAATTATTTTATTGGAAGTCCCTTTCGTTTAGACAGTGACGCAAACGCAAAAAACTGAAACCGCCCTCCAAAGTGGAAAACTTGAATACACTCCGCCGTAGCATTTTTGTCTACACCGCCCAAGACGCAAAACTCTGGTCAAATCTGCTGACGTCGCGTACGAGTTTACGTCACATCGGTCCATATATCAGTGTACTTTGTTTGGCAGGACCTTGTTGCGCCTTCGTTGCTTTGTCGTCTAACGTGGTCTGAAGCAAAAGTTGAACTTCTTTGTCTGACCACACTCTTTTTTTTTTTTGTTACCGGTAGCCATGTTTTGTTTTGCTTTTCGCGGCGCAGATGAGAAGAAGGAAGATTCTACGCATGCGCGCAGACATAGTGATAATGTATCACAGCGCCACCTAGCCGCCTGGCATGCATACCCAATTGAATTCCACACACTTTTGCGTCACCGTATGCACGCAGATTTCCTCCCGAAAATGCTTGTCTAAACGCGGAATAGAAAAAGTGAAGACGCGACGCCACTGTTTCGTCTTCTGTTCAGACCGTCATCGTATAAACCAGGGGTGTCAAACTTATTTTGGTAGGGGGCTGTATCCAACCTACTTTGATCCCAAAGGGGCCGGATCAGAAAACTCATGGCAAATATACCCCTAAAATAGCAATAAGTCCAAATATTTGTCCAGAGAAACACAAATCTATTACAGACTGCTGTTTCTTCGGTTCCAGCAATAATTCGTTTATCTTTTGTCTTCTCGATTCTCCGTTCAAGTTATTGTATTGTTTGAAATGCCGTGTCTCATAGTGGCGTTTAAGATTATATTCCTTGAGCACCGCCACTTGCTGCAAACACACCAAGGACACGGGACTAATAGGAATTAGTCCATTTTTCTTGGAAAATCCTGCAATCGGCGTCCACTTTTCTCATTTTTGACATTTTATTGATGAGGGTGTCACGGTCAACAGTCAAAACGATGGTCCTTTAAGAACGTCTGGAAAGAGGCGAGTCTTCATTTGTGCTGCTCTGGTGGGAGGGGCCATGCACAGAGACGCTGGAGACGGAAGTGAATCTTCTCAAATTCAGATGGGCGTGATTGACAGGTGGATTAGCCAATCAGGGACACGCATGTGTATCAAAACAAATATGGCTGCTTACGAGTTAAAAAAGTATCACGGGGGGCTGAAAAAACATTCTGGATTTCAGTGATAAATTAAAGTGGCAGGGTTGTGAATGATGGACCAATGAGATTCTTCTTTTTCATGCGTCACTGGAGAAAAAATATAAAAATATCAGATTGCACGATCATATTTGGTCGGATTTGAGAGGTGACGAAGACCGTGGCGACCGGACTCGTTAATCTGTATAAAAAAATATTCAGATACTGCCTGGCGAGCATTCATTAGCTTGTCATTTCTCCACAAACCTTCCATTCAAAGGTCCATCCTGGGAGACAAATGTTCACGTTTACCCTGTCCATTGTGGTAGCTCTAAATAAATGCCTGGCTGGTAGTTTGGCAAGCTCCCTCCATCTCTCATCCACTGCACTTATCTCCCCTCCGTTGGCTTTGCCCCGGCCCCTGAGCGCTCCGTCCATCCATCTCCATCGCCGGGCGCGGTGTGGCGAGTCAGCTGTCAGCGGGCCCTCCAGCTGTGGCCTCAGCTGTTGTAGGGGCCAGATGGGCTCGTCTCTGCCCCCAGCGCAGAGCTCGGTCCTCAGCTGTGTGAGTGGGAGTGGGCGCCCTGAACCTGGAGGACACTGCGGCTGAATCTTGTTTTGACAACCCCGGCCAGGAGGATGCGGCGTAGGAATGGTTTTGGAGAAAAAATAGTTTGAAATGTCAGCCAAAACAAGGGCTTAGTGCGTTTCATGATGTGCAAAGTGAAGATTAAATTAATATTAGTGAGAATGTGTTGTTTCACACGTCCGTTCATTTAACCTTGTGCATATTTAAAGTCGGGCTGCAAGATTAATCACAATTTAATCGAAATTGCAGTTTTTTAAGTATCATACTTTTATCAAAAGGCACAAAATATCCAGTTTTTTCCTGCTAATCCTATAGTTTAGATCTGTAGATGTTATTCTTCTGGACGCTGTTGAAATGTGAACTATTTGAACATCAATCACTAATCCTATCTCTACACACTTGCACGCACAATGTGGGTGAAGTGACTTGCCAAAGGACACAACAACAGTTTGCACTAAAACCACTGTAGCATCCAGGCATTAACCAAACTCAACCCTGGCAAGACACTGCAAAGTGAACAGGAAAAAATCTTAAATTTAGAGATAAAAATTTGAAACTTTTTCTGTAGTTTATTCACATAAATGTAAAAAAAAAAAGGTATTACAAGTTTTTCATCGTGTTAAACATGTCCTGGAATATGAAGAATGCACGAAACTAAGATCTGCATCCTCTTCCACGTCTGCAGGGAACGTTCAAGTCGGCGCCGCGACACAAAACGCCGCTCAGACGTCACTCAAAGACGCGTTTGCTAAGGGGACTGCCTACGACAAGAAAAGCTAACGGTGGAACGATATTAACAACGCTGTTACTGTCTACTTAGCCAAAGACAGGGTACCACTTAGTTCATGAAAAAAATACCGTCAAATACCGTGACACCGATATAATTTTGAAAAATACTGTGATATTAGTTTTTGGTTATACCGCGCAGCTCTACTTTTGAGTAGTACTAGTACTGTTCCCAAATATTACTAGGAATGTTTTGAACCACTGTTTTGTAATTCTGCCTGTGTAAAAATCTTAAATTTAGAGATAACAATTTGAAACTTTTTCTGTAGTTTATTCACATAAATGTAAAAAAAATAAAAATAAAAAAAAAAAATAAAAAAAAAAGGTATTACAAGTTTTTCATCATGAGCCAAATTTACTTACTTACTTAAACTGTTTTTTTTTTTTTTTTTTTTTGACATATTAGATAGAAAAAAAATACATATACAGAAGGGCTTTTGGATAAATAGATCTGGGTGAAAAATGTATAAATGCATAAATTTTGCCAAATTTTTTAGGGTTAAAACATGAATAAATAAGACTTGGAATTAGATATCTAAAAATCCTTAAATACATTTGCTCATCATCAAAAATGGAAACTTTGGTGTGTGTAGATGCTACTTTAAGGGGTGAACCTTACATCCCTACAATGCATTTTAAGAAATTAAAATTTACAATATACTGTGTAACTTTATGGAGGCGAGTTAACTAAATTAAATATTAAAACATCTTTCAGAGTGGAGTATTATATTGTTTCTACATGACACTCTGTATGCGAAAAAACAAAACCCTGAAAAGGTAAAAATTAGTTTTGCCTGCAGTGTCTTGCCTTAACAAGCCAGAGTTCAAACACCAACTAAAATATTATGTCTTTGAAACCTTAAAAAGTCCTCTAAACCTGTGAATACCTTTCCAATACACCGATATCCCCATTTTACTCTTCCACAAAGTTTGCGAAGGTGATTTACAGGTTAACTTAAGACCTGCAAATGAGTCTTTCGGCACGCCATTGTGAAGGTAATAATGACGCGGCCGGCTCAGAGGTTGGCGGGGAGGGAGCGCCGACGCCTAAGCCGTCTCCGAATAATGCTCGTTCGCGGTAATCTCTGGCACACACGGGGAAATTTTGACAAGGATTTAGAGGACTTTAAATACCGTTTCTATAGGCGACGAAGGCCACGACAATAGCGCTGGAGATAGGGAGAGAAGGGGAAGAGAAGTGTGCACGAAGAAACAAGTGATCATGTTTTTACCAGGAGACAGATTGCCATTACTTTGGGTTATGTAATTTATCCAATTAGAGTAGCTAAAGAGCATGCTCAAGTAGGAGGTAGGAGTATTGCAAAGTACTGAAGTAGACGGTAAAAAATTGTACTTGGATGAACTACTATTCAAAGGTACACTGTGTAACTTTTCAGCTACCATGGAGATGCTGTTGCTTTGCCTGTATTCTCCCACAATATGGTTTTAAATTTATATAAGATGAATTTATTCAATTTTGTAGCTCAAAAAGGCCTTTAAAAACATGAATTCTTACTGTGAATGGGGTCACCTCGTCACAGATCTCACTTGTAACTTGTCCTGCTGGCATCTCCGGCTTTTTTTTACGGAGACTGAGAAAGTTTAATGTCATACTTATTTATTTTGGAAGTAAAGCAGTACCATCTCCATGGAAACAAGTAAATGGCGGGCCCTGTACCAGAAAGGTTATTTATACGTTCGCTGAATAATAAAAAAAAGATGTTCTGTTTTTGAAAAATCCAAACTTTTGGTCCACGACTTTTGAATCTTATTTGTTAGACATGAGGTAGAATGTTCTACAGTATGACCATCAACCCATTGTCTTTGAAAATAAAGTAAACGTATCACGACTTTATAAATGGAACAGCTTGAATACACCAAACCCATAAAAGACAAGCTATCGGGGTAACTTTGGGGCTTGAAAGTCATTTTAATTAATCCATGGCAAAAAAATTCAATTTGTCAACTGGACAAAAGTTTATTTGGTCGAATACGTTTCGCGGCTCATCCAAGCTGCTTCTTCAGTTCTTTTAATTAATCAGAAATCATGGTAAAATAATAATAAGACATGCCCCCAGTTAGGAAATGGGATGAGTAGATGCCCAAAAATATCAAAGGAGAAACCACAAATATTAAACAAACTAAATGGTGCAAGAAACACAAACGTTCATATCAGATAATATTGTCAACCACCTTAATTAGCACTTAACTTTAACATTTAATTAGTCTGTGGTGTATATAGTTAAATTAGTAACTTTTGAACTAACCATTTGTGTGTGTATTTGGAAATGCATATTTAATACCAATTTTAACACAAGTTAGTTATTAGAGAATGATTTACTAATACTACAATGCAATTCAGGCAGCTATTATCAGTTTTTTTGAGAGATTTTCTGAAGGGAAGACCGGTTATGCTTTATTTTACTTTATAACGTATTTAAGGTTGACCAAATTCCAGAGTAATCAAACTAGAATTTTTTGAGTAAATGTAAAATGTGTACATGTAAATGATGTAAATGACGTAAATGTAAAATGAGTAATATACAGTATGTAATCCAAATGGACAGCAAGAAGACTCCAGGATAGTTCCTCAAGTAAATGAAACCGAGTGCATAGTGTCCAGCTGTGATTCATGTGAGGCAAGAAGGGAATATATGTCACCCAAACGAACAGCGAGATACTGTAACCACGGCTTATTTAAGACATAATCCCCTTCTCTTCTGATCCTCCGTCACAAGTCCGCCCTCCATAGCTGCGAACAGCGATCGATTTAGACCCCAGATACCGAGCACTCAGAGAGATCAGCGCGCTCGCAACAATGGGAAATTTGCAGGGACCAGATCGGGTGAAAGAATTCTTGTTTAGGCTTATCCGCTACAAGACGGTATCATCCAAAGCTGATAGCAAGAAGTAGTCACTAAGACGGTGGGCGTAAGAAGAAGGGACGCCAGACGATGAACTGTGATTCCAAGTTTGAATATTTGAAACGCAGTCATGTATAATCTGGGAATTAAGCAAAGATGGGTAGTACATTTATTTGAGTAACTTTTTAAAGAAATAATACTTTTCAGAGTACTCCTACAGAGCCTTGGAAGTGTCATAGGTGAATAAATTATAACAAAGCGTGGGAACTACTTATAAGGTGTGTGCACGAGATATTAATACGTGCGCTCGAGTTATAAAGTCGTGCGCACGGGTTTTTAAAAGGTGAGAGAACGTCTTAAAACGTGTTCCCTCAGTTTATATCCAAGGCGTGGGAGCGTTCTCTTGTAGAAGAAGAGTTCCATGGTGGATGCGCTCCTTCCTTCTGCATGTTTCATTGCACACGTTTGCATTGCGCATGTCATTCCCAGTTCCACACCATGGAAAGTGAGGGAACGTGTTCTAACGCGCTCCCACGCCTTGGATATAAACCGAGGGAACGCGTTTTAAGACGTTCCCTCACCTTTTAAAAACCTGTGCGCACATCTTTATAACTCGAGCGCATGTATTAATATCTCGTGCACACGCCTTAATGAAAGGGAACTATAGCGCACCCTATAACACAAAGCGTGTGCACGGGTTATAACTCGTGCGCACTGGTTATATCTCGTGCGCACTGGTTATAACTCGTGTGCGTGCATTAATATCTCGTGCACACGCCTTAAGTAGTTCCCACGCTTTGTTATTATTTATTCATCTATGACACTTCCAAGGCTCCGTACTTTTCTAACTTGAGTAAAGACTTCGGTTACTCTTTCCACTCTGAGTAAGTCAAACAGGATGATGTAATCCTTCATTTGACCAGAGAAGGTTTCAGTGGCAGTCATCTGGACAATGTTTTGCAATCTAAAGGTTATGACATTTCAGCTCCCGTCCAGAAGCTATTTCAATTTCAGTTTGAAATGGTCAAATTTTAATTTGAAAATGGCTTCGTGATGGCAGCAGAAATGTCTTGATAGCAAAAACTGTGTCCAAATGACCACCGCTGAAACCTTTCTACATTTTAATTATTAATAATTTTTCATATTTAATGATTTGACCATTTGTGGTTCTTGCACTGCTCCGTCAGGTATGATTATATCCTTTGATACCAAGATTTTGTGCATTATTTAATGTTTTGTCCTTCCAATTCCATTAACTTCACATTATAAATCAGATGTTAGCTCCAGACAGCTGGGTCATTCCAGAATTGGAGGACATTTTGGCTTTAAAATTCTTTTTTTGTGTGTGTATTATTTGTTTCATTGCCATCTCTTGTAACTGTGGGAACATTTGTTTTAATAGACATAATATTTCAAATTATAATTATTATTCATGGAACATGTGTCCCACAACATGCACACAACCCTGTTACCAGAACATTTTTAGCCTGGTAGAAGAAGAAGAAAGCAGAACCACATGATCCCCTGGACTTAACATCATCAAACAGTTTTCCAAAAGAATGAGCAGAGCAAAGGTTTGTCTTCTCTTCTATTTTTCATATTTTTATAACATCGTTAGCCTTGATTGAATGTCTCACTCTACCTCATGCAACCCTGTTATGCAAATGATCAGAATAAGACAATTATTTTTTTTCCCCTTTACTTATTTGCATAAATAAGTTTTTCCTCTTGATTAGCAGTAACAGCTAAACAGCTTCTACTCCTGAGATAAAGCGAACATTAGTGCGGATTTGCAACCCTGTTACCTGCAACCCTGTTACTGTGATTAGAGTAAATAAACAAATAAACCAAATAAATCATGTAATAAAAATTGTACCATTGATCCGTAAGCTGAGCTAATCAAGCATTTGATAGTTTATTACCTATTATTGATGAATATGAAGCAGAAAATCAGAAAAGTGAAGGTTTATTCAAATTTAATTTTAACTGTTTTATTTGAGATTCACTTTGGTCATTAGAGAGGTGGGACAAGAGGAAAATGGCATTTTGGGGGGTACTCCAGATTTATTTGGTATTTTAAAAACTATTTTCAAGCATTCTTTTCTCTTAGTTTTTTAGATTTAGTCTCAGGACAAGTAAATTCACTCTGTCCATCCATCCATCCATCCATTTTCTTCCGCTTATCCGGGGCCGGGTCGCGGGGGCAACTGTCTGTATTCTGTATTATTATTAGTAGTAGTAGTAGTAGTATTATTAGTAGTAGTATTTTGTATGTGGATTATTTAATATTTGATGGGTGGGACGTAAAATATCCAGTTCTGGAATGACCCAGTTACTCTTAGTTGACTAGTACTTTTTCACTCTTGTATCATTTCTTGGACCACTACTTGAATAATATTATTTTGAAGCAGTGTTTCTCATACTTAAGTACAATTTCGGGCCACTCTGGGATAAAAGCAAAATGGCAAATGCTAGATTTTAACCTGTAAAGGGAAATATGTTGAGTCCCGCAGCAGTGTTGACGATACTTTGATGGCAAGGACAAGCGGATGTCTAATCAAACCTCAGGCATTCTTCATAATAACAATGATTATAGAGTGTCAGACAGAAGATAAATTGTATGGTCGTCTGTGAGGCTGGTGAGAATGACACCAGTAAATCAATGTTAGCGATCCTCAAGTGGTCATCTGCGAAAAGGTCAAGATTCATTAAGGAGTCAAGGTCCACAGTGAGTTTGTGCATGTATAGTGTAATGAACTTTACATATAAACAATCACACTTTTTTCAGTCATAGTATATGTTTTTGGTTGCAGTGATTTCGTGGTAAGGTACTTGTACTAAAATATGAATGAATAACTGCTTAAATAACAACAAACAAGTGGTATTTTATGGTTGTACATGCCGCCGGTCCTCTGGTTCTTTAAATTTGGCAATGGAGATTATTGTGCGTTCTTTTTTGGATTGAAAGTGATGGAATATGAAATTGAAAATATGGATAAATCTGTTAAAGATTTTTATTTATTTATTTTTCCCAAGGTACACCTGGCAATACTTCAGTGTGCATTAGGGCAGCAACAGTACAGTAGATCGGTTGGTCATTTGTCCACTGATTCGAAGGTTGGCGGACAAATCTCGCTCTCGACATAAACATCATTGGTAGATCGGTCAGATCCACTGGGCCACAATGTGGTGGTGGAATTCCCACTCAGATGAAACTGTCATTGTGCGTTTTGGGCAAGGCACTTAACCCCCCTCGTCCCCATACCACACTCATTCACTGGTGTATCAGTGGGTCTTTAATGCAAAGTGCTCTGAATGCCTTTAAGGTATAAAAGGTGCTATATATACAGCTCTGAAAAATAATAAGAAACCACTGCAAAATTATCTTTCTTTTCTGATTTTACTACTTATAGGTATGTGTTTGGGAAAAAGGAACATTTGTGTTTGAGTCTATAAAATACCGACAACATTTCCCCCAAATTCCAAATAAAAATATCGTTTAGAGCATTTATTTGCAGAAAATGTCAGTCAAAATAACAAAAAAGAATACATGTTTTCAGACCTCAAAGAAACAAGATCAAATTCATTTTAAAACAACATAATACTAATGTTTACACTTAAGAAGAGTTCACAAATCAATATTTGGTGCAATAACCCTTATTTTTAATCACAGCTTTCATGCGTCTTGGCATGCTCTCCACAAGTCTTTCACATTGTTCTTGGGTGACTTTATTCCACTCCTGGCGCAAGAACTGAAGTAGCTCAGCTTTGTGTTTGTGTTGGAATTCAACAGATGCTGGAATGGCTGTAATACATATAGAGATGCTGATTTCAGGAAAAAAAATGCAGTGGTTTCTTATTTTTTCCAAAGCTGTATATAAAAAATGACCATTTACCATGAGTGTTCCCTAGCAGACTGGTTGAAAATCAATGTATTCATGTATGAGTTGTATATATGGTTATATGGTATGCTATAGTGTGGTCTTTTCACAACCTTGTAACTATTTTATAGAGTAGATGTAACGATGTAATGCTAACTTAAAGTTGAGACTTTAACATGTTAAGACTGAGTTATTGCAATGGGATGCATATGACTGACAGAAGAACCATTATGGGAGCTTGGGGGAGAATGAAACACAGTAGACAGAAATAAGTTTAAATGAACATATTAAATGATTTAAGAATGTACACAAAAATATATACATAGACAAAATAAATAAATTAAATAAACACCAGTGTGGCAAAAGACCACAAAAAAATATACACCATACAGTTAATTCAGGTTCCTTTAAGTTTTTTTTCCAAAGGGTTTTTTCCTTTGATTAGTCAAGTTCCTTTGAGAAGTTTTTTTTTTTTAATCCTCGATTAAATTCCAACACAAAAACGCAAAAGTTCAACGCAAATAATCCACTTTAGTTCAAGGCAAATTAATCCAAAAAATATCCAAGTCCATAACGTAAGGGAAAAAACATAAAAAAAAACAAAAAAAAGATCCTACCAGTTCATAGATTCTAGCTCGCCACCTCAGAATGAGGAATCAGAGTTCATGGGGTGAAAAAAACCTGACCATTGAGTTTGAGAATTTTTCAAGTAGAATTCATGAAACTGCAAGGAGTTTTATGCAAGCTCTGCCAGGCGTTAGCAGTCCATAGCCGGGAGCAGGAAGTGGGGACTGGAAGTGGCTCGGGGCTCTGCCATTTTTATTACACCGCCACTTAAAACTTTAAACAGATCTGTATTTTACCAGTCTTGGGACTAGCACAAAGAGTTGGAAGTAGTAGCTTGATAGAATGAGCTGTAGAATAAGCCCTGAAAATTAAATCATGTTGCACAAATCGTGGACATTACTACATTTTAACCTGTATCTCACAAACTAAAAAAACTAACTTCAAAATTCCAAAAGACCATTCTGGATTTTTAGTTTGTTCTTACTTTTTTAAATGTTTTTATTTGATCCTTTCATTAAAAAGCATAGTATTACAACAAATAGCAATTCATAATGTAAATAATAGAAGGAATTTCCATGATTAGAAAGGAGCAGATAGGAAAAAAAAATAAAAAATCTTATAATAGAATAACCCATGTGTATCACACACACTTCCATTCTATGACTCTCCAAAATGTACAGCGAATGAAAATAAACCACAGATTTCCTCCTTTGAGACCAATTGTCCAAGCGTATATATTTTCTCTACTTCCCAATGTACACTTTCAGCGATCCGCTTGCAGAAAACACATTTTAGTGGCTGTTTTTGACTGAATTTGTCTCTCTGTGCCTGGAATACGACGCACTCTAGTCCGCCTGGAATTGGAATTTCAGAGTTAATGGACAGGGTGACGGCTGGCTCCTCAATGTGTCAGACTACGTTACACGCTTGGCACACAGAAGAAGAGAACGGGGACTCTGAAAAATCTCTCAAATATTCACAAAAATATACGGTTTTGTCTTAAGGGTAAAAAACATCTCTGAAAGCCTGAAGGAAAATAACCGCTTTGATTGGTCACAAAAATACCGAAGGGAAAGTAGGAGGAATGACCTTTTCGACAGACAGAAAACTTCAACTTAAATGGATCTGGAAAAAAAAAGAAAATAATGAAAACTTGTGGGTGAGAGGAAGTGGACTTTGTTGAAGAGTGATTTATTGGGAATTTGAAAGCTAAACCTTCTCGTTCGTGGGGAGATGGTTCAGCTAACTGTGGCACCGTGACCTCAAATGTTTGGACTTGATGTGTTGAGGGTTAGATCGCTCATGTTTCTGTCCCAAACCCCAGCTGTTACAAATATTGTTGTGTCCTTTGGCAAGACAGTTCATCCACCTTATATTTGTAAATATGATTATTGTGCACTGTAGGGAATAACTTTTGGAGGTTGTAGATTCAAGCGTCTCAAGCATAGCCTGTATAAAGAAGTGTAAAGTCACCCATAGCGTTCGGCTCTAGTCAAATGACGCTCATGATGCTAGCGGTTATAGGAGCCAATCTGGAGTCAGGTCCGCATTAGGAAAGGGAATTTATTTACGGACAAAATAGCCAAATCTGTAGAATCCCTCAGTCGTCCAGGTAGAATCCATGGCAAAAGGAGAAATTCAATTTGTCAACTGGACAAAAGTTTATTTGGTTGAAATAAACTTTTGTCCAGTTGACAAATTGAATTTCTCCTTTTAATAAAAACACCAATGACCTCTTCCTATTTGGAATTCTTCGGCTCGTGGATTAGCGATAAGGCAAAATGGTAATATTCAGTATCAGTAACAAGTATCAAGGTTTTTCTTTAGTACTGAAATTGAACTTGAAATATTTCTATTTTGACACGACTATGAATAGATCCTAGCTCAAATACATTATAGCATATACCCTGCTCCTGGTTTAGACCTGATTTAGTCTTGGTTTAGTCCTGGTTTAGTCCTGGTTTAGACCTGGATTAGACCTGATTTAGACCTGTTTCAGTCCTGGTTTAGTCCTGGTTTAGATCTGTTTTAGTCCTGGTTTCGTCCTGGTTTAGTCTTGGTTTTGTCCTGGTTTACTCCCGGTTTAGTCCTGGTTTAGACCTGGTTTAGACCTGGTTTAGTGTTGGTTTAGACCTGGTTTAGTCTTGGTCTAGACCTGGTTTAGTCCTGGTTTAGACCTGGTTTAGTCCTGGTTTAGATCCCGGTTTAGTCCCGGGCCCATGCTGTCAGATAATCTGTCCCTTTGATGCAGAAATAATACGATAATATGACTCACCCAAACGTATCAGCAAATTTCGCTGAAGGGTGAGGGATTTTCATGCCTTCAGTGAAGTGGCGAAGCACGTAGCAATTGCCCCGCAAAACGGACTGCCCCTAAAACGCCGTGGCCAAAAACCTAGTCTTTCTCCTTCTCCGTCTCCAGCAACTCTAGGCTACATCCATAAACATGGAGCACGCTTGCTGTGCGTGACCTCGTCGTGTCCTCCGGGATGCAGGCGCAAAAAATCGGATTTCACAAAAAAATCTGACATGAGCATTAAGCCCTGGCGATCGACTGACACTTGGCCCCCGGTCGGCTGCGGTCGACTGATTGGGCACCCCTGATTTAAGGTGTGATTTGTCGTAGAATCGAAGCCACTCTTCACCTCAGTGCAGTTGTGGCTACAGACATGACACTGAATGAATAATATTCAGTTTCTACTATATTTTTTTCTCTAGACATGGTCATTTTGGATTGGAATTTTGCAACTGCAACTTTACTAGGGGCTCCCTGTGAGTTCTCCGTCTCCCCCACTGTCCAAAGACCTCAGTGTCTCCAGTTAATTGGTGAATCGACAGCAGATACGAGTCAGCCCTGCGGTTTACTAATTGGCTTCTGCCCGTTGTGTACCCCCGCTTTAAACCCATATACGAGCCGAGGATCCAGCAATTTAAAATGAGAGGTGGCTATAGTAGTCACAGAGTGCTTTCAAGTGTGTTGTAAAATCACTCGAAGATAAAGTCGTGGTCCAAGAAATGACTCAAAAGTATGAAGTATTTAGAGAAAGGACTATTTAACTAAGAGTAAGCATCAAATAATATCCAGTGTTTTTAAAAGTTGAGGACAAAAAACTCTGAAGGAGCAGTACAAGAAACACAAATGGTCAAATCATTTCATATTGTCAACGTAAAGCTTTTTCACAACGGGAAAAGTGACCAAAACCTTTACTCTACTGGTCCACTGTTGTTATATTTTATGTCTGCTGTTAAGGGTTTATAGTTAGTTATCATAACTTTGATTACATGCTCTTAAATTCCTGCTGTTGTTGAATTAACGTTGGTATTTCCCCATTGTGAGACAAATAAAGGGTTATCTTGTCTAAAAGTTCAAAGTCAGCTTTATTGTCAATTCTGCCATATGTGTTCGACATACAGTGAATCGAAATTTCGTTTCTCTCTGGCCAAGCAGTGCAAGAAAATACAATATAAAGACAAAACAAAAACTTCTAAGACAAAAATCTAGAATCTAAAATCTAAAATCAGTGCAAAAGAATAAATATATACCTATTTACAGATGTCCAAAACGTGCAATGGAAGATGCAGCAGTGAAATGTGCAATAGAATGTGCACTGAAAATAAAGATAAAAATAAATGTGCAACAGTAGTAATCTTGTCTTATCTTAAAGGGACTATATTACGCTGCTATCTGATCTGTTTTACTGTAATCCTGCTTTCTCATCACAAACAGACCTGCAGTTGTGTTTTGTTCCATTCACACGTTTAACACACAAACTAAAACCACTCTGTTCCACTGTGTGATGTCATGCAGTCACACAGAAAGAGCTCCACTGGGTTTTTAAACTCTATTTACCTCCACTAGAATCATTTGGTTAATTTCAGCCCTGGAATTGCCAATCTCTACTGAACTAAAAGTAAAAAGTAGCTGTTAACTTGAAAACTACCACTACATGACATCAATTCAATTCAATTCAAGTATTCATTGTCATTGCACAAGAGAGAACAACGAAATTGTGTGGGGAGCATCCACATACGTAGTTGTAAAGTGCAGACCCAGTGAAATAAATACCCTCAATAACCCCTAAATAACCTCAGTGTAGACATTTGTAAACATTTTGACATCAGTACAGCAGTATTGGCAGCAGCATCAGGGCACGTAATTAATATTATCATTAAAGGGCATTAGAGAGCAGGGCCATTCAGAAACATGAGAATAGTCACATTATGCAGCAATGCAAAACCAGTTCAGTACTATTGATTGGCGAGTGTGGTTATTGTCCATGGGAGGGGGGTAGAAAGGGGTGGGGGGCAGTGTTCAGTAGCACACAAGGTAGTAGTTCACAAGGTGGAACGGAGCATTTTGACAGACTAATAATAATAAAGAATTACCCAAACATGTGAGAAAACTCCAGTTACGTCACTATTTGATGAGGTAACAGCATTATAGCATGGCTTAAAATTCAAAATCATAAATGTTGTGTAATATAGGTCTTTTAAAGAAGTCTACTGTGTGAGATTTGATTCTCTTATATTAAAGGTATTCTCTGTACCTGGCGTATGTACTGGGAAGCATTGGGAAGTACTGGGAAGTGTGTTAAAGTATGTTAAATGGGGTTTTAGCTGCTTGGGTGTAATGGGATATCCACCTGCTCCCATTTTTCAGCTATTGGCTAACTCCTTCTACTATTGGCTAACTTTGGGTGCTACACAGTTGACCCCTTACAAGGCAGTGAAACTATATGTTAAACTTAGAGGCTACATACCCATATGTGTACATGTGGTTACCCAACATACCAGAATCCTGTATATATGCAGCTACTGTGCTTCAGTTCAGTGTGTCATGATGGGGGACGATATGTGACGACTGGAGAGAGATGTGTCCTTGTGTTTTTGCTTAAGTCATGATTAAAAGTGATAATAACTTCAATCATCAGCCTATGCCCTTTTCTGATTCCTTTTTGTAAAGCTCACAGCTGTTACTTAAAAACTAAGTTCTGCTTAGATTGGAGTCAAAATATTCCTCAATGCATTTGAGATTACTCTGACTGATGGTTCACACTTTGCTAACTCCTTTTGTGTCAGGCTTTCCTTAAATAATTCTCAAATCTCCAAGCCCCTTCCTTAGTAGCTGTGTTTAGAGCAATACCAAGTGTGAATAAAACATTTCACTGCAGAGAGCATCTGTAAATGCCAGCGCGCAGCAGCGAGAGTACACGGCTTTTTGGTCTTTCACCACAAAAAAAAAAAAAACAACTGTTCGCACTTTGACAGTCAAATGCCCTGTTAGAACCATGCTGCTGACCAAATTGCTTTTTTCACAAGTTCCGTTGAAGAAAAGTAAAATAAGTGCTACTAAGTGGTTCAGTTCAAACCAGTTCAAACCAATTCATAATGTTTTTTGTGTACTTTGGCAAGACACTACACCTAATTTGCCTGTGTATGAATGATCGCACACATTGGCAACCTCACTCCCGTCATCTCCAAAGTTCAGAATGCTCTGTTCCACCTTGTGATCTCACGTAGTGGTAGTTTTTAGGTTAACAACTAACTTTTACCTTGTGCTCAGTCCAGATTGGCTGAAATTATCCAAATGATTCCAGTGAAGGTGTGCGGTGCTGCAAACACAGTGGAGCACTTCCTGTATTACCACGTGACATCATAAGGTGGAACAGAGTGTTTTTTTTTCAGTTTGAGAGAAGAACTCAGTCTCAATATGCAGGGTTTCTGTGTTAAATATGTAAGAATGAAACAAAACGCAACTCCAGGTCTGTTAATGATGAGGAATCAACATAACAGAGATCAGAAAATATCATAATAAAACCACAGTAAAGTCAAAATAGTAAAAAAAAAAAAAAAAAAAAAAAAGGTATGTAAGTATGTTTTTATTATATTTCTTTGTGGTTGGCTATGTTGCACTGAAAAACTCCATAAACCTGACTCCTGTTTGGCCTGGAGGAAGGCCTCCTTCTGCAGTCTCCATGGAAATGTTCTTTTGACTGCAGTATTCACTATATTCTTCATGGACCAAAGTCTGAATTTTTTTTTTTTTTAACTTACCGTGGAATCATGCAGGCTACATGCCTCCTCCAGAAAATCACATAGTGTAGCTTTACCATCGTGTTGACCAGTGAGGTAAACCACAATGCAATGCTGTTGATATTAGTCAATATTTTGCTGTATTTTCCTAGTACAGTCATACCTCACCTTACGAAATTAATTCGTTCCAGAAGTGGTTTCGTAACGTGATTTTTTCATAAGTAGAGTCGCAATGTAAAAGGCCTGATTCGTTCCAAGGCCCCCAGTACCCCCCTAAACCCTGTTGGAGAGTGTATTTACAAGTGTATTTATATTTCGGGGGATTTGAGTGGCTGCGAAGCCGAGCGTGTATTATTTGAATTTTTGAGATTTCATAACTTAAATTTTCTTTCGTATTCAGAGACGAAAATTTTACGTAAAGGCGTTTCGTAACTTGGATTATTCGTTATTTGGGTCTTTCGTAAGGTATGTTGTTGAACTAGCACTGTATACCTTGGTCCAAAGCAAGAAAAATTATCTGATGAAGGCTTTTTGTTGAAATATAATTTAAAAATAATAAAAAAAAGCTTTGGGACATCAGCGATCTGTGAATGCCTTTTTTTTTCACTTTTAAAGAACTAGCACTAGAGTCATGCTTGAGAAATGAAAGTGGTTATCGGTGCACGATAGACCATCCTACACATTACTAATATCATGACAAAGCAAAATATCCACACAATTTTTATCAAAACCTCTCATTTAGTTATGAAAATCACAATTACAGCACTACACATGCTGCAGCAATAACATTTCAGCTTCCAAAAGTCAAATCAAATGGAATTAAAAGAACTTTGACTTGAAGAAGAATGGACTTCCAGACGAATTATCTTAAATAGATGGCAAAAGGAGAAATTCAATGTGTCAACTGTACAAAAGTTTACTTGCTCAAATACGTTTGTCACCTCGTCCAAGCTGCTTCTTCAGTTCTGGTCAGACGCTGGTGGACACTTGCCGATATCTGCCTGAAGATCTGAACTGAAGAAGCAGCTTGGATGAGCTGCGAAACGTATTCGACCAAATAAACTTTTGTCCAGTTGACAAATTGAATTTCTCCTTTTGTTATGGATTCTACCTGGACGACTGAGGGTTTCTACACATATCTTAAATAGAGGATAAAAGAATATTTACATTATTACTGAAACAATTTTTGGCTTCAAATATATGTTGAACCAAATTATGAATGTACTGGATTCAATATGGTCTAAGGATATACTGTATGTACAGGAAATAGTTCATATCTTGAAAAGTATTTATTCATTTTGTACTAATGAATGTTTAGATGTGGCCAGTGAAGGTACTGAACGATTTTAATATTTTTGTCTAATTATCGTATTCAGACCACAGGAAGAATAACATCATCTTGTCAGAGCTAATGGGGTTCATACCAATAAACAATAAACAATTATATTTTGTTTCACCGCTGACCACAATCTTCTATGAAACAATGTCCACATCTCAGCAGACCTGCAGTGGAAGACATCAATGCTACAACCTGCTGTTTGGCACACTCGCTCCCACAAACATAAACAATAATTCACAAGCTAACCGGAGCTAACCATCTGGACCCGTTTAAGTGCTTTGTGACCGGTGAGGCCCCGGCGTTTTACAGCAGTCCCTCCGTGCTCCTTTCCGCTTTCATAGCCTTAATGACGCCACAACAGATAACGCAGCTTGAGACGCCTGCGGAGATCTCAACGTGATGGCTTTATCTGGACGCGAGCTGGAGCATGTTGGGAGCATTAACCCTGACCCCACCTCGAGGTAAACACATCTTCATCTGTTTTGCCGAGACGTTTAAAGAAAAGCTGATTCAGGACATAAGCGCCCCCCGCGGGTTTGGCCATCAACCTGCGCTGTTAAAATATTCAGCATCTTAGGTGAAAGAGGTCAGAGTTGGGTAATTAACAATGTAGAAGTGGAAAGAAGAGATTTTAAAAGGTGGAAGAACATTTTTGAAGACTTAATTATTGATTTAAACAGATGCATCCACCTTCACTAGAATCATTTGGATAATTTCAGACCTGGAATTGCCAATTTCTACTGAACTATAAGTAAAAGGTAGCTGTTAACTTGAAAACCAGCACTACATTACATCACAAGGTGGAGATGTAGACAACTAATAATAAAGGATTACTCAAACATGTGTGAATGAAACAAAACACAACTCCAGGTTTATTTTTGAGAGACACAGCAAACAACTTGTGTCACGCTGTGTATTGTCACGTTTAGAACCAAAACATAGTTACACAAAAATTAAATATGGTTATATGTGGCTGGGTGCTCCCTTAGAGATAGGAGCTCAGTCACACGTGAGGAGCTCAGAGTAGAGCCACTGCTCCTCCACGTGGAGAGGAGCAGCTGAGGTGGCTCGGGCGTCTGTTCCGGACATCTCCTGGACGCCTCCCCTGGGAGGTTTTCCAAGCATGTTCCACCGGGAGGAGGTCCCGGGGAAGACCCAGGACAGGCTGGAGGGACTATGTCTCCCGGCTGGCCTGGGAACGCCTTGGGGTCCCCCCCGGAGGAGCTGGGGGAAGTGTCCGGGGTGAGGGAAGTCTGGGAGTCTGGGAGTCCCTGCTTAGACTTACTCCCGTGACTTGGCCCCAGGATTCTATTTTTAATATGTTATTTCATTGGTCATATTCATTCAAGTAAATTAATGTAAAATCAAAATTAGTATTACGCACCATCGTGAATTTACATATTATAATTTTTCATTTGAAATTTCAAGTTACTGCTATTTTTTTTCTTTTTTCGTTTTACTTTTACGCATTATTAAGCAAGGAGAGGTGAAGAAATGAAATAGAAATAGTGTAGCAAAAAATCCCCATGAGCTCACTTAGGGAAAGAAAACTACAAAATAACAGGAATTCTAACAGTAAAATGTGTGAAGAATCCCTCAGTATTAATAAAACATTTCACGCTGTACTAATTAACTAGTACTGGGCAGGTTATCTTGGCCTGCAATGTCATTCAAGCCATGACGCAATCTATGACAAAATGCCTTCGGTGATGAGAAACCCGGACTGGAAAAGCGAAGAAAATGATTTACAATTCTCTCTCTTTCCATCTCATTCCTGCCCCCCAGCTCTCTCTCCCTCTTTTCCCCCCGTGAGGTTATATCATTTCCCATGATTAAGAAGCGTGCGACCTGCTCCTCCACTGACGCGAAGCCAGAGACGCCCCCGTTAGCTACTTATCACTCACCCAACCGGGCTCCGGCTCCGGATTTCTCTAATCCCAGTTTTCTAATTGCCAAATGGCTGCGAATCTTTTCATTGCAAGTCCACTTGCAAGTCCATTGCAACCCAAAACATGCACCATAGGTACTCCAGCTTAGGTCCTGACCAAACCGAAGCAAGAAGATCATGGAGATGGTCCCCGGGCGCCCTAATGTGTGTGCTGCCCACTGCTCCTAATATATGTATATATATATATAGGATGGGTTAAAATGCAGAGAAGAATTTCTCCAGTGTGAGATCAATAATAAAAAGTTCACTTCTTCACACTTCTTCTTCACTTCTTTCAGTTCAGTGGAGTACTTCCTGTATTGCCACATTAAATCACCACCCACCGCTCACCCAACCAGGCTAGCCTCTTTTCGCAAACCACAGTGTTATTAACTATTAGCTCGTGTTCATGGAGGCTTATGTTAATGTGTCCACCAGCGCAGACACATCTGTACTTTTAATTCACATTTCGTTCAGTAGTTTGGTCATTCCAGGGCTGAATTTATCCAAATAATTCAAATTAAAGCGTCTGGAGTTTAAGAATACAATGGAGTACTTCCTGTATTGCCACAATTAGCTAGTTACCGCTCACCCAACCAGGCTACGGGTCCGGATTTCTCTAATCCCAGTTTTCCAATTGCCAAACGGCTGCGAATCTTTGACTGCAGGTCCAGTTCTTTCACACAATCTTGTAATGCGTCTTAGCCTGTTTTTGTTTTAGTTTTTTTTGCCAATCACAGTGTTATTAACTATTAGCTCGTGGTCAGGGAGGCTTATGTTAATGTGTCCAGCAGCTCAGACACATCCCTACTTTTCACATTTCTTTCAGTAGTTTGGTCATTCCAGGGCTGAAATTATCCAGATAATTCGAGTGAAAGCATCTGGAGTTTAAGAACACAATGGAGTACTTCCTGTATTGCCACATTATTTCACCACACTTAGCTAGTTACCGCTCACCCAACCAGGCTACGGGTCCAGCTCTAATCCCAGTTTTCTAATTAACAAACTGCTGTGAATCTTTCACTGCAAGTCCAGTTCTTTCACAAAACCACCTCTTTTTTGCAAACCACAGTGTTATTAACATTAGCTCATGTTCAGGGAGGCTTATGTTAATGTGTCCGCCAGCTCAGACAGATCTCTACTTTTAATTCACCGTTCGTTCAGTAGAGATTGGTCATTCCAGGGCTGAATTTATCCAGATAATAATTCTAGTGAAAGCATCTGGAGTTTAAGGGCGTATTCACACCATGAAAGTCCGATAGTTCACTTGCTTTGGGCCGGACCGCGGTTCGCTTTCACACTGTACTTTTTTTGTAAGTGGACCAACATCTGTAAACAAAACCACGTGTGCTGAGGTCGCTCAGCCATTGGACAGAAATGAGCCGTGTCAAAACGCCGTGTCCAAACATGTGAAGGAGGAGAATCATGGCGTTGCTGTTTTCAGTGTCGTCATCAGTGATGGGAATAACGGCGTTAAAATAAACGCCATTATTAACGGCATTACTTTTTTCAGTAACGGGTAATCTAACGAGTTACTTTAACTATCGTTATAACGCGGTTACCGGCACCAACACGCCGTTACCGCGCGTTACTGAACCTACTCATTTTGAAACTGGCATCATGTGCGTGACTCGCATAGGCACAGGGGAATTTTTTTCTCCATTTGGTAAGGGCGGGATAAGTAATGATGATTGGCTGAGGCAGAGTAAGATTTCATGTTGAGCCAACCAGAGACACCCAGTGGGCGGTGGGCGGGTTCTACACACAATCCCAGCACACAGTAGTAGCGCGCACACAAATACACACCCCGTGTCAAAGACAGAAGTATAGGCAGTATTTTAACCTCGTCAAGGTAAAAGGTAAAAACGTACATGTTACGTGCACATTGTGTCAAAGACCAAAGACTTTGTCCACGTCCAATATAAGCAACTCGAATTTAATGAAGCATCTCTCGACGGCGCACGCTTCTGTTAAACTAGTGGCCCCCAGCAGGCCCCATGATGATAATCGCATGCTAGGTGCCGTTAACAATGAAGTCCACGGTGACGAAGCCACGCCAGCCAAGCAGCAAAAGCTGTATAATGCACTGTCCAAAAAATCCAAATTATTTGACATTTTTTAACTAAAAAAAAGTAACGCATTAGTTACTTTCCTAGGTAACTAGTTACTTTTATAGTGTAGTAACTCAGTTACTAACTCAGTTACTTTTTTGGGTTAGTAACTAGTAACTGTAACTAATTACTTTTTCAAAGTAACGTGCCCAACACTGGTCGTCATAGCGATATGGTTTGCACAGTTTTTACAGTTTTCTCAAATGTTTGAGCAGCATCGTGAGGTTTACACTATTGTACAATCAATTTCCAAACGATGAAGACACAGGGCAAGACGGCTACGGAGGACAGCGCTCATGTGCGCACATCAATTTGTGACTCTTCACGCAATACGTAGCCTATCCTCCTCGCTGAATGGTTGCACTCTGCGGATTCTCTGGTGTCTGGTGAGCCTCGGTTTCCCATAATGCTCGACATACGACAGGAGCTCGTTAAGTACAAAAAGCCAACTTGTGTCAGATCAAGTCCAGTCTGTATTCTCACCTCAAACGAACCGCACCAGGGTTCGAATGGTACCATGCCGAGACCGATCTTTTTGATTGGTTCGCTTGTTTGCTCTGGATCGAAATTTTTGGTTTTTATTCACACCAGCCCAAAAGGTCCGAATCAAAGGAACAAACGAACTCTGGTTAGTTTAAAATGAACCAAACAAGGCAGGTGTGAATACACCCTAAGAACACAATGGAGTACTTCCTGTATTGCCACATTGCTTCACCACAATTAGCTAGTTACCTCTCACCGAACCAGGCTACGGGTCCAGCTCTAATCCTAGTTTTTTTAATTACCAAACCACTGCAACACTTTTACTGCAAGCCCAGTTCTTTCACACAAACGTGTAATGCGTCCTAAACCTTAGTGCTATTAGCTGTTACCTCGTATTCATGGAAGTTCGCGCTAATGTATTCGCCAGCGCAGACACGTCTGTACTTTTCATTTCTTTGAAGGCGGCTATTTTTTCCTTTTACCTTTAGTCTAATAAAGACCGCTGTGGCGTTGTGTCCATTTGTATTTTTTGCTCTTTATTGTACTTAATCTAATGCCCTGTCTAATGTCTGAATGCTTTTTGCAAATTAAATTAACAAAAAAGGAGATTGGTGATTTCCAGAGCTGAATCCATCCCGATTAAGAGTTATCGCTTGTCCAGCCAGGCTACGGTTCCGTCTCTTTCAAATCCCCGTTTTCTAATTACCAAAATCGCTCACTGCAGGTCCAGTTCTTTCTCATAACCCGGTAATGTGTCCTACCTCTTTTCCTCAAACCTCAGTGCTATTAGCCATTAGGTCGTGTTCGCGGAGGCTTGCGCTAATGTATCCTCCCGCTCAGAGACATTGGTACTTTTCATCGCTTTGAAGGCATTGTGGGTCTAAATTAATGCGTCTGATTACCGTTAGCATAATGGATGTTGCTTTCAATGGAAACCAGAGCATTTTAATTACAAAACATTCCTCTATTTACACATGGTAAAAAGAAAAGATTGGATTTCAAGCCACAGTGACCTCAGATTGAATAATTTAAAAGCATACTTGGTTCTATAGTTATTTAGATGTTTTTTATTAAGTGTAAATGCGGTAAGATAGCTGCAGTGTAAGATTTCAGCTCGATAAGTAAGATTGCATTCCAGCTCTGTGAAGTAACAACTGTGGCCAAGGGATTTTCTGTTTCAATCTCAAAAATGGAAGGTGTAATCAGAATAAAAAGCCAAATAATGTAAACGTGCAATCGCTCTATGAGATGATTTGAATATCTTTAGGATTTTAAAGGTCCTGTTTTAAAAAAAATTGACTTTGTGTGCTATAAATCATGTTGTATTGTTGTTGCCTCATCAAAAACAGACCCAGAGTTGTGTTTTGTTGTTGTTTTGTTGTTGTTTTACTTGTTTTCATTCATGTTATCAGACTGTATAACTCCACTATATAGTCTAAACGTGGAATGTTTTTTAACCTTTTTCTTATTTACTTATTATTTACTTTACTCTGTCTACACCAAAGATATTATAGTTAGTATTATAGTACGAAAACGACAGAAAAAAACGAAACTAACGAAAAACGAAAAACTAAATTTGAAAAAATATTTTCGTTAACTGAAATAAATTTTAAAAAATGGAAATTCTTTTAATTGTCATAGCTAAATGAAACTGTATTGTATGTCTACAAAACTAACTAAAACTAACTGAAATTATAGATAAACTAAAGCAGGACTAAAGCTGGACTAAACTAGGACTAAACCAGGTCGAAACTAGGACTAAACAAGGACTAAACTAGGATTAAACAAGGACTAAACTAGGACTAAACAAGGACTAAAGCAGGACAAAACTAGGACTAAACTAGGACTAAACAAGGACTAAACCAGGACAAAACTAGGACTAAACTAGGACTAAACTAAGACAAAACTAGGACTAAACAAGGACTAAACTAGGATTAAACAAGGACTAAACTAGGACTAAACAAGGACTAAAGCAGGACTAAACCAGGATGAAACTAGGACTAAACTGGGACTAAACAAGGACTAAGGCAGGACTAAAGCATGTCTAAAGCAGGACTAAACTAAACTAGGACAATTAAAAGAAAAAAATGATAACTGAAACTTGTGTGTTTACAAAACTAACTAAAACCAACTGACATTATAGATAAATTGCTTTTCGTTTTATTTACAAGCCTTGCATTGCTATAAAATAAATCAACCCGTGGCTCCAGCAGTTTTACTTGAGCTGGTGGCACCTTACGGCACTTCCTGTCCGTCACTTCCTGTTTACCGTCGGCTCGCGCACACGTGTGTCGACCGCGGGATCTGCAAAACAGCTAAAGTCGGGAGAAAGCGGCAGAGCCCGATATGGGATTTCTTTGAATATGACGGCGAGACGGACAAAAGCAAAAGTGCATCGAGCTGGGGGCAGGAACAGTTCTCAAAGGGAAAAATCCCACGAATCTCAAAGTACATTTATGAAGTTTGCATAAGGATGTTAATAGCGAGTACAGTAATCCCTCGTTTATCGCAGGGGTTAGGCTCCAGAAATAACCTGCAATAAGAGAAATCCGCGAAGTAGGACAACTGTAATGTTTTAAGGCTGTAAATGCCTCACCACACACATTATACGCTTTTCTCAGACTGGAATAAAAAATTTCTCACATTTCTCTCTCGTTTAAACACTCAAACTTTCGTAGATTTTCAACAAAATGTATTAATAGTGAAGCGTGGGGGCTCCGCCCGACGTGCGAGGGGAGCGGAGACATGAGTCACTGGATCCGCAGGAAGCACCGCGCTCATCCAACGGCACTGCCACGTCCCGGGACGCGACGCGCACCAACCCCTTGGAGAAGTACGCGACACGTGCACCCCTCATCGTGGTCAAATCCGTGACAGAGCAGCACGACCGGCGCGAGGCCGCGCGTACACCATGGCTGCGAGCACGATATCGAACCGTGGCGCCCAGACCGCGTCCTCTCAGCCCGAGCCACAAACCAGCCGCACGAAACCAGCAAAGAGCGGCACGTGGTGGTTTAATCCTGGTTTAGACCTGGTCTAGTCCCGGTTTAGTCCAGGTCCAGTCCAGGTTTAGACCTGGTTTAGACTTGGTCCAGTCCTGGTTTAGTCCAGGTCCAGTCCAGGTTTAGACCTGGTTTAGACCTGGTCCAGTCCTGGTTTAGTCCAGGACCAGTCCAGATTTAGACCTGGTTTAGACCTGGTCTAGACCTGGTTTAGTTCTGGTCTAGACCTGGTTTAGTCCACGTTTAGTCCTGGTCTAGTGCTGGTCTAGTACCGGTCTAGTCCCAGTCTGGTCCTGGTCGAGGTCCAGTCTGGTCCCGGTCCCCCTGCATCCCCCATCTATCTATCGGCAAAGGTCTACAGTCTCTTAGCCAAACAGGACGCAGAACACAATGTTACACTATTAAAAAAAAAATGAAAAAAAAAAAATCCGCGAAACAGCAAGGCCGCGAACAGTGAACCGCAACAGAGCGAGGGACCACTGTACCTTGCCAAACGAGCTTCTTTTAGAAATAACTTCCCCAGAGCGAGGTAGCACAAAGGAGACGACCATTTGTTTGTTGTAAGTTTGAGAACACAATACTTTCTTTTTGAATCCTGCACTTGACAAATAACCCAAAGTATAACCCAAAAACTAAAACTAAGAAAAACTAAACTAAAACTGAACTGTTAGAAAAAAACGAAAACTAAAACTATCAGAGCAGCTCTAAAAACTAATTAAAACTAACTGAATTAGAGGGGAAAAAAACTAACTAAAACTAAACTATAATGAACTATAATGAAAAATCCAAAACTATTATAACCTTCGTCGACACCTCCAAAGCTCAAAACGCTCTGTTCCATCTTCTGATAAACAGCTACCTTTTACCTTTTGTTCTGTAGAAATTTCTGGAACCTTTAAGTATTGACTATGTGATTTTCCCCAATTTGGTTGCAGTATTGATTAGCAAACTTAGCAGCCTTGGTCTGAGATGCAAAAAATGTACTACTGAACTGCCCAAATGCAAAATAAGGTCATTTCATAACACATCGCATCGAAATATCTCCAATTTGAGATAAATTCAAATGTATCTCAGATATGCCGAGACATTTGGAAGACGTCTGCAGTGACATCTTAGTGGGAGGCACAAACGCTTAAGAACAGAATGTGGGTCTCGATTATGCAACCTCATTTGCATTGGCTCATAGAGGAATCAAGGAACGATACTCGCGGCGCTATTTAAGAACAACTTGAACTCATTTGGATTTTAAAGGACACGTATTATGCAAACTTGACTTTCCATCGACGTGTTATGATGATTTCCACTCATCAGTAGCTTTCTTCGTGATTCTTGTATGTTAAAGTCATTCATGTGAGGGATTAGAGCTGAGAAAATCTCTGAGTTCTCCTACCCCATCCCCCTAGATCAGAGATGGGCAATTATTTTTCCCCAGGGGCCAAATGAGAAACAGAAAATATTGTGGAGGGCCAAAAGTTTGAAGTCTACTCTGGTTATTAATTTTATTTCTATGAGATCAGTAAATGTCATTGTTTACAGAAGCTGGACATCTGTAAATAGGTATTTATTTATTCTGTTGCACTGCTTTCAGATTTTAGATTTTAGATTCTAGATTTTAGATTTTTGTCTTAGTTTTTTGTTTTGTTTTGTCTTTATATTGTATTTTGTACACTGTCTTTTTGCACTACTTGGCCAGAGAGAAACAAAAATTCGGTTTGCTGTATGTTGAACACATATAATGGCAGAAATGACAATAAAGCCGACTTTAAACTTTGATCTTTAGTAAGTTCTGTGTTATTATTAAGTAATGAGAGAGTGAGGATTAACAAAAACAGAATTTATTCAGTAAAATAATTCAAAACAATGGTAAACGTGAAACATTTGTAACTCTTTTTCAGTCACATTAACCCCACAATGCTTTCTGAGTTTAACTTTCTTAACTTTGTATTAAGACACCACAATGTCTTTGTTTGCCAAATAATATAATACAAGATATGTCACTTTTTTTTTTTTTTTGTCAAACTGCCAAACTGTGTAGAAAAAAGTCAAAGTTAGCATGTTTTACTGTGTTTTTTCTTGATCAGTGAGAGAAATCTCGCCTCTCTTGAGCTTTAACAAGTGCATCAAATTCAGGTTCATGTTTGAGGTGAAGATGTGAAGCACGTCCGACAGATGATCATCAGTACAAATTAAAGTAGGTTATATTTTCTTAATTCTAAGCAACCTTTTGCGGGCCGGCCAGAGTTGGCTCACGGGCTGTATTTGGCCCCCGGGCCTTGAAATGCCCCGGTCTGCCCTAGATTAACACTGCGGTTTAACCCTTCAACATAAAATACTACAAAATAACAAGAGGCAAAAAACGCGTAAAATGCCTGTACCATAGACTGTATAAAGAAGTAGACTAAGGGAGTATGACGTCACCCACAGCGTTCAGCCAAACGAGCCGACTTCCGTATTAGGAATAGGAACTGATTTATGGACAAAATAGTTAAATAAAACCACCGGGATCATGTCGAGCAGTTTAATGTGAACATTTAATGCCCAATATGAGGAGCCTGACAGCAGCCGTTACAGAGAGAGGTGAGTTTTTGTCAATAGAAAGTGAATTGGAGCCAGAGTCGATGGAGCCGTAAGTGCGCCCGTACTCACTTCCGGTTTGGAATGCAATCTATGGCCTGTAGCCTATAAGAGCACATTTTTCTTGTCCTAATACATATTACAATATATAAGCAGCTCTTAGGTCAGAATAAATCCCCCGTGTGCTGTCTGTATCTAATTATAAAGCGTTTATTGTCCGGTGATCAGGAAGTGCGCTGTTAGCATGATAGTTGTTGTTAGCTTTACCTTGACGGCAAACAGCACTCTCGTCTCTTAGAGTTGTGAAGTGCAGTACCGCTTTAGTTAAGGACCACCTATTAATAGTAAAATGCATAATAAACCCGTACTTTATCCAATCCATTATATTTCTATATATATTTTCTTTTTTTTCCCCTATATTTCCATAGCTCATTTCATAAACAAAACCGTTTCCAAAGTGCTGCACAATACAAATAAAATGTATCCAATAGAAATATGAAATAAAGCACCACTCGTCCTCGTTAAAAAATTAAATAAGATAATAAAAAGGTAAAAACATAAAAATAAATAAATAAATGTTTTCTCACATTTTTAAGTCAAAATCAGTTCAGCGCCTTTAATGCGTCTTGAAAACAAGCACAAACAGCGATTTGTCTCTATTACCCGCTACTTACATCATATTTAGCGAGAACGTAACTGCTGACGGTGTTTTCAATGCGAAGGAACACATGACTAACACAGTACAGCTATTTTTGCATTGGCTTTCGCTTGTGGGACCGAACCCTGATGAAGTTTGCCGTTCCACTTGCATAAGCTGCTGGCATCGGGGGCGCAGTACAGGAGACAGAATTTAAAAAATTGATGACTTGCTTTTTGTGTTTTTGCGAGCCTCCTGCGGTGCTGGCATGTCCTACTTTCCTGACCCCGCTCTACGGAGGATTCCTTCATGTTGAAAACGAGATATTAATCATTCATTGCCCGTGTATTAACAATGCACGATCCGCCACCTTTTTTGTCTCCGCGGAGATGTTCCGCAGTGAGGCATTAAACGTATCCGTCCTGGATATGTGAGATTACAGGCGTTAATAGTGCGAAAAAATACCTTGATAAACTTGCGATGTCACAGTGAGGGGGGTCCCCGCTTCACAGATGTGACGTGTAACTCGGCCTGGTGGTGTTTAATGCCTTATTGTGGAACATTTTTGTACAGAACCAAATATTTAAAGGTCCCATGGCATGAAATTTTCACTTTCTGAGGTTTTTGAACGTTAATGTGAGCTCCCCTACCCTGTTTAGGCCCCCCCTATGGCTAAAAGTTGCGAAATGTGTAAACTGAGCATTTGCGATCATTTGAAAAAAAGACAGCCCAAACAGGCGATTCTGAACAAGGGAACTTTTTGACGTCACACTCGCGGAAAGGTTTCCACCGTCTACCCCCCGTCTCTGGAAATCACGCCCAAAGAGTTTGGACCGCAAACGAGCTACAAAATGCGAGATGTGTTTTTTTTATTTGCCTGGAGACACGTGAGAGTGTTTCCAGGCTCGGATGTCCTTTATCCGAGCCTCCAAACCTCTGAAACAGCAGTGGTTTAATTTTATTTTCTGTGGAAATTTGTTTATTTCATGGGACGCGTCTTGTATCTTCCTAAGCGCTTAAAACACGGAAGTGGGTGACAGCGCACAGCACACCGCTAATCCAGGAAACAGCGGTGTATTTGGCCACAACCCACCCGCTGCACTGGCCTGTCTCTGTCCTCCTCATTTGCATTCAAGCAACAACGCCCAGAATAAAGCGTTTCAGAGACATATTTATGACTCTGACTGTGTTCATGGGTCTTTCTCATGCACTGAGTCTTGATTTTGGAGAAGGATTAATTTACAGTATTAGGGAACCGCTAAGGCGCCATATACAAGCATCAAGAAGTACCATGTCATGGGATCTTTAAGAGTTTGGCTAATAAAATACTCAAATTTAATGGATATGTAAGTGTTGACAGTGAAAAGGTAGAGAACATAATAATAAATCAATAAAATGGTCAATAAAACGGTCACAAAATCGTTTATATTTGAAGAGGGCTTTATCCTCACAAGAGAGCTGAAATTCCATGACAGATTATTATATTTGCTTAGATCCATTATACAAAAGTTCACTGACTACCACTTGCATCTTGTGTATGAATGATTGTGACGCAGAATGGCTGCCACTTTTCCTTCAGTCTGTCCCTGGGCGACTCTGACTGTAGTGGCTAAATATTACTAACGTGTGCACGAATAACACAGAGTTATTATTATTAGTATGAATAGTAAAAGTATCAGACTACACCAAAAATACAAAAAAGAATCTTATGTGAACCGACAACCATCCAGTATTTGCGCAAACCTTCAAAATCGACTTTCATGAGCTTTTAATCATATTATAGTGTTATCTTCTCTGTTAAATTTCAGTGACTCTTACTGTACTTTGAGTTGCCCTATAAGTTGAGACTTGAGAACTTTCACCTACCCCCTATCCCCACCCATAAAACATAATTTTTGGACCTGAAATGATGGCAAAAGGAGAAATTCAATTTGTCAACTGGACAAAAGTTTATTTGGTCGAATACGTTTCTCAGCTCATCCAAGCTGCATCTTCAGTTCTGGACAGAAGCTGGTGGACACTGCCTGTATCTGCCTGAAGGGGGCGCTAACTACAATGAAATGACTCTGAAACTACCACACCTACTTGTTTTCAGTTTCTGTTAGTTAGGTGGGCCTTTTAGATCTGCAGTGGGAGTGGGATTGAGGTCCTTTTAGGCAGAGATGTACGGCAGACTGAGGTCCTTTTAGGTAGAGATGTACGGCAGACTGAGGTCCTTTTAGGCGGAGATGTACGGCAGACTGGGGTCCTTTTAGGCGGAGATGTACGGCAGACTGAGGTTCTTTTAGGTGGAGATGTACGGCAGACTGAGGTCCTTTTAGGCGGAGATGTACGGCAGACTGAGGTCCTTTTAGGTGGAGATGTACGGCAGACTGGGGTCCTTTTAGGCGGAGATGTACGGCGGAGATGTACGGCAGACTGAGGTCCTTATAGGTGGAGATGTACGGCAGACTGAGGTCCTTTTAGGTGGAGATGTACGGCAGACTGAGGTCCTTTTAGGTGGAGATGTACGGCAGACTGAGGTCCTTATAGGTGGAGATGTACGGCAGACTGAGGTCCTTTTAGGTGGAGATGTACGGCAGACTGAGGTCCACTCTGGCTCTCCCGTCTGTGTTGAAGTGGCTGTTTTGTTTCTCCGATGTCGCGCTCACTGCAGTCTTGACCTGAAATCATACACATCTATCTCGCTGTTGTACTCGTATGTGTTAAAAATGTACCACTATTGACAAAACTGCGGAAGAATCGCAACGTCAAATTCACGTTTTCGATCTACCCACATTTTAACTTAAAAGCCACATTCCGCCACGTTTATTGTCGCTAACTTCTCGGTTCATCTCACAACTTTTGATCCGACTTCTGACAGCTACATGTCTCTTCGGTTGTAAACCCGTTTGCTCTGTGGGATCTGGGATATTCTGTTTGGGGAATATTTACGTCTTAAGTCTCGAGTTGTGTTCCTTTGGGAGGTGTTGCATCAGACTCTCGTACCAACTGTGTCATGGCAGCGCAATTAGGTCCACCCCGGTGAATTGTTCCATCGCATTTTGTTTTTTTGTAATGGTTGCCGGGGGAAACGAAGCCGAGCGGCAGGTGTTGAAAATATCCTGTGTTTTTTGGTCGTAATTAGATCCCAGTACTGTACGAACACAAACGTACTGTTAGTGACAATAATAAAGCAACACAGTAATAATAGTAATACATTAACAGTGAAAGGTGCTAATGGAGTGTTTTGCCAGCAGCTTGTCTCCATGGAGATCTATTGTTCTGCCTAAAATGTTCCGTAATTAAGTTAAAGGTCCCATATTACACAAAATTGACACTTCTGTGAGTTTTAAGTCATGTTCTCCTCAAAAACAGAGCTGAAGCTGTGTTTTGTTTCATTCATATGCACTATTTTTGAGTAATCCTTTGCACACAATGTACATTTAATGCCTGAAAGTTATTGTTTTTATCCACATTTAAACTACTACTACTACAGTCCATGCGCCCTCTAATGGTAACAGCGGTCTCTGTATGGGCTATCTTTAAAAACATAGCATTTAAGTTTAACCTTTCTAATCCACGCGAATGGTTTTCTAAGTTCAACCTTTAAATTAAATCCAGCTTTTGGAAATGTCACATTTTCACTGACTGAAAAGACGCTGAGTGAGAGGAGACAGCTGGAGGTGAGGAAGATCTTAGAAATAAATCAGATTGTTTTAAATTCTCTT